>CAWUFW010018979.1:0-202252 GCA_963921515.1 Calotriton arnoldi
TAGTGTCCGCTTGATTCCCGACCGACCCTCACCTAATTTTGACACCGCTACGCGGTGATTTCCCCACACGGCCACGCTAGTGACCAGCACCACCTGGTGGTGGTAATTGGTATTGCGCCTCAGTCTATTCTTATAACAGCTTCGGGGAAAGCCCAGCTGTTGGAGCACCGGCGACGGGGCTGCCTTAAGGATTTTAAGGGCATTTGTTCTGTGCTCACACCCTCTGCTATCATGTCTTCTCCAGAAGACCATTTTTACTCCTCCTACCAGGAAGTGAAGGAGGAATGGCCCCCCAACTTCTCCCTCCAGCAGTGGACCAAGCCCTCTCTCTGGCTATTTCTAGGGCGCTGGCTCCTCTTAGGGATCAGGTTGATAAGCTGGCGAAAAGCATCCCTGGGGTGTTCAGTGACCCAGATCTGGTGGTGGCGGGTCCCAGTAGCTCCCAGATGGGGAATAAAAGGGCCGTTAAGCATAACGCGAGGCACTTGGAAGGATTTGATAAACTTACGGAGACCTTCCTCAAGAGTGCGCGAACGCTAAAACATGCACCCTGCCGGGAGGAGGAGGGGCCCGGAGAAAATTGCGACACTGTCACCACTATTGTAGACCCGACGGCGGGTTTCCCTTAGAGGGAGAGGGTGTATCGGAGGATGATTTCTCCTCCGATGAGAATAAGGACTCGGGGCGTCCAGAGTCCCACTCTTCTCAGTCCCCGGTTGGGGACGGGGTCCACTCGGACATGTTCGAGCCTACCCAAATTTACCATCCTAGGTCGGCGGAGTGGACACCTGACGCCAAAGTGTCAGAGTATGTGGTGGGGAAAATCCATCAACCCCTTGAAAGGGAGGTCAGGAATAGGATGAGGGGAGAATGCCCCAGGCCCTCACTGAAGGGGAAGGTGGCACACACGCCTGAAATTGATGAGAAACTATGTACCTTTTTCTCCAAGTATATGAGGGATCCCAAGAAAGGAATTGATAGGTCTTGGACGTGGTAGGGCCCTTGACCCAAATTATTCAATTGACGGAGCGTTCCAAAGATTCAGGATCCTCTTTGTCCACGGATATTGTGGCTGGTTGGGCACACTACCCTAAACCCTAAAACACTTCCCCCTCCACTACCCAAACAACACTGCACTACCCTAAACCCTAAAACACTACCCCCAGCACGACACCCTACATTACCCAAACATAACTGCACTACCCTAAACCCTAAAACACTACCACCAGCACGACTCCCTACACTACCCAAACACCACTGCACTAACCTAAACCCTAAATCTACCCACAGCACAACCCCCTTCACTACACAAACACCACTGCACTGCCTTAAACCCATAAACACTACCCCCAGCACGACCCCCTACACTACACAAACACCACTGCACTACCCTAAACCCTAAATCTACCCCCAGCATGACCCCCTACACTACACAAACACCACTGCACTACCCTAAACCCTAACACACTACCCCCAGCAAGACCCCCTTCACTACCTAAACACAACTGCACTACCCTAAACCCTAAAACACTACCCCCAGCACGACCCCTTCACTACCCAAACACAACTGCACTACCCTAAACCCCAAAACACTACCCCCAGCACGACCCCTACACTACCCAAACACCACTGCACTACCCTAAACCCTAAAACACTAGAACCCAGCACGACCCCCTATACTACACAAACACCACTGCACTACCCTAAATCCTAAAACACTACCCCAGCACGACCCCCTACACTACACAAACACCACTGCACTACCGTAAACCCAAAAACACTACCCCAGCACTACCCCCTACACTACCCAAACACCACTGCACTACCCTAAACCCTAAAACACTACCCCCAGCATGACCCCCTACACTACACAAACACCATTGCACTACCCTAAACCCTAAAACACTACCCCCAGCACGACTCCCTACACTACCCAAACACCACTGCACTACCCTAAACCCTAAAACACTACCCCAGCACGACTCCCTACACTACACAAACACCACTGGACTACCCTAAACCCTAAAACACTACCCCCAGCACGACTCCCTACACTACCCAAACACCACTGCACTACACTAAACCCTAAATCTACCCCCAGCATGACCTCCCACACTACACAAACACCACTGCACTACCCTAAACCCTAAAACACTACCCCCAGCACGACCCCCTACACTACCCAAACACCACTGCACTACCCTAAACCACTAACCCCAGCATGACCCCCTACACTACCCAAACACCAGTGCACTACCCTATACCCTAAAACACGACCCCCTACACAAACAGGACTGCACTACCTTAAACCCTAAAACACTACCCCCAGCATGACCCCCTACACTACACAAACACCACTGCACTACCCTAAACCCCCCTACACTATACAAACACCACTGCATTACTCTAAACCCTAAAACACTACCCCCAGCACGACCCCCTCACAACACAAACACCACTGCACTACCCTAAACCCTAAATCTACCCCCAGCACGACCCCTACACTACCCAAACACCACTGCCAGACCCTAAAACACTACCCCCAGCATGAACCCCTACACTACCCAAACACCACTGCACTACCCTAAACCCTAAAACACTACCCCAGCACTACCCCCTACACTACCCAAACACCACTGCACTAACATAAACCCTAAAACACTACCCCCAGCCCAACCCCCTACACTACACAAACACCACTGCACTACCCTAAAACACTATCCCCAGCACGACTCCCTACACTACCCAAACACCACTGCACTACCCTAAACCCTAAATCTACCCATAGCACGACACCCTACACTACCCAAACACCACTGCACTACCCTAAACCCTAATAAACTACCCCCAGCACGATCCCCTACACTACCCATACACCACTGCACTACCCTAAACCCTAAAACACTACCCCCAGCATGACCCCCTACACTACTGCACTACCCTAAACCCTAAAACACTACCCCCAGCACGACCCCCTACACTACCCAAACACCACTGCACTACCCTAAACCCTAAAACACTACCCCCAGCACGACCCCCTACACCACCCAAACAACACTGCACTACCCTAAACCCTAGAAAAGAAACCCCACCCCATGCCCAATCCCCCTTACCTCTCACTCCTCGTGGTTCCTCTCTCCTCGTGGTTCCTGCTTCATGTCGTCTCTGAGGGGCGGTGCACGTCGTTGTGAGGAAACGGAACAGCCTCTGTTTCCTTACAACGACATGGATCGATCTACATGTTTTTAGAACGCATGGTCATTTACCATACATACCTTTACAACAAAATTCGTTGTAAAGGCATGCGTGGTAAATGACCATGCGTACTAAAAATGCGTAGTAATGACGTTGTGATGTACAACGCATGCGTGGTAATGCATGCGTTGTAATGGTATCGCAAAGTAAAAAAGTTGTTGTAACGGCTGTTTACCGATCGAAGCTGGCCCCTGTTCTTCAGTGAGACGTTTATTTGATTAATTAGGAGGAAGGAATGTGGTTTTTACCGAAAAGTGCATTCCCGGCTGTTGTATTGTGAAAGTGTCCGCGTGGCCTGGTTTCACTTCCGGTGAGAGAGTGGAAGAGTCTGTTTGGATCTAAAGGAGTTCTGTTGTTTGACGGGGCCGGCACGACATGTCATCAGAAAACATAGCTAATGGAAAGTGTCCTCCCTGAAGTGTGGAGCAGTGCCATGAGAGGTCAACGAGTGTGCGTCCCACCGCAGTATGACCGTACCGCGTGACCCATGTGCCGCCTCCAGGGTACGGGAGGCAGAAGTGGCATCGCAGGTCCTCTTGAAGACCGGTGTAGCACTAATTCTACATGGTACTAGGGCATTTTAACTTCGTTGTTCCTGCCAGATACAAAGAGAAGATCCTGTGTTATTCAGTGCCCTCGTTACCTTTTTAGTGGGTTGTGGTGCTTGTCACTTTGCTGCCCCGCCGGTGCACACGACTGGGCACCCCACCTCGTGTGCCATCTGCAGGGCCTCTGCCCTCGGATCACTGGTTTCGGTTTCTGGAGTGGCAACATAAACAGTTGCTCCCAAAGGACTAGCCTGAACACTTAGGTGAATATCCCCTGCACCAGCATTCCACGGAAATTCTTTCCTAGCTCTCCCACGTCAACGAGGACGTCATAATAGCACCGCTCCGCTCGCAACACCGTATGACGTCATCGGAGCCATTAGAGGACCTCGTCGGCCTGCTGATGTCAGTTCCACCCATTTTTTCCGTGCCACCGAGGCAAACAGGGGACCGAGACATTTTCACATGTATACATAGTATAATAAATATATATATATTCACTGAAAAAACCATAGGTTTCAGGCACGTTATAGTTAGAAATTAGCATTTAAAAAACCTTAGAAATTCACTGAAAAAACCATAGGTTTCAGGCACGTTATAGTTAGAAATTAGCAGTTAAAAAACCTTAGAAATTCACTGAAAAAAACATAGATTTCAGGGGCGTTATAGTTAGTTGGACATTTCACTCGTACAAAACCATAGAAATTCCCCCGTTATAGTTAGTTCAGCTAACTATAACTCGCGCGCCCACAATGCACTGCTGATGACGTCACATATTACATCACTCATGACATGGGGAATTTCTATGGTTTTGTATGAGTGAAATGTCCAACTAACTATAAAGCCCCTGAAACCCATGGTTTTTTCAGTGAATATGTATATATACTTACCATGTGTGGTAAACGTATGCGTGGCAACAGCACCAAAGGATGCTTAAGGTAAAAGCTGTGTTGTAAAGACACTGTGTGGTAATTGCTGCGTTGTAAAGGCTGTTTCCCTTTTTCAATATCATGCAGGATAGCTCACTATATTAACGACTGCAATGAGAAAGGAGACAAAGGAATAGTTTACATTGCTCTTGTACATTAATTGTCACTGGCTTCCAAGACACTAAAATGAACATCTATCCCTGTTTTCTCAGTGGCAGAAACATAAGGCTAAATTGTTAATAATTATGAAGCAGCTAAAGAGACACTTAAAATACTTTAGAGCCTAGGGCTAAAATTATATTGCGCCATTGTCATCCTTAGGGTGCAGAAGAATTGCATTCTCCCATGCTCTAATCTGGCGAGATTCCATATACCACTTGACTATATTTTGTTTTATTCTGCCTATGCTGTTCTATATTTCTCCCTCACAATCTCTTTTTCTCTCTGTTTCATTTCTCTTCTCACTCTCTTTCCACCTCACCTTTCCCCATTTCTCTTCTATTTGTTGCCTTATCAATGCATTAACTCTCCATTTTATTATTTACAGCTGTATAATGCCATACCAGTAATCATGGATTACCTGCCAGGACCCCATCATAGGATTTTGGAAGAATCCCGGAGCTTGAAAACCTTTATTCAAGAAAAGATTGAATCACACCAACAGACCTTAAACTCAGAATCTCCTCGGGACTTCATAGATTGTTTCCTGATGAAGGCAAGCAAGGTAACGAAAATATTTGGCGCCTCTCATTGGTCTTTTGATGATAGCAGGGTAGGAGATACTGTGTTGCCCTTTTACACTAAAGACGTGGAAAGAGTGACCTACACATGAGTGTAGCCACCTCCAGTCCATCCTCAGTGCCACATGACCAATGTCCATTTAAACATGTCTGAGAGATTGACCTGCTCTTCAGCTCAGTTCGGATTCTCAACCACTTTGCTTTAATCTTGAGCGCCGCAGTTTGAAGGCCATCATCCTGCAACAATACTGGGCCTGGAATAGAGATGGAAGTTGAAATAATTGGTACCTTTAATACAGTTGTCACTGTGGGAGCTGTTGGGATAGATGTTGTCACTGTAGAAGGAAAATCTGATTGAGGCTCTAATTGAACAGAGGGACTGAGTGCTTCAAACTTTCACTCATCCTCTTGCTATCATTTAACAGATGGACTCCTTTCTGAACCATTTTTCTGCACCATACTCCAGTTATCTGGAGAGGGAGCGGTGCTGTTATTGCCATCAGTAGAGAGTGCACCCTCCATTGGGCTAACCCACCCAGTGTAATTCTGGGTTTATCATGTCGACCTTTACCAGTTCTAGGTCAACAGGTTTCCATTGTGTGCATCTCGTAGGGTTTGGCTTTACATCTCGATTTTACACCTACCATGGCCAACACCACTCTCTTGAGCTTCGCTCATAGATTGCAATCATTAGGTGCATCCTATATCTCTTTTTGTGGTTGTGTGGACTATAGTCGAATTGAGTAGCCAAAATTTAGGGCCGTATGTACAACAGTTTTTTGAAGTCACAAATGGGCTGATTTTCAAAACCAGAAAGGCACTCTGGTATGTATGAATCCCGAATTGTGATCGGTAATATGTTACAGAATTGCAATTTGGAATTGTGAATGCATATCAGTATTTAAAAGGGGCATGTTTAGGTCGCCCCTTTCAACTACCGAGTCTCAGTGGTATGTATTAATGCTCTGCGACCAAATTACGGTAGCAAAACATTAATTTTTTACTGACTACTAAAAGGTAGTGGTAACCATTAGCAAATAAGAAAGGGTCCCCAAGGGACCACTTCCTTTTTGAGAATGCAAACTAAAATATTTTTTAAGAGCAAATGCATCCTCTCGTCCATTTTGGATGCAAAGGTGCATTTTGCGCTAACCAAATAGCACTAAATGCTGGGAGTAAGTCAGGGGAAAATCCTACCCTAAGAGCACGTTTAGCGAGTGTGAGCGGCTGACTCATGCCCACTATTTGTGTTATGTTGCATTTAGCACTTTTTCTTAGTGCAAAATACATTCTTGCACCCATTTAGGATGGAAGGAAGCATTTTTGCGCTAAAAAACAGTGCCAAATGCAGAATTACTCTTCTTGCATAAATAAGCGCAATCTTGTGGAAGTCTCTGGTAATTCCATGTGATTACGTTACAATGAATTATGTGAGTTATGCCCACCCCTAATGCAAATGTGAAGACTTGGAAAACCACTTATGTAGATCTAACCTATGGATAGTTGGGGTACCTGAAGGTACTGAGGGGACCAATGCTAATATAATTGACTGGGTTCCTGATTTAATCTCTTGGTATGTGCTTGGAGATCAAACAGAAGCTAACCAAGGGACCTTCCTATCACTCTCCATTGCCCAAGCACACCGAGTACCCGCAGGTCCCCTGAAACCAGGCGCTAAGCCCTGTACTATCATTGCCTACTTATAGGATTTCCAGAAAAATGCCTTAATATTTACTGAAGAACACAGGAGATTCCCCCCATGGGAAGTCTGCTCTTTTTCCTTCTTCCAAGACTTAACCTGGGAAACTGCCTCTAAATTCGAGGGAATAAGGGCCCTCAAACCAAGATTTAAGAGTCTATTGATCCCAGTATACTTGGTAAGGGGAGCTCGCTAAAAACTAACTGGCCGGGCTCCTTCATAATTTTCTCCTATTCCTTAGTGGCTTGACAATTCTTGGATGATAAACATTAACAATGTTTAGAAAATTTAACGGGGGCTAAACATTTTTTGCTGAATTTTGATTGACAGATTGCAGTCCCACAAAGATAAGTCAACAAATTCTTGATGGGAGGAGCGTACAGTGCACCCGTAAATATTGCCCAGATGTCAAGGCTGACATCTAAACAGAATGTGGCTTCACTACCCATTGATGGCGCCGAATAAGGATGTGGGAGGCGAGTGGGTAGGGGTTGAGGAGGACACAGAGAAACGACAAGGAAGGGAAGGAGGAGAGTGAAGGGGTTAGGGGGAGGGAAAGAGAGGTGGCATACAAGGGTAAAAAAATGAAAATAGGACTAGTAAAACTAATGTTGTTCTGAGAAGAAAGTAAAATGGTTAAAGTTGTGTTGTGACTGGGGGTGAGTGTTTGATTGGCTCAAACGTTCTGTCCATCATCCCCTTTTGTATTGCTTTGTTCGCCCTAAGTTGGCGGGGGTATGCCCAGACGTGGGTCCCTTGCTCACTTTGCCACTGGATTCAAGCAAGCCTGGCTGATGACGGCTGGAATGCCAGAAACCGGTCCTAGGATGCTTGTTTCCGGTCCAGGGAAGACATGGCTTGGCAGTTCGGGCTGGACTGTTCCCATGAGGCACAGGGTCAGACTGATTTGCATATGGCCATGTCTGAACTGGGGTGGTGGAGTGAGCTAAAGAATGATGATGGATTAAACCCAGATCAGTTGACTGGGGGTGAGTGTTTGATTGGCTCAAACGTTCCGTCCATCATCCCCTTTTGTATCGCTTTGTTCGCCCTAAGTTGGCGGGGGTATGCCCAGACGTGGGTCCCTTGCTCACTTTGCCACTGGATTCAAGCAAGCCTGGCTGATGACGGCTGGAATGCCAGAAACCGGTCCTAGGATGCTTGCTCCGGTCCAGGGAAGACATGGCTTGGCAGTTCGGGCTGGACTGTTCCCATGAGGCACAGGGTCAGACTGATTTGCATATGGCCATGTCTGAACTGGGGTGGTGGAGTGAGCTAAAGAATGATGATGGATTAAACCCAGATCAGTTGTCTGGGGGTGAGTGTTTGATTGGCTCAAATGTTCCGTCCATCATCCCCTTTTGTATCGCTTTGTTCGCCCTAAGTTGGCGGGGGTATGCCCAGACGTGGGTCCCTTGCTCACTTTGCCACTGGATTCAAGCAAGCCTGGCTGATGACGGCTGGAATGCCAGAAACCGGTCCTAGGATGCTTGTTTCCGGTCCAGGGAAGACATGGCTTGGCAGTTCGGGCTGGACTGTTCCCATGAGGCACAGGGTCAGACTGATTTGCATATGGCCATCTCTGAACTGGGGTGGTGGAGTGAGCTAAAGAATGATGATGGATTAAACCCAGATCAGTTGACTGGGGGTGAGTGTTTGATTGGCTCAAACGTTCCGTCCATCATCCCCTTTTGTATCGCTTTGTTCGCCCTAAGTTGGCGGGGGTATGCCCAGACGTGGGTCCCTTGCTCACTTTGCCACTGGATTCAAGCAAGCCTGGCTGATGACGGCTGGAATGCCAGAAACCGGTCCTAGGATGCTTGTTTCCGGTCCAGGGAAGACATGGCTTGGCAGTTCGGGCTGGACTGTTCCCATGAGGCACAGGGTCAGACTGATTTGCATATGGCCATGTCTGAACTGGGGTGGTGGAGTGAGCTAAAGAATGATGATGGATTAAACCCAGATCAGTTGACTGGGGGTGAGTGTTTGATTGGCTCAAACGTTCCGTCCATCATCCCCTTTTGTATCGCTTTGTTCGCCCTAAGTTGGCGGGGGTATGCCCAGACGTGGGTCCCTTGCTCACTTTGCCACTGGATTCAAGCAAGCCTGGCTGATGACGGCTGGAATGCCAGAAACCGGTCCTAGGATGCTTGTTTCCGGTCCAGGGAAGACATGGCTTGGCAGTTCGGGCTGGACTGTTCCCATGAGGCACAGGGTCAGACTGATTTGCATATGGCCATGTCTGAACTGGGGTGGTGGAGTGAGCTAAAGAATGATGATGGATTAAACCCAGATCAGTTGACTGGGGGTGAGTGTTTGATTGGCTCAAACGTTCCGTCCATCATCCCCTTTTGTATCGCTTTGTTCGCCCTAAGTTGGCGGGGTATGCCCAGACGTGGGTCCCTTGCTCACTTTGCCACTGGATTCAAGCAAGCCTGGCTGATGACGGCTGGAATGCCAGAAACCGGTCCTAGGATGCTTGTTTCCGGTCCATGGAAGACATGGCTTGGCAGTTCGGGCTGGACTGTTCCCATGAGGCACAGGGTCAGACTGATTTGCATATGGCCATGTCTGAACTGGGGTGGTGGAGTGAGCTAAAGAATGATGATGGATTAAACCCAGATCAGTTGACTGGGGGTGAGTGTTTGATTGGCTCAAACGTTCCGTCCATCATCCCCTTTTGTATCGCTGTGGAATGTAAATGGCATTAATAACGGTGGGCAAAAAAGCCAAAGTGTTTTCTGAGGCTTGGTGACTAAAGCCGGATATATTAACCTTGCAGGAAACACAGCTTACTAAATCCAAAGCTACAATCAATAAGCTATCTAAAACTAACAAAGGACTCAGTATTCCAAGAATGTGTGACATTTCTAGTGCCACATATATTTCAGGACAAAGGGTGGTGTCCATATTAATATTTAACAAAGCATTTAAAATGCTAATTAGTATAACTGACCTTGCTAGCAGATGAGTAACAGCGGAGATAGCTAATAATATTAACAGCCATCAGTTTGTTGTTGTTAATTTACATGCACCCAGTTATGACAACCCCCACTTTTTGCTCAAATTATGCTGGAACTGAGCAGCTACAACATTCCTACTATTATCAGGAGGAGCTGTAAATGTATACTAAATCCTGAAATGGATACTATCAATGCTGCATTTACAGGGCATATTAAAAATAGTAGAGACAGCATTATTAATATGATGGAAGCATTGACTTAGTGGAGTCTTGAAGAAACACCAATGCAAGTGCGCAGGAGTACACTTTTTACTGTACGACTGATAGGCAATACTCCTGGATCGCTATATGGCTGATTAGTGAACGGCTCACTCCAACATGCACAGTAGAAATTCAACATCTTCTCTTGGGAGCCTAATGGCATAGCTAATAAGCAATATCAGTGTTAGTTTCCCAAATATATAGTGAACAGGGCGATTATATAAAATACTTGCAAATTCAAATTACGGACTTCATTCAAATTAATCACGGCTGAGCCCGAGCATCGACAATGACACAATGAAAACGTATGTTAGAGGTATTAAACGGTGTTTAATATCTCAAATTCAGAAAGAGAAGAGGAAATGTTACTTTGTAAACAATTGGATAGAACAGTTCAGTTACATATAGCATAGATTGTTGCTCATCGCCAAAGAGCTCCGGAGACATATTTTAAGATAATGGATTTACACGCCAGTAAGAAATGGGTTGTTGGTTGATTGCGCTGTGAGCCCTGGTCAAGCAGCAACCAAAATCCTTTTCAGGGTGAGACACAAGCCAACCCTAAATTAACCTGTGCTCAACCCTCTGATAGCTTGGCGCAAAGCAGTCAGGCTTAACTCAGAGGCAATGTGTAAAGTATTTGTGCAACACTTCAAACTGTAATGAAATGGAAACACCACAAAAAAGGATCCCACACCAAGTTAGAAAAATAGAACTTTCTTTAATAAATAAAACAAGACTAAAATGACAAAAATCCAATTAGTAGAACCAAAGATATACAATGTTAATGATTTTAGTGAAAATCGGTTGCGCCGGATTAGGAGAAAGTCACAAATTCAGACCGACCGCGATGGAACGCTGGCCTGATACAGGGACCTCGTTAGGCCCACTGAACAAAGTACGTTAAGTCCTGGTTTGCGGAGCGTTGTGAGGATCTGCATCGAAGCTGTGTCGCACAGTTAGGGCAATGCGTGGGTTCTGCGGAGCTGCGAGGCTGAGATGCCGAGTCCGGCGTCTTGCTTGAGGTTGCCGAGGATGAGTCACGCAGTGGTGGTTCTACTGAGGCTGTGCGACAATGCGGGTCTTTGCGACGGGTCCAATCCACAAACAGTGGCAATGCATCAGTTCTGCTCATGGTTGCGCCATGCGGCAGAGGAGATGTATCGATTCTGATGGATCTAGGCAGAGCCCCTTAAGCTCACTTCCAAGGGTCCAGGACTAGGGTGGTACCACCTGGCAGGGTAGACACACAGATGGCAGAGTCCAGGTGCAAGTGAAAGATTGTTAGAAGCCTGTTGTGTCCTACCTGAGGCTGCAGATCAGGAGACCTGCCAACTAGCCCTTGGAGTCACTCTGGGTGATGGGTTCAAGAGATACAGGTCCAGTCCTACTCACCCAGGCAAGCGGGCAGCAGGTCAGCACAGCTGGGCAGCAGTCCCTTCAGGGCAGCAGTCTAGCAGAGTGGCCGTCCTTTCAGCAGCACAGCAGTCCTTCTTCCTGGCAGAGTATCCACAGGTCCAGAAGTGTACTGAAGTGGTGGTGTCTGGGGTCCGCTATATATACCCAGTTGTGCCTTTGAAGTGGGGATAAGCTTTTAAAGGAAGGCCTTTGAAGTGCACATATGCCCTACCTTCCTGGTCGTGACTCCAGACTAACTACAGGGGATATGCAGCCCTTTGTGTGGAGACAGGACACAGCCTATTTAAGTGTAAGTAGGGCTGGACCCAGCTCCTCCCTCCCATCCTGCCAGTTATTGCCCATCCAGGCACACCTAAGCTCGCCATTATGTGTGGCTGTCTAGGAGGAATACACAAAGCCCAACTGTAAAGTACCTCCAGTCATGTGACCTGAGACAGGCTGCAGGGACCAAATGGCTAAGGCAGGAAAAAGCCAACTTTCTAAAAGTTACATACAAAGTGATTGGGCCCCTTACCCAGCTGGGTAGGGCCACAATTAAATAAAAAAACTTACACTGAAGCCAGACTGTAATTATTCAGTCAACACTTTTTTCATAAGATCAAGTAATTTAATTGCCTTAATCTTGCTGTAGTTTCTTTTAGACTTCATAATATTTTTATACATTTCAGAGACACCTAAACATATTATTTAAACCACATTTCTGTGTAAGGCACACTATTTACAGCCCTTTGGAAGTAAACGTGTTGTTTACAAAAAATGTAATTGAACACAAATTTACAAATTAAATCAAATGCATTTCACATCTAAAACATATATCAGACTTGAGCAAGACTTCACATATTTTTGAATGTAACTTGAACCAGTCAAATGATTTCAATGGTGTTGAGGTTTATATTATTATTATTATTATTATTATTCTGAACCTCTTTCTCAAATCCTCCTATAAGGATTATCAAACACATTCTGTTGGAGTAGTCTACCAATGTATCTTTCAGGATTGGCAACAGGCGGTTTTCGCAGTAGCTGAAATAACACCCCAATATTGGTCATCAACGCGTTTCGAACCTCTCATCAGGACCCTGACTGGTTGATTCTGTAAGATAATGAATAAAGTGAGCGTTGGGTACCCGTTTGTATTTCTATGATTTTGTGATTGGGCTGTAGTGTCAGGTCTTGTGAATTATAAATACTTTTTAGCTTTGTCTCCCCGTGGTTCCAATTATTGCCTATAATAGTGAGTTCTTTAGCAGATTCGACTTGATTCTTCCTTCTTTTTGGACAGTATTTTAATCGTGTTGTTGCCTTCACAATTATTTCTGTAGAAATATGAGAAGTTATTTAACCAAGTATAAACTACCAAATCAGTTTCTTAATTTCCTTGATATTTACTTCTGTGTGAGCATTTTATTAAAAACCTTGTTTTGGAGCTTGAAGCCTTAGTCTAGTTTATATTAACTCACTGGCATCTGTGGCTGTCAGCCGTGAGGCTGATTTATAACATTGCATCCATTTTCTACAAGCTTGCTTATTCTAAGCTTGAGCTGGAATCCTGCTACTATGTAACTTGTTCATATTTAAACGCTATCTTTCTACCTTTCGACATCGTGACTTGTAACCTTTGTTTTTTTTTTATCTTGCACATTCATACTTCGTAATTAATCTGACATATCGCCTTGGAATCCTGCTACAATGTAACTTGTTCACATTTAATTGCAGCCTTGCAATTCTTCAGCAGTGTGGCTTAGGAAACGTTTCTTTTTCTTGATGTCGCACCTTAGTGCTTCGTGATTAATCGTCTTGACATATTATCTTGTGACATTTCTGCATCTGTGTTTGAAGTATCTTTCTCAACAATTAATTTATGATGCAGACAGCTGGCTCAACCGACCTTTAACAAGTTGCGCGCTTTTTGACATAACACAATATTGTATTAAGCATACTTGATGGGTTTCTGCTCCCTGGATATTTCTTTAGCTCCATGGAAATGCTGAATGCTTTTGTCAGACTTATGTAATTGAGAGCCTATTTCGGCCCCATTGCATGCTAGTCATTGTTGTGTATAAGTGCGTTCTTGTTCCAGATTTTTATTTCATCAAGTTGTTATGTTCTATCCGAACCAGGCTTCATTTTCAAATGTGTAGTTTCTTAACCCAGTTAATGTTGCCTTCACTTCTTTAAACAGAGTGTATTTTTGGGGGTAGTTTTTTATTCGGTGTAGCAGTCTTCTACTGATTTGTTATTAATAGTGTGCATTGTCGCATTTTTGGTTTCTTTCTTGTTACATAATTTCGAATTGAAGATATTTCCGAGGACGGATTCAGTATAGCAGGCCTCTTCCAGTTTCTTTTTGATGGTGTGTTATAGCATATTTTTGGGCATCTTCTAAAATAATCTCATTATGTTGAATGATAATCTATGTAATTCCGTCATTTCATTAAGGCCTTTGGTAATGTGTTAAAATACATTATCAAATGTGCTTCTTTCTTCATCAGGGTGGCTTCAAGATCTCCTCCTCTCGGATTAAGTGAAATTACCCATAGTACTGTCAATTGGAAGTCTTTCTCAGTATGTCCATTTGTGATGAAATGATTTACCAACTGAACTGCCATTTCTTTTGTTCTTATGCAAGACTTGTGCTGGGCTATTCTTTGTCTTATTTCTTGATTGGTTTTTCTGATGTACATTTTTTCGCACGGGCAAACAACTGCATACACCACATTTTTGGTACGGCAGTTAGAGAAATTAGAGTTTTTCCATTTTATTTTGTCATTCTGAAATATTGTACCTTCCATTGCTTGGCTACATGCCATGGATGTAGCCAAACATTTGTGGTGGCATTTTAGAGGTTTCATGTTCCATTGAGTTCTTAAACTTGGCTTTACAACTTTTTAGATGCTGCAAGCTCTTACTAGTTGTTTTCCCAAGATTGCATTCTTTTTCATTGCAAATAGTGGACATTTATATCCACATTCAGAATTCTTGATCAAGTGCCAATTGCTGCAAATATTTTTCTTCGAATGATTCATCTGTGGACAAGTGCACAGATGCTCTGCCTTCCAGGCTGTGGCTCCAGACTAACTACAGGGGGTATGCAGCCCTTTGTGTGGAGAAAGGACACAGCCTATTTAAGTGTAAGTAGGGCTGGGCACAGCTCTTTCCTCTCATCCTGCCAGTGATTGCCCATCCAGGCACAACTAAGCTCTCCATTGTGTGTGGCTGTCAAGGAGGAATGCACAAAGCCAAACTGTAAACTACCCCCAGTCATGTGACCAGAGACAGGTTGCAGGCACCAAATGGCTAAGGCAGGAAAATGTCAACTTTCTAAAAGTGGTATTTTCAAAATTGTAATTTAAAATCCGATTTCCCCATAAATTAGGATTTTTCATTACAATTCTAAAGACACCAAACATGAACTGTTGACTTGTTCCCATTTGGAAATTACGAGCTTATTTAATGTAATAAGGTAACTCCAATGTTCTCCTATGGGAGAGGTATGCCTTGCAGTAGTGAAAAACGAATTTAAGAGCTTTTTACTACCAGGACATTGAAAACGTAAAAGTACATGTCTAACTTTTTAAATACACTTCACCCTGCCCTCTGGGCTGCCCAGGTCTTAACCTAGGATTGACTTATATTATTAAAAAGGAAGGGTTGCGCCTGGCAAAAGGTTTATTTTGCCGGGTCGAAATTGTAGTTTGAAACCGTTCATACACAGGCTGCCAAGGCTGGCCTGAGGCAGAGACCAGTTGGCATGCTACGCTGAAGAGCTTCCTATATCATCTAGGCCTAAGGACTTCTGGTCCCCTCTGGCAAATTACTTAATTTCTGTGAATAAGAGAAACTCCCCAGAGAACAACTCAGACAACTGAGGAAATTGGGCAGAAATGTGTAACATATAAATGTGTTGTACTGTGTGCTATATGGATGGACAACTGTTTTTTTTTATGTAAGTTGGAACAATATTGTACTAATTTGTGATGGACATGCCTTATATGTTTTTTATTATGTTAGTCTGTTGTATCATATATGTGCAAAATCAATAAAGATAATTAAAAAAAAAGGCTGGCCTGAGGCATGTTTAAAGTGCTACTTCGAGTGGGTGGCACACCAGTGCCGCAGGCCCACCAGTAGCATTTAGCTTACAGGCCCTGAGCACAGGCAGTGCCATTTTACTAGGGACTCACAAGTAAATTAAATTTGCCAATTGGGTATAAGCCATTTCTACTATGTTTTAAGGAGAAAGTGCAAGTTCTTTAGCTCTGGTTAGCAGTGGTAAGGCGTGCAGAGTCCTAAATCTGGGCTACAGGGACAATGAAATTCTTAATGAAGAATTCTCATTAGTAGAGGTGACAACAACCATCTTCAACATGCCTTTAGGCAAGGCCCCAGGACCTAATAATATTCCCTCAGAAAGCTATAAAGCAATAGTAATACAGTTTCCAAGAAATTCAAACTACTAAATACCTACTACCTCCTGGCATAAAGTTACTAAAATTATTTTCTTGAAAATAGATAAAGACCCACTTGAATGTATCTTGTTTTGCCCTATATTACTGCTTAATGTAGACTTTATGGTATACACTAAAATTCTGACAAACCTAATAAACAGAATTATCATGGCTTTATCCCAGGCAAGGATACCACTACTCACACTAATTTCATCACTGCACTGATGAATTGAGCAGATGCCCTACACAAACATTTAAATATTATTTTGTTGGCTGCTGAGAAAGCATTTGACTGAGTCTCATGGCAGTTTTATGGTAACTACTGCAGGAATTTAACATTAGTCCTGGGTTCATTAATCTTATACAGGTGATATATCAAGCGATTAGAGAAAAAGTAGGTATATAGCAAGGACTCACTTTCTTCTGTGCAATTACTTATTGTACCAGGCAGGACTTCCCACTATCTCCAGGTCTGTATGCCTTATATATGAAACCATACATTAGGAATTTGCGGACGTGTGTATCCATCTGTTAGAGACTTCTAGCCACAGGTTCCTGATCGTTGACTTTCCCAGGCGTCAGACTGGATCCAGAAGATATTTCGTGAGCAGTACCCCTGCGCGCCGGTAGGTGGCGTCGTTCGGCTCTGCATTCATTTTCGTCATCATCCACCCCAGAAGTGACATCCGCTGCACCTATATAGGCACCACCTAGGCGTGCTGACATCAGTTCTTTTCTTCCAGTTCCAGCCAGTGCTGATGCGGAGATAAGCTACCCCTCAGTCTCTGTTTGACTGATTTTTTTCAACCGTTTTTGATGTTTGTCCTCCTGGTGTGTAGAATGTCATCTAGAAAAGTAGGATTCAAGCCCTGCTGAGCCTGTCATCCGCTAATGTCAGTGACAGACCTGCACATTGTCTGCCTGTGGTGTCTGGAGCGCTACCACGACCCAAAGTCATGCTCCGGCGTGCGTCTCCATGTCACTCGAGGCCCTGGTCAAGAGGAAGGTCCCGGGAGTGGTCGCATAGACTGTGGTCGTCCTCTCACTCCAAGTTCTCGGGACCCTCAAGTTAGTCAAAGCAAGTGAGGTCTTCGACTTGTACGTCAGCCGATGAGACGAGGGGGCATCAACGTTCAAGGCCTTTCCGGGAGCCGGACTGACCCCCGCCCAACTAAAAAAGTTCTATAAGGCTATATGCCTCAAATTTGAGCGGCCTGACTGCTCAGGGGTTGCCTTCGGGCCCCGTGGGGTTGGAATGGGCCCCATCTATTTACATGCCGGAAGCTTCGGCCCCGGCTCCAGTAGACCCCCATGGATTTATTCATTGATCCGGACCGGTGCCCGTCGTACCAACTCGACCTTTCCCGAGACCGGTCCCAATGCCGACGCTCCTGGCGCCACCCATTCTGATCCCCGACTCCGACACGGAGCCGGAGGGGCATCGCTGGACACTGGTGCTGACAGAAGCCTTGGGTCCTATACCGGAGCCTGAGACCTATTCCCTTGGGTTAGGACTTGGGGAAGAAAGGGAGGGGTCGCTGGACCCTTTAGAATGCCAGCCATATGAAGGAGACCCTTGCATGGACTGGTGTGAGGATCTGGGTGAAGCCAGTGGATTGGATACCTCTAAAGATACTGGTATGCTTTTTTCCCCTACCTGGGCTATGGAGGAGGGAGTCTCGTATGCAATGGTGGTGTGGAGAGTGACTGAGGTCCTTGACCTTCAGTTGCCCTCAGTGGCAGTCAAGACTAACATCTTGACAGAGGTGCTGCAACCGGGTGTCTCCACATCCAAACTGATGATCCCGTCCACTGACACCCTCACTTATGTCCTTTTGGGGACTTGGTCCAAACCCAACAAAGGGGTTCCTGTGAATTGGATGATTCCCCGCCGCCACTGCCTCGCTCCAGGGGACCCACACTTCCTTACCCTACCCTGGAGAGCTTGGTGGTCCAAGCATCAACATCCAATGGAGCATTCCCTAGAACCCCGATAGGTAATCCAAGAGGCAGGACTGCTTAGGGAAGAAGATATTTTCTTGCACCAGCCTGTCTTTGCGGTCTGTAGACACCGCATGCCTATTGGGCTGTTACTCCCACACTCTGTGGGGCACGATTGCACAAGTGCTGCCACAGCTCTCGACAGAAGCCCGGGCTGTACTGTCTCAGGCTGTTGCTGATGGTAGAGACGCACTAAAGTTCCCTCTCCGCTGTGGGCTTGACACAACTGACTCACTGTGCAGAGCGGTTTCATCGACGGTGGCCCTAAGCCGCCATGCCTGGTTGAGGATGACTGGCTCTTCGGGGAATTTATGGACATGCCCTTCGATGGCACCTATCTCTTCGAAAACACAGCGGATTCTGTGCTGGAGCGCTTCAAGGACAGACAAGCTACGCCCAAGTCCTTGGGATTTTCTATGGCCCAGTCACCCCCATTCTGCCTTTTATGGTTACAGAAAGCACTTCCAACCACGCCAATTCCCTCCCAGCCACCAAGCTGCGCATGCTCCCCAGTCTCTGCGTAGTCGAAGGCATGGTACCCACAGTGGGTAGGGGTAGCCAGCGGTCTAGTCAGTCCACCACCCCCCTGGCAGCCTCCAAACCCTCCTAATCTGCCACTTTACCACCATGGGCATCCAGTTAGCAGCAGGATTTGCCATCACCTGCCCCTCTGGCAGCCTATCACATCGGGCAGGTGGGTTTTACAAATTGTCCGAAGGGGCTACTCACTCCCCTACGCAACAACCCATCCCACCATGCCACCATGCCACCATCTCAGGACCGTCTGACGCTGGATTATCTGTCCCTTCTCCGCGAGTAAGTCATGGCTCTCTTGGCCAAGGGAACTGTAGAGAGGGTTCCGGTGTCAGAAGTAGGCTGTGGTTGCTATTCCCGCTATTTTCTGGTTCCCAAAAAGGACAAAGGCCTTCGTCCTATTCTCAGCCCTCAACTTCTTCCTCAAGAAGGAGAAATTCCAAATGCTCATGTTGTCTCAGTTCTTGTCAGCCTTGGACCCAGGAGACTGGATGGGAGCATTGGAGTTGCGGGATGCCTACTTCCACATTTGCGTTCTGCCTGCCCACTGGCACTATCTGCAGTTTCTGGTAGGCCACAAGCATTTTCAGTTCACTGTGCTCCCTTTTGGGCCTACCAGCACTCCTCGGATGTTCACCAAGATGTTGGCGGTGGTTGCAGCTCATCTGCGGAGATCAGGGGTGCCAATCTTCTCTTATCTCGACGACTGGCTGTTGAAGGTGAGCTTGCCCCAGGCTGTTGTCTCCCATCTCCAGACTACGGTGAACATCTTGCTCTCGCTGAGGTTCTCTATCAACATGCCAAAGTCACACCTGCCTCCCTCTCAGACGCTCCCTTTTATCATAGCTGCTCTGGACACAGTGCAGTTTCAGGCTTATCCTCCTGGGCAACGAGTCCAGGATATTCAGGCTATGATACTGATATTTCAGCCTCTATCCTTGAATTTGGTGAGGCAGACCCTGCGGTGGTTGGGACTCATGGCCTCCCGCATCCTGTTGGTAACTCATGCCTGGTGGCATATGCGGGCTCTGCATTGGCACCTGAAGTTTCAATAGGGACAGCATCAGGGAAACCTCTCCGACATGGTCCAGTTCTCGGAGAGAACTGGGAAAGATCTGCAGTGATGGCTAACAACCCGCAATTGAGTCAGAGGCAGACCCCTCCCTTCCCCAACCAGATCTCACAGATGGGCAGCCATCTGGGAGAGGTGGAAATCAGAGGACTCTGGTCTCCGACGGAATCCGGACTCAATATCAACCTGCTGGATCTCCGTGTGATCCGACTGGCACTGAAAGCCTTTCTACCCTCCATCAGGGACAGGCTGGTACAAGTGTTCATGGACAACGCCACTGCCCTGTGGTACTACAACAAAAGGGGTGGGGAGCCTTTGTCAAGAGGCCCTGTGCCTCTGGACATGGCTGGAACTGAAGGGCAAATCCCTGGTGGTTCAAAACCTGTCAAAATCTCTGAACGCCAGAGCAGACACACTCAGCCGTCAATGCCTAGTGGATCACAAATGGCATCTCCACTTGTAGGTGGCGTAAGCTCTCTTTCAACAGTGGGGGAGCCTTGGTTGGATCTGTTCGCCTACGCCAAGAACACGCAATGTCAGCAGTTTTGTGCGCAGGAGTTTCCAAGGCGGCTCTCGCTCTGAGGTGCTTTTGATCTTGAGTGGAGCTCAGGTATCTGGTACGCCTTTCTTCAACTCCTGCCCAGAGTTCTCAAGAAGATCAGAAATGACCGGGCCAAAGTCATCCTTGTGACTCTGGACTGGGCATGGAGAGTCTGGTATTCTGAGCTACTGAGCATGGACATCGATCCTCTGATAATGCTGCCCCTTCAGGAGGATCTTCTGTCGCAGCAGCAGGGGAGGATTCTCCACTGAACCTGTCCACTCTGTCTTCTTGCATGGAGATTGAGCAGTGACAGTTGGCAGCCTTCGACCTTCCTCTCCAAGTCTGTAATGTCATCTTGGCAGCTAAGCTTTCCTCCACCAAGACGGTATTCGCCTGCCGTTGGAAACAATTTGTGGCATTGTGTGCAGTAAAAGACATTGATCCCCTTTCTGCCCCCCTTTCTGAAGTCTTACTCTTCATTCCTTCCCTTGCCCAGCAAGGCTCTGCTCTGGCACTCTTAAGGGCTGTCTATCTACTCTTTCTGCCTTTTTATTGCTGCCTGACCTTCCATCATTGTTCAAGTCTCCTATTGTACATAGGTTCTTAAAAGGTATTGTACATCTCTTCCCTACTCCACCATTTATTATGCCTCAGTGGGACCTTAATCTGATTTTGACTTGTTTAATGTGTGCTCCTTTTGAGCCTTTCCTTAATTGTCCCCTCAGTCTGCTGACAATCAAAATAGTCTTTCTTGTGGCAATTATATCTGCCTGTAGAGTGAGTGAACTGCAGGCCTTATCATCAAAGCCGCCTTACCTCTCAGTCTATCCTGACAAACTGGTGCTTTGCACAAGGGCCTCCTTTCTACCGAAAGTGGTCACCCCATTTCATGTAGGCCAATCCATCACCCAGCCTACTTTTTACACTCCTCCACATCGCTCTAAAGAATAGGATTGACTCCACCATCTAGACCCTAAAAGAGCATAGTCATTCTACCTTGATCACACACAAGAGTTTTGGGTGGACGACCAACTCTCGTGGGGTATGTTGGTGCTAAGAAAGGTCGGGCTATGCAGAAGTGGACAATCTCCAAATAGGTTGTGCTCTGCATTAAAATCTGCTATGCATTGGTCAAGAAGCAACCTTCAAAAAGTTTGCAAGCTCAATCCACTTGGGCCAAATCTGCGACCATTGCATTAGCTCACGGAGTTCTGGTCCTGGACATGTGCCAGGCAGCAACGTGGGCTTCCCTGCACAGGTTCACCAAACATCACTGCCGGAACAGTCAGGTCCGTAGGGATGGGCAGTGTGCCCGTTTGGTCCTGCCGGACTTTCTTGTTAGAAACTTCTATCCTGAGGACCAGTTTCAATCAGATGAACAAGTTATTTACCTTCGGTAATGCCTTATCTGGTCGAGACTATATCTAGCAGAAGATTCCTTACTAACCCACCCATCCTCCCCGCTCTGCGAATGGCTTTCTAGGGACAAGGCCAATCCCATTCAGGGCCCTAGTTTTCCACAGCAGTAGTCCGTGTTCTTCAAAGTTTCGGCCTTCTGGCGTGGAAAGTCGTGGAAAGAAATTTACGTCAGCGTGCGTAGGTGGCGCCTCTATAGGTGCAGCGGACGTCACTTTCAACATAGACAATGCCGACGACGAATGCAGAGCTGAACAATGCCACCTATCAGTGCGCAGGGGTACTGCTCACAAAAAATCTTCCGGATTCAGTCTGATGCATGGGTAAGTCAAAGGTAAGGAATCTGCTGCTAGATATAGTCTCTACCAGATAAGGCGTTACCTAAGGTAAGTAACTTGTTCATTAATCCCAATATATCAATTGTATCTCCTTCAATGGTCAATGTTGAAGATGTATTGGTCTAGTTGCACTACAATACCTTACTTTAAATGATATTGAACAGGAGACAAATGGATTTGGCAACATCTCTGGGTGTAAACTAAATTTCCATCAAATGTGAATTATTCTTGCTGGAGGGGCTATCTGTACAGATGTGCATGTAGCATCAAAGGCCAGATACGTAGGAATAACCATCGCACCAACACTGAATCTATGTTTTGCACATAATTATATATTTTTAATAGAACACAGTAAGGCCTTATTGGTTAAAAGGATGCTCCTCCCAATTTCGCTAATCGGCCAAAAGAATTTGATTAAAATGAATATCCTCCCGAAAGTTTGCGCTTTACCGCTATATGCGTCCAGAAGGTATTTTAGGCAACTGGATGCTATTATATCAAATGTCATTTCTGAAAAAAAATTGCACCTAGGTCTATTAAATCTTTAAAACTTCCCATTATCAGAGGAGGAAGGGCCCTTGCAGACTGGCTCTTGTAATTATGGTCGAGCCTTGAGAATCATTTTAGACTTTTATATAGTGGCGATTCAATTAACTGGTTTTGTAAAATATCCTTGAACAATAGCCCAAGCAGTGAATGGGACAAATTACCCAGTAATAAATTCTTCAAAAAGATCAGATTAAAAAAGAGCAGGGACTTGAGCAAGATTTGGAACAATATTAAAAGACCTTACGGATCCCCGATCTTGTTTTTTGGGATATTGTTTTGATAATAAGCTCAAATCCTTCTCAGTCTAAGAAGCTGAATTCTCTTTACATCATAATGAATTTTTTAAGTATCTCCAAATTAGATCCTTTCGCCTCAAAATGATGTTAAGATAATATCCCCACTGATCCAACACGATTTTGCAACAATGCTTTTTAGCTCGAAACATTTTTCTATCTCAGTAAGATACTCTTGCCTGATGCAATATCAAACTGACGATCTAGAGCTAAGGTCAAACATCTGGTCAATGGCATTAGTAAGTAACTACGAGCCAAGAGGATACCCATAGCCTTGCTCTTTTTTGTCAGACCATCAATGCAATTAGATTTTGAGCTCAAGTGTATCGCACTATGTTTGTTTTTTATTTTATTCCCTCTGAACTTAGCAAAAGGTATAAAACACCTAATTGTTGTGTACAGTGCCGGTCGGAGGACCGCAGACAATATACATGCATTTGTCACTTGCCCCAGCCTAAATGAATTTTGGACTTCTATATTATATAGATTTTAACTTACGCAACCTTCTACAATCCGTCTTACCCCCAAAATGACTATGTTGGGCACAAAGACAGAAGATTGGGTTTTCTATGCAATAATAATCTCTAGGCTGTTAATCGCTAAGAAGTGGAAATCAGAAATTGCACATACTTGTGAGGAATGGTGGAGGGAACTTCTGCAGGTGCGGGAACTTGAGCATCAGACAGCTAAAATACGAGACTTGACTGTTAGGTTCCAATGAATTTGGGGGAAAATATGCCAACATTTAATGTAATGAGTGATTACTTGGGAATCTGTACAGGGCTATGATATGGAACATCAGCTAGCCAAAATACAAGGCTTAACAATAAATTATGAATTAATCTGGTGTGAATGTGTTAATATTTAATGTAGCACATGATTGCTTGAGAATGAATTTCTAAGCTTTTTTTCTAACCCTTTTAAGCTTTTGTACTATGATATCATTTCCCTTTTTGTATTGTAGGCTCCTATAATAAAAAAAACAAGTCTGAGATTTGTATTATAAGCTTTCTAAGAGTTCTCACTGCATGGCAAAAATAGGGATGCTTCCTTAAAGATTTCTCATCTATAGTCTGTGCTTCCATTTGTTTCTCAGAATCAGATTGCTATTTAATCTATAAAGCTTCCCTCTCTTAAATGTTGATTAAAGCACGACTTTAAAATTACAATTAAAATGTCCTTCATTAAATTTTACATTTTTGTCAGCAATCTAAGAAACACAAAATATTTAATAAAGCTGTTTGAATTACACATGGTCATTTAAATCAGAATCACAGAAAGGGTATCATATACAAGTTTATTTTACCTAATCTTTTTATTATGACCTATAGAATTTTGTTCTATAATACCTAGGTCCCAGGCTAATACTATAGCCAAATTCAACTACCTCAAGCTTTGTGTTATGCTTTTTCATCAATACATTTGTCCCAATAAGCATATCAAAAGATTATGTTCTAATCTCTTACTAGTGATCTCTGGAACAATTGACATAAGTTTTCTCCTGAACTGCTCACTTACTACACAGTCTCAGACCATATGAAAGAAAAGTGCTTGTGCACTGGAACACCTCTGGCATTAATCTGAAGCCCTGGATACATATTTGGGGGCCAGATACATCTGGTGCAGGTAATTAAACTAGGTAAATTCAAATCTTGGCATCCCTTTGACCGTGTTCATATATTCAGATATGCTGGAAAATGTCTTCTCTATTAATGCCATATCAACATTTTCCTCCTATCGTAACCTCACTGAAGAATTGTCGACATGAAATGCAGAAGCCAAGGCATTATTAAGTATGGTCACTGCAAGTCTCACCAAACCTGATAACCACAATGTTGGCTGGGCACCCATTTTTGGTGGTTCAGAGTTTTTTTTACACGAGGGCATTCTGTCGCCCGTGTTAATGTGTTATGCATGATGAACTATCCCACAGCCAACTCCCACTCCTCTCTAAGTGATTCTTAAGGGAGGAGGATCTTGTTGGAGTACAGTACTCCCGTTGTATCAATCCCTGTCTCCATCCATGGCTGTTTGTCATGTGATTTTGCAATCTCTTTAAATCTAGGGACGAAAGAGGACTCTCTGATGCATATGCTGGTGTTATGTCTTGCCATTTCAGGAACCTTTGCCAGCATCTCTTGGCTGTCCTCACCGATCTTGGATGGTATTGGCTAACTGCATTTTCTCAAACATTGCCTTGTGTAGACCGTTACTCCCCTCTAAGGGCCTGATTAATGATATGGTCGGTGTATTCTGACCTGTGCGTAAACCCCTGTTTATACAATGGGTTGAATTTAATAATTTGGCTGTATTTAACGCATTCGATAATTATCAGATGTGTTAAATACCTCAACTTTCATAAAAGTTCGGGAGGTCAGACCTGCCAACATTTAACAGGGAAAATCATATGTTTTTTTAACGTACCATGCATATTTCGCTGTGTTAAGCACCAAAATCCACGTTATTCCCCTCAAACTCGTAATTGGTGTTATTTACTCGATAAATAACGTACCCTGGTGCATGGTTATTTATCAGGCACGATAAATAACACCTAAATTAGTTATCATGACCTAAGACTTTTATTTCACTTGCCCTGGGTTGGGTTCTCTGCCCATCCATCTTATGGACAGCTCCAATTGGGCAGCAAGGTAATAAACTTCTAAATTTGGTTCCACCAGTCTGCCCTCAACAATCGGATGCATTGTTTTCCATACATCTATCAGTCTCCTTGTTTTGTCGCAAATCAGTTCAGATAGAAGGGAACTTAGATTGAAATTGTTTTTTATGGCTTTAGGAGTGATAGATGTTTTTCACTCTTTGTTTGGGTCACTTTATTAGCACTCTGTCTATTCATGCCACCGGTTTGGCTTTCTCTTCTCCCCCCCCCTTTTTCTTTACTATATATCTGGCGTTGGCATATCATTTTTCTTGTTTTATGTGTTATAATTCTAGCTGGGTTGCCTATCTTGTACTTGGCGGGTGTTACTTTCTTACCTTTTACTCTTACCTTATGTCTTGGTCTGCACACTTTTCTGCTCCATTGTTGTTATATTCTTTTCTGTCCTGCTCTCAGACTTCTAGTTCAGTTTTCTATCTTGTAAATGGAGAAGAAGCAGTAATAACTTTATTTAACAAACTATTGTTAGATTTCACAGTTTTTTTTCGATGTAAAACTCATAGTGCGTTTGTCGCAATTTGAAATTTGCAGCAGTTGCAAAATTATCATTTGCCATGGCGTGTTTGTGTTTTTTACTGACTGTGCTGTTTTTAATGTTTTTAACCCTTTTGGTGTGTCGGATGGCTGGGAGCCGTCCGACGCACCAGTGCAGATGTGCGCCTTACGGCTCCCGGCTGTCCGCACACATGGCGCAAGAAATCCCTGTCTATGGGCTATGATTATTGACAATGATAGGGCTATTGAACAGATGAAGGCTGTGGTTGCTCGTACTCTAGCTACCCTTCAAAACTGTGATGTACAGGAGGACATTAATTCTATTATTTTGCAGGTTCATAATGACATGTTTATTGAACTTAAAAACTTTTTTATTAAAACCCAAAAACTTAACTGGAAACCTCGCTCCAAGGTAGCCTCCTGGTACAATAAATCTTGTAGAGAGGCCTACAAGTTATTATCTAGAGCCATTAGATCAAAAGTAATGGTTGAAATCAAAGAAGCAAGGGCAAGGTACAAAAAAACTCAACAACAAGCAAAGAAGGATTGGGATGAGAAACGCTGGCAAGACCTTCTTCTAGCCAGTAAAGGGAAAAATATGGTAAAATTTTGGCAGCTTGTTAAATGGGGTAGTGGTGATACAATTCAAACACCTGTTAACCATGTAGCCCCCTGAGCTGTGGGCTTCACACTATGAGACCCAGTTTGCTGCTATTAGCAATAGTAAAGACCAATTTCAACTGCCAACCCCAGACACCATCCTGTATTTTGTTAGAACAGAGGTTGAATCAGTACTAAAATCGATCCCGAGAGGTAGGGCCCCAGGTCTTGATTGTATACCGGCGGACCTGTTCTTGCATGATAAAGAAAATTGGGTAACTTACATTCAGATACTTGCTAATGCAATAGCCAGCGGTGCACCCATCCCCGATACATGGAGCGGTGCTGAAATTCTCTCGATTTATAAAAAGGGAGATCGTTCTTTACCTGGCAACTATAGGCTGATAAGCCTTATAGATTCTATTCAAAAGATCGTTGCCAGGTTAGTGTTGTGCAGAATCCAGACCTGGATAGTAGAGAATGACATCTTGACTCCACTTCAGACAGGGTTCCGCCCACACACTGGTACCATAGACCAGGTCTTCAGGTTTATGTTAATTTACTGGCGGGTTGTTATCATCGGAGGAGGTACAATTTATGCAGCTTTTATTGACCTCAAATCCGCATTTGATTTGGTCCCCCACAATAAAATGTGGAGAGCTTTTGCGGATATGGGGATGCCATTGGAATTACTGGCAATTTTAGTTACATTCCATGACTCTAACTATGCACAGGTTCGTTGGGGCACGCAGGGGAATGTCACGGACAGGTTCCCTGTTTCTAAGGGGGTACGTCAAGGGTGGGTCTTGGCACCTACTCTGTTTTCTTTATTTATTAACAGGGTTGTTCATTATTTTTCTACTCACCCTACAGATGCCCCTACATTAGCTGGCATGAAGATACCCCTGCTCATGTTCGCAGACGATACCTTGATAATCTCAAAGACCCAAAAAGGGTTGCAGTCTGCCCTGTTTAGATTCAAGGAATTTTGCCGTGATCATGAGCTAGTGGTTAATGTGGAGAAAACCAAGTTTATGGTTCTCCATAAACACAAAGCTATAAAAGGGAGAGTTTTTATGAATAACGTACTCCTAGAACAGACTGATGTCTTTACATATTTGGGGGTAACACTGGGCAGGAAACTAAATTGGAAGCCACAGATTGACATACTGGCCCTTAAACATGCCCAACTAGCTGGAGTACTTCTAAAAGAACAGAGGCTTTCACAGACTAAGCCAATAGGTCCCGCCCTAAAGATTTATAATTCCAAGATCAGTGCCTCAATACTGTATGGTGCCGAGCTCTGGGGCTTTGATGATTTACCATCATTGGCCACAACACAAAACAAATTTGCAAGAGCTTTGATAGGCCTCCCGCAATCAACGCCGCTCATGCCCCTTTATTTAGATCTGGGCTGCCAAACCATAGAGGACACAGCACGTTATAGACCCATAGCATTCTGGAGAAGGCTCTGGTCCACCCCTGAGCTGTCCACGTATGCTAAAGCACTTTCTGATGTTCGAGGGGCAGACCGTTCATGTAAGATCTCCTGGTTAAATAAGATAAAAAGTACACTGATTAATATGGGGATGAGCAACTTATGGGAGGACCCAGCAAGCAACCTATTCCCGTCGAAAAAGGAGTTTAAGGCAGCTTACTGGAATATGGTTAAGACCAATAAGTTTTCATCCATTATGAGGCCTACCTTGTCCGGGGTATTTTTGGAGCTCAAACAAGACACCGAGTTTGAAGCTTACTGGGACCTCATTACTAAACCAAGTGATAGGAAGCTGTACCATCAGCTAAGGGTGGGCTCCCTCCCAATAAAATCATTTACAAGTAGATGGCATTCTCCGATGGATGATAAATGTTATACATGTCCAGCTCAGATTGAAACATTAGCACATATTTTATTTGTATGTCCAGCTTACAAGTTTCCAAGAAACAAATGGTTGAAACCAATTTGTTCGAATCTGGGCACAAGATCTGTTATTGAGGCGCTAAGGATTCTGAAGACCAACACACATGAGTCCATGGTGATTGCTGTTGCAAAATTTTTGAGTTGGATGTGGGGCATTCGAGCCACCATGACCAGGGCACATTAACTTCTGCTAGGCCCTATTTTTTAATTTAAGCTTCAGTGGTTTAGTATTGTGGTCCCATCTTTAGCTCGGGCAGGCGCCATTGTCATTTAAACAACGCACTTGTTTTGGTTTTTCCTCCAATGTGGGGTCAAATAGTAATTGCCAATAGTTGTGCATTTATCTGTCGTGGTGTACCCTTGCCTATGTATTTAATATTCTTTTTTTTTCTTTCTTTTTTTCCAACTTTTATCCATATTTTTATTACAATGTGTTTTTATATATTAATGTGTACTTATTTCGCTAAATGTTTTATTGGTTTTGAAATTATAAGATAATTTTAATATCACAAACCTTTTTTAGTCATTTATTCTAAATGTGGATGTATTGTGTCTTTAATGATTATGACAATCGAAATAAAGACAAAATTGATTGATTGAAATCACTGTCTTTAAGCCCTATACAGCCTCGGTAGCTGGAGAAGGGCTTCCCGAGCTCCTGAGGCTGTTTGCCTTGTTGCAGGGAAATGACGATCAGCGCGCTCATCGTGCTGACATAATTTGTCTGAAACCGAAACTTTCAGTTTCACTTTCTACGTGCTCAGGCGGCTATCTCAACCCCCTGAGCACATAGAAATACAGGAGAGGTGTCATTGGAAAGGGGAGAATATCCCCTTTCCAATGGTACCTGTCCCTAGTGGATTCCTGCTTGGAGATCGGCCCAGGAGGGTGATCCCCAATCAGGGATCCACCCACTGGACACCAGGGAGGGGGAGCGGCTCCTTGGGCAAGGACCTTTGCTCCTCCCAAATTATATCTGACATATTCAGTCCGGAGGGGGGGGGCAAAAAGCGCATTAGCCACCAGGGATTTCTTTTTAAAACTAATTTTGGGATGGGGGCTGCCCGAGATGGGCATGCCAATGCCCCCACTCCCACCTAATTCCACAGACTTTCTGCCCCAGGGGCAATAGCCCCAATCTGCCCCCCAGGGGGACAGAAAGCGCACTAGCCACAAAGGGTTTTGTTGTACATTTTGGAGTGGGGGCTGCCCGAGATTCACCTAATTCAACAGTCTTTCTGCCCCCCTGGGAGGCAGATGGGGAAGAGCCCTCGATCTGCCCCCCCAGGGGGGCAGAAAGCCCACTAGGCACCAGGGATTGTTTTTTATTTATACATAGGGGTAGGTGCTGCCCAAAATGGGCATGCCAATGCCTCCTCCCCCCAAAAAAATGCCCACAGCCTTTCTGCCTCCCCTAGGAGGCACATGGGGGCAATAGCTTCCGATCTGCCTTCCCCGGGGGGCAGAAAGCCCATTAGGCACCAGGGATTGTTTTTTATTTATACATAGAGGTGGGGGCTGCCCAAAATGGGCATGCCAATGCCTCCACCCCCCCAAAAAATGTCCACAGCCTTTCTGCCTCCCCTGGGAGGCACATGAGGGCAATAGCCTCCGATCTGCCCCCCCGGGGGGCAGAAAGCACACTAGGCACCAGGATTTTTTTTAATGTGTATAGGGGTGGAGGCTGCCCAAAATGGGCATGCCAATGGCCCCACCCCCCAAAAAAATTCCACAGTCCTTCTGCCCCTCCAGGAGGCAGATGGGGGCAATAGCCTCTGATCTGCCACCCGGGGGGGGGGGGGGGCAGAAAGCCCACTAGGCACCAGGGATTGGGTTTTTTATATATAGAGGTGGGAGCTGCCCAAAATGGGCATGCCAATGCCCCCAACCCCCCCAAAAATTGCCACATCTTTTCTGCCTCCCCTGGGAGGCAGATGGGGGCAATAGCCCCCGATCTGCCCCATTGGGGCAGAAAGCCCACTAGGCACCAGGGATTATGTTTTTTATTATACGTAGGGGTGGGGGCTGCCCAGAATGGGCATGCCAATGCCCCCATCCCCCCATAAAAATTTGCCACAGTCTTTCTGCCTCCACTGGGAGGCAGATAGGGGCGTTAATCCCTAATCTGCCCCCCTGTTGGTGGCAGAAAGCCCACTAGGCACCGGGGATTCTGTTGTTTTTTTTATAGGTAGGGGTGGAGCTGCAGAGAATGGGCATGCTAATGTCCCCACTGCCAAAAAAGTCTTTCTGTCCCCCCAGAAGGCAGATCGGGGCAATAGCCCCTTATCTGCCCCCCACACGGGGGGGCAGAAAGCCCACTAGGCATCAGGGATATGTTTATTGGCATGCCAGTGAGAAGCCCCATAGGCATGGGTCGCTCCCTTTTTTTTAGGCACACATTTTGGCTGTTTCAGTGATACTTTTATTCTCATCTGCACCCAAGCGGGGGCAGAGAGCCACTAGAAACCAGAGAGAGTTTGTGTGTGTGTGTAAACTGGAGTTTGGTTGACGGTCTGCGTGTACAGACCTTTGGTTGGCATTTTGATGGCAGTGTGTGCGGACCTGCACTTGGCTAATGGTGTGGGTGGACTTGCGCTTGGGGCAGAAAACCACTAGAAACCAGAGAGAGTTTGTGTGTGTGTGTAAACTGGAGTTTGGTTGACGGTCTGCGTGTACAGACCTTTGGTTGGCATTATGATGGCAGTGTGTGCGGACCTGCACTTGGCTAATGGTGTGGGTGGACTCGCGCTTGGTGACGGTGTGTGTAGATTGGCGCTTGCCTGGTGGTATGCGTGGAGTGGCGCTTGGCTGGCGGTGTACGTGGACTGGTACTTTGCTGGCTGTGTGCATGAATAGTGCTTGGCTGCAGGGCCGGACTTGCCGTAGCGGGCACCAGGTGTTTCCCCGGTGGGCCGGAGGGGTGGGGGCCGGTTTTCTGGCCTTGGGGGTGGTTTTCTCACTCAGGGCCGGTTTTGCAGCAGTGCTGCAATATCAGGCCCCAGTAACAAAAGCAGGAGCAGTGCTTTTTACTAGCACACCCCCCTCCCAGTGCCTGTCGAGCAGCAATCTGCCAGGGCTGGTTGCTGTCCCAGTCCGACCCTGTGAGTGCGTGGTTGGCGCTTGGCTGGTGTTGTGCATGGATATTGATTGGCTGACTGAGTGCATGGATAGCATTTAGCTGCTGGTGTACATGGATGGTGCTTGGCTGGGGGTGTGCATGGGTGGTGCTTGGCTGGCGGTGTGTGTGGATGGTGCTTGGCTGGCGGTGTGCGTGGATTGCGCTTGGCTGGTGGTGTGCGTGATGATGGTGTGCATGTACTGACTCTTGGCTGGCGGTGTGGCTTGCATGGATCCCCCAGCGTTTTCTCACCCAGAATCCCCGGCAAACCTCAAATTTACTTACAAAGTCACATTTTCCTCACATTTCTGTGTAGGTAAGTTATAGGATCACCGTGCAGGCACAAATTTGTGACTACCCAGCATTTCCCTTGGTCTCCCGAGAAAAATGATAACTCACTTGTGTGGGTGCCTAAAGTAGCCTCAGCCTAAAAACGCCCTTTTGGACCCACTTTGGGCACCCCTCAATCTATACACGATTTTGGCCCTTCCATGTCATAGGCACTTGGCCCATTCACACAAGGAAGGTATCATTTTTATCGGGAAACTAAGGGGCATGCTGAGTGGTAGGAAATTTGTGCTGTGCAGTGATCCCACAACTTTCCCACACAGATATTAGAGGAAAATGTGACTTTTTAGCTAAATTTGAGGTTTGCAGCGGATTCTTGGAAGGAAAATGTTGGGGGATCAATGCAAGCCACACATCACTGGACTCTCACGGGTGTCTAATTTTCAGAAATGTCTGGGGGTTTTTTAGGTTCCCCTAGATGTCTGCAAGCTCAGGACCAAAAACAAAGGTGCCCACCTATCTATCACAAAACAACGTAGTTTTTCAAAGAGGTCACCTGCGTTTTGGTCCCGGGCTCATCGCCCATCTAGGGAAACCTACCAAACCCAGACATTGCTGAAAACCCAAGGGAGTCCACAGAGTTGTGGCTTGCGTGGATCTCCCAACATTTTTCTTTCCAGAATCCCCTGCAATCCTCAAAATTAGATTAAAAAACACATTTTACTCACATTTCTGTGTGAGAAAGTTGTGGGATCACTGGGCCGCCACAAATTTCCTACCACTCAGTGTTCCCCCATGTCTCCTGATAAAAATGGTACCTAACTCATGTGGATGGGTCAAGTACCCGCGACAGGCAAGGGCCCAAACCGTATTGTGGAGAAATAACTAATCACAAAACGACCTGGTTTTGCAAGGGGGGGCACCTGGGTTTTTGCCCCAGGCTCAGCGGCCATCTAGGGAAACCTACCAAACCCACGTATTTCTGAAAACTAGACACCAAGAGAAGTTCAGGGAAGTATGGCTTGCATGGATCCCCCACAGCTTTCCTACCCAGAATACCCTGCAAACCTCAAATGTAGCTGAAAAAATTAAAATTTTCTCACATTTCTCTGTTTCCACAATACGTTTTGGGCCCTTTCCTGTCGCAGGCACTTGGCCCACCCACACAAGTGAGGTACCATTTTTATCGAGAAACCTGGAGGAACGCTGGGTGGTAGGAAATTTGTGTCAGCCCGATGATCCCACAACTTTCCCACACAGAAATTTGAGAAAAAATTAGATTTTTTCATCTAAATTTGAGGTTTGCAGGAGATTCTGGGTAGGAAAACGTTGGGGCGTCCACACAAGCCATACCTCCCTGGACTCCCCCGGGCGTCTAATTTTCAGAAATGTGTGGGTTTGGTAGGTTTCCCTAGATGGCCACCGAGCCCGGGGCCAAAAACCCAGGTGTCCCCTCTTGCAAAACCAGGTAATTTTGTGATAGGTAATTTTGATGTCCCCACAAAACACTTTGGGCCCTTGCATGTCGCGGGTACTTGGTCCACCAACATGAGTGAGGTACCATTTTTATCGGGAGACTTTGGAAAATGCAGGGTGAGTGGAAGTTTTTGGATCCACGCAGATTCCAGAACTTTCCATCACAGAAATGTGAGGAAAATGTGTTTTTTTTTTTAGAAAGTTTGAGGTTTTCAAGGGATTCTGGGTAACAGAACCTGGTGAGAGCCACACCTCTCACCCCATCCTGGATTCCCCTTGGTGTCTAGTTTTCAAAAATTTATAGGTTTGCTAGGTTTCTCCAGGTGTCGGCTGAGCTAGGGTTCAAAATCCACAGCTAGGCACTTTGCAAAAAAAGGATCAGTTTTCACTGTAAAAATGTAGTGTGTCCACGTTGTGTTTTGGCCCGTTTCCTGTCGCGGGTGCTAGGCCTACCCACACAAGTGAGGTACCATTTTTATCGGGAGACTTTGGGGAATATGGGTGGGTGGAATTTTGTGGATCCACGCAGATTCCAGAACTTTCCGTCACAGAAACGTGAGGAAAATGTGTTTTTTTTACAAAGTTTGAGGTTTGCAAGGGATTCTGGGTAACCAAATCTGGTGAGAGCCACACATGTCACCCCATCCTGGATTCCCCGTGGTGTCTAGTTTTCAAAAATGTATAGGTTTGCTAGGTTTTTCAAGGTGCCGGCAGAGCTAGGGTTCAAAGTCCACAGCTAGGCACTTGGCAAAAAAAGGGTCATTTTTCACTGTAAAAATGTCGTGTGTCCACCTTGCGTTTTGGCCCATTTCCTGTCGCGGGCACTATGCCTACCCACACAAGTGAGGTACCATTTTTATCGGGAGACTTTGGGAAATGCGGGGTAGGTGGAATTTTGTGGATCCACCCACATTCCAGATCTTTCCCTCACAGAAATGTGAGGAAAATGTGTTTTTGTTCTTTACAAAGTTTGAGTTTTGCAAGGGATTCTGGGTAACAGACCCTTGTGAGAGCCACACAAGTCACCCCATCCTGGATTCCCCTGGGTGTCTAGTTTTAAAAAATGTATAGGTTTGCTAGGTTTCCCTAGGTGCCGGCTGAGCTAGGGTTCAAAATCCACAGCTAGACACGTTGCAAAAAAGGGTCCGTTTTCACTGTTAAAATGTGGTGTGTCCATGTTGCGTTTTGGGCCGTTTCCTTGTACGGACACTAGGCCTACCCACACAAGTTAGGTAGTGTTTTTATCGAAAGACTTAGAGGAACACATAATAGTAGAACAAGTGTTATTACCAATTGACTTTCTTTGCATTTCTGCCTTCCAATTGTAAGACAATTTGTAAAAAATAAATCATTTTGAAAAATGACCTCTAATTCACATGCTTGTATGGGTACCCAAAATTTTGGAGATGTGCAAAAAACCACTGCTTATAAACTCTCTTTTTTTTTCCCATTTCGGAAATATATTGGTTTCCTTGGGACCTATTTTTCACTCTTTATATTTTACCAAATGAATTGCGATATACCCGGTACACAATGAAAAACCCTTGCCTGATGCAGCTCAGTTATTGGCTCTGGGTTCCTCGGGTTCTTGGTGAACCTACAAGTCATATATAGTCCCACAACCTGAAGGGTCCAACGGATGTAATGGTATATTGCGTCTAAAAATCTATCGTACTTAGAAGAAGTTACATTTGAAAACGTGGGCACATATGGCAGGTTTTTTTAACTCAATTTCAATATTTTCTATTTTCACCTGTTCGTTTCTATAAAAAAACCTTGAAGGATTTACACAAATGACCCCTTGCTGAATTTTGTCTAGTTTTCAGAAATGTGTAGCTTTCTGTGATCCATTATTGGTTTCACACCCATTTCTACCACTAACTGGAAGGAGGTTAAAGGCACCAAAAATAGGAAAAATAGGCTATGTCCCAGTAAAATGCCAAAACTGTATAAACATTTTTGGTTTTCTGACAAAAGTCTTTTGTTGATACCATTGCAAGGAAAAAAAACAGACGCTTTCTACTGCAGTAATTTATTCCCATTTTTTCAAAAAAAGCAACATTTAGCTGTTGTTTGGCTAATTTCTGGGTCCCCTCCAGTGGAATCCACAAACCCTGGGTACCTTTAGAATCCTTGGGGTGTTGGAAAAAAAGGGCACAAATTTGACGTTGATACCTTATGTGGACAAAACGTTACAGGGGCCTAAGCGCGAACTACACCAAATAGCCAAAAAAAGGCTTAGCACATGGGGGGAAAAGGCCTAGCAGCGAAAGGGTTAAACCAGTTCCGCTGTCTCTTATATTAACACGTACATGTATAATGTCTGTCTGCATATAATATATGTTTGTCTATGTCTTTTTAGCTGACTGATTTGTGTAAGTTTTTTTAAATGTTTGCAGCCCTGAAGAAGCCCATGTTTGGGTCAAACGCGTTGGTTGCATATGTCTGTCTTACTATCAAGAAAAAGCATTAAAGGAACTTTGAAGCATAACTAGACTCATCATATATGTCCCGAATATTATCTGGAATTTGATTCTGCCTGTTATTGCCTCTCATCCTGTTTCTTATTTGTATAAGGCATGACCATTTGGCAGCTGGCCATTTGAGGAGGGCCATTTGGATGTTTATAACATACTTGTGAATACTTTAGGTGGTGCAGTGACTAAGATTTCCACCCTGTATCTCATTGTAAGCCTGCCCAACTATTTAATATGACAAGAAATACAATTGAATGTGTTGGACATATATATGATGGATAGGGCAACTTTCACCCATCGTGACATTAATCATTACGCTGTGAATTGATTGCATGTCATCATCAGTACATTGTTTCACCCATTTATAACAAAAATGTGGCACGTCTGGGTAACATCCAGTTGCCTCACATCGGGCCTTCACTTTTGTCCCTACATCACTGCTTGTTGGTCTATTTGTAACTAACCTCCCCTCTTCGTCTGAGATAGGAAAAAGTATTTGATCAACTTCAGCTGTAAACATAACTTGAACTTGTCACTTGGATAGTTGGATCCATGTCATGACGTGTTTTCATTAGGCCTGGGCGGTGAACTTCGCTCAGTTTGCGGAGTTTTCTGCACTCCGCACTCTGCGGAGGTCGCAAAGTGCAGAAAACTCCGCTTCGCGATGTGCAGCAGAGTTTTTTCCCCGCTCGCGATTGCGAACGGTAAGTTCGCGATCGCGAACGGTAAGTTCGCGAGCGCGAGCTGCCGCTCGGGTAGAATTTCTACCCGAGCGGCAGGAATACCAGCACAAACTGCAGTTCGCACTGCACTCCGCCACTCGCGGAACTTCACAGAGTTTTTTTGTAACTTCGCGGAGTTCCGCGTAGCAAAACTCTGCGAACTACGCCCAGGCCTAGTTTTCATGGGGGATGTTGAATTCACTGGCTACTACCAGGTGCCCCTTCAATCCTTTACAATTCGTTATATGGAGCCCAGTCCTCCTGCCACACCAAACTGGAAACTCTTCAACCAGGAATTCAGCATGCAGATACATAAGTCACTCCTTTCTGAATTCTTAGACAAGTTTCTCCTCTGTTGAGGGGGTGAGCCACAAACCAGTAGATACTTGCTTCCCAAACATGTGAGTCCTCACGTCCACCATTCAGCTCCAGGGCAATGCTAGATGGCACCTCTCAGAAGCTCCCATGCTGTGAAATATTGTCTAACACTCCTGCTCTCTCCCTTGCTGCTTGCCGGTAAACAGGTTTGCCTGTCACATGGGCATTTTTCTGCTTCTATCTTGACATAGTCACTTTCTGCCAGGTTCTGGCATTCGTTATCACCTACAATGAGCCCTGTTGCTTTCAACCAGTTCCAGACCTCATCAGGTACTGTGAAGAAATGTGTAGTTTTGTCTTTCACTATCCAGAGTTTAGCTTCTGCAACTCAGAGGTGTAGCCCAGGAATATGTGTATCTCATTTCCATCTATCATCCATAGGCCAGGTCACTGGGGAAGCTGTAAAATCCAGTCTCTGTCTCTAAAAGTAATCAGGCTTTCTAGTATGGCCTCAGTGGGACCCCTGGGATAGGAGTGTGCCGCAAAACCCAGCATACTTGCTCTACAGCACGGATCTCTAACCTTTTCTTTAATAAGAGCTACTTATGTTCAACGAAAATCCTGCCAAGCTACTAATAATATTAGAGTAGTAATGGTAACCACATTATACAAGATTACCTTAGTGGCCACCATATGCAAGATTATCAGCAGTGATCACCTCAGTGCATCAGGCATGGTTGCCAGCACTAATGGAAAAAACATGCTTTGTCAATGTGGAATGCCTCTATGTGGGTTATACGTACAGACATAGCTGCAATGCCCCTAGCACCAAGTTAATACAGTAATAAGTCTCCTCAGCACTGTTTGAGTTTATTACACAAATATCAACTTTAAATATATTTTGGAAATTCAGCCATTATTCACCACACATCAATGTATTAATTCTGAAAATACATACATTTTCATCTCCAATACACTTTTCCATTTTGTTACACATATATTCAACCAAGCAAAAGCTTCTAATTGAGTTCACTGGGCTGCATACAGGAGAGCTATTTACAGATAGCAGGAGAGCTACTAGTAGATCCTGAGCTACTCGTTGGAGAAGCCTGCTCTACAGAAAAGAGTTTGGATGGGCCACCATTGTATACATTCATAATCAGCCACTCTTCCAGGAACAGTTCTATGCTGGTTCCTTCAGTTCTTTTTGGCAGGCACACTATACAAATGTTGTTTTGCTGTGAGCAGCCTGTAGTGCCTTCTGCTCTTGTTTGCAGGCTCTGGACTGCCTCATGTAACGTATGCACCTTTGTGGGTAGTTTTACCATCTATAGTCTGTATTTTGCCAGCATAGATTCATTCTCTGTTACTGTGTCCTACAGACTCCTGGGATCACTTCATAGTAGACCCACATTAATAGGGCATCTCTTTCAAGCGTGCTCTTCATATCCAAGATTGCCTGCAAGATTTTGTCAAATTTCTCTGAGTGCTCCTCTACTATAGCTTCCACATTCCTCAAGGGTCCCAGTTTGTCTCCCATCTCGAACTTGAACTGATTGTGAGTCTTTAAAATTATGTAGTTTTGGGAATTTTGGTCTTACCAACCTGCTTTAACAGTTACCTGTTCCCTTGTTGATCGAAAGAACTTGCCCTTAGCTCGAAAGACACCCCCAATCCTATAGATGCCTTTGCAGCATTCAGGGGCAGACTGGCCACATCTTTATATCTGCACCTCTGTGAGTTGATCATTTAAAGTGTTTCTGTAGAGGGTTTCACGTTCTCTCACTCCTTTCAGGTTAAGCAGCATACCAATGGGAAGCGATTAAGCACAGTGTGTGTTCCAGAACCTGGTAAACCTCAACATTCAGAGAACCGGTATATATCTGGTCCTATTGTGCACTTGGGGGCCTTGTGTTAGGGTTGCTCCACACGTTCTGTCAGACTGCTACCTTGCAGGAGACTCAAAGCTTCCCTTTTCAGGAAGGGTATGGGGTGATCACCAGTGATGGCTCTAGTAAACGTATTCTGTGCCCTTCCCACAGCATTCAAGACTCCCGTATAACAGTGCAGCACATAGGGCCAGTGGTCCCCCATGTATGCACTGCCCCACATGGTCCTTTCAGAGATGGACCGCAGGAGGAGTATGCCAGCCGAAGGGGGGCTGGGAGCTCCGCACACCTAGCACAGCCTAAGGTTTTCTACCAAGGGTGTCTCCTCAGCACAGCAGCAGCATCCACTGCCTTCGGGATTCCTGGTGCCTCAGGGTACACCAGGCACCAAGGCTCTTTTCAGCACTGCTGTGGGGGTTAGCTCACTCATGTTGATCCCTTGGTGCTCCGTCGTGCAGCGCAGCTCTAGCTTTGGGACTGGCACATGTCACCCCTGACTCTCACTGAGGCAAGCCGATTGGCTCCTTTGCTGTCCGTGGCTCTCCTTCTCCTCTCAGGAGAACTAAGCCTGATGCTGCTGTCATCCATTGGCAGTGCAAGGGTGCCTCTCGCGCCTCCATTTCCCAGGCATGCGCTCGGCTGCACGTTAGGCCCAACCATATCCTTCTGTAGTATCAGTGGAGTCCCCGCAATCCCATGGCACTGATATGTGACCCAGCACTCCCAGATTGCTGCTTGCATCTAGGAGTGGTGTTGGTGAAGAGGACATGGTTTCACCGGCTGTAAATCAGGATAATAGAATGAATGGGGTTTCAGGCCTGGAAGCAACACAGTAATGCATCCTATGCCACTGTGTGCTCAGCCATGTTCCCGTTCTTATCAAATCACAGTAGTATGTTTGAAAAGTGCAATTGCACTGCCTCATTTATAACTCTCACAACGAAATTCCTTTTATTCGGTCTAACGACTGTCGCAGTGTAACAGATGTGGGTGGAACACTGATTTTTAAAGAATGGACTAAAGAGGGGGCATATCTTTATACAACAACCAAACTCCCTGCAGCCCACCCATTGACACTTACAGTGCTTCTAGCAACTACTAGGGGGTGGAACAGCCAATGCCACTGTGAAAGTACACCTTCTGGGTCAAATCAAAAGTTCTCACAACACATGGGTAAGGAGCTTCATAGGTATCAGTGACTGGTACATGACCTATATTCATATTTTCCGCTGTGTTAATCTTGCCACAGTAATCAATTCACACACAAATTCAAGCCCATGCTTAGATGCACTACTTGCTTAGGCTTTATAGCCGTCAGGGCCAGGGAAATTATATTTTCACTGCATTTGATGTTGAAAGACAGGAATAGTTACTAGAAAGGTGTAAGCCCTGGTTTTTGAAATTACATACTGTGTCAAGGCATTTATCCTCATATAATACTTATTGCCCACGATCAGGATTTTGCAGTTTTTCAAACTTTAAGATATCTTTCTCTTCTCACAAGTGCAAACAAGATATAAAGAGCTAAAGATGCAGGTTCTAAATGTGTCTTTCCATCCCATACCATACCAAAAAAGCATAGGGATTGCTTTCTCCTCCACTTTGGGTCATCAAGATAGGAACGAACAATCTGGTTCCACTGAAATCCATCATGCCGCAAACATGCATACATCCAAGAGAAACAAAAGTGTGGCTCTCTTGCTAATATTCACCCATTACATGCCCCAGGCCTTCCAAGAACACACAAGCCCAGTCTGCCTACACAAACATAAATCTCTTTCTTCAGTATTCCACCAGAAGCCTAACATGGAAGCCGATCGATGCCACCTTCACCCATCATTTCCTTCCGGATCCCCATTAGCGCCCTTTTTCTTGCCAGTGTACAAATCACCCACAGATATTAGAAGGCAGTTATCATCAAATCAGGTCCTTGGAAATCTCATTCTAGTGTCCCATTTGTAACTCACAACCCTAAGGGAAGTTCCTCCTGCAGGTACTCCAGAGTGGGCAAAAAACGCTGTATGAGCCCTTACCAGTGAATACATTTTCTGCAGCATTCCTCCCATCACACTTTGCATGTATTATCCAGAGTCTCGAGGCTCATGTCCAGTTTAATGACCAACTTCATAATGCTTTCTGTAAATGCTGCCAAATCCTCAACTTGTTCTTGTCTGCCTCACGTGGTCTGTATGAATGGCACTGTTTTCCTTTGATGGTTGTCCATTGCTGCCACTTTACCAGCTAGACCCCAAGTTTGCACTGCACTATTTTTACGGCACCCCCTTTGTCTGTCTTTGGCTCTGGGTGAGTGTGCAATACATTTGTGCAATGTTGGAGTGTTTTCTCACTTGTCAGCATAGATTTCACTCATTTACCCTCTTGTATTTCACGTGGAAATCTGTTAGATCAGCTTTCTCATGGCTTTGAAAAGTCCTCTTTAGGCTTCCTCTTTTGGTCACTGCAGTCCCTATAGAATCTGGAGTGCAAGGTACAGCACGTGGAAATTAGCAGGGTGCCCATTTTAAAGTCCACTGACAATTTCAATAATTTGCAGTGGAGACAGGAAACCTGGACAAGCTTGTCTATTCTCTCCAGGGCCGGCTCTCCAATACCGACCCTCCTCCAGAACCCCCAGAGGGACTGCACACATCACCACAGCCTGGTTAAGCCATGGTGAATAGGGTATCTGTTCCCCTCCTGATTGTCTTCCGGCCCTTCACAATCGCCCTCTGCCTCTAAATATCTCCCACTGAGCAGGTACGTAGAAGGATTGGGCAGAGGGGTCCGTATTCCCCGGGCACGGCACTTTTTCCGTGCCCCTTGTTTACCTCTGCCAAATTAATTTACAGATTCTAAAGCAAAGCGGCCTTATTAATGATGAGCCAGATCCATGATCTGCCATTTTTTTCAATCCCTGCAGAGCATTTTTTTAAACTTTGAAATGGGTTCTTTTCCTGTGAAGAGGCAAGCTTCAAAATTTTGTCCCAGGCCCCGCAAAAACTTACGTCATCCCTGCCCATGTGGGGTGGTTTATTCACATCGTTTGCAAGTGTGTCAACGCTCAGAGAGAAGACTTAGCAGGACTCATAACATGGCACCAATTATCCTGCCACCATCACTCCTCCTTCCCCAAGTTGTGAATGGCTCCAGCTGGCTCAAGGTCACCCGGGTATTGGTGTCCTAGTTGGAGATTAAATTTCAGGCAGAATGAGTCTCAGCCGAGAGCCTGAAGACTATTCAGCTCAATTGGGTAAAATGAGCATTCAAACTGTGGAAATATAAGAATAAGACAAGAAAAGAGAACAGATTTATAAATACTGAGAAAAGAAACGTTTTGGGAGGATAACGTAATCCACTTTTCAAAATCTGTCTGAAGATTGTAAAGAATGAGAATACTAAGGCGTCCTTGTTATGAGGTGCAAGGGTAAGAAAACTGTGGACATGAAGAGGAGCAGGCTTGGTTGAATGTGTAGATAAGGTCTGATTGAAAAGAAAATTAAATTAGCCTAGTCTGAAATGGGTAATGTACAGAGAGCTATCAAGATGTTGAAAAATCTTAGATATCAAAAGGAGAAAAGAAATAGTACAGTAGTTAGACGCAGGGACAGAGAGGTAGAATATGTACAGGAAGCATTTAAGGAGGAAGGGATGTGCCATAAGAAAGAGAAATGTGAAACATGAATATCAGAAAAAGTATTAAGACTACAGTACAAAAGGAGCCGAGAGGGAAGCAAGTAGGATGAAAGCACGAACCAGTGATGAGACTTTGCAAATAGAAAAAAAAGAAAACAGGAAATAGTGACACAAAGTGTTAGGAGGGAAAGAGGACAGAAGAAATAGAAATGGGCAAGTTAAGGGTACCAATATTTGAGGAGACGTCCAAGACTCACATGCAAAGCAGTGCTGAACAGCACCCACTGTCCTCTCCTACCTGGCACAAAAACTGAATGCCTTGGGAGAGAAACAAACTTAATTGATGACATAGGGAACACCTGTAAAGGTGAAGAGCTAAAATGACCAAACCCAGAACAAGATGTCTGTAGCTGTGCACCAAGAATATGGAACAACATCTTGCGGCATATAAGACTTTTACTACCACTCATTCACTATACGAAAAAGTTAAAGATACTTCTCTTTTAGAGGCATCTCGTTTGCAATTGACGTCTGGTTTCCCTGCTCCCATGCTTGCCTGAGCTCTTAGCTGAAGGGTCCCATTTTCCTAAACATGGTCTTCATAAACATGTATGTATGTTACGAAATCCGTACATATACTTGACTAAAGGAGTTGTAATGACATGCATGTACAGCTACTCACTGTAGTAATTCTGATACCCTTAGCTATTCTGTCACCTTAGTTCAGTGACAAGAATTCTCTTCTCTCTGCTCGTCTGCATAAATGTTTTGTCCCATGAGCAAGATAAAGAGAACTGAGGCAGACAAAGCTGAGCAGGAAGTGTAAAAGGAAGGAAAAGGACCTGGGTGCTGGCAGAGCAGCACATAAACTAGAAATATTCTCTAAAACACCAAATAAGAATCGACACCTCAAGCTATAGGTCTTAGAGTAGCAGAGTTACTACAGGGATTGCTTATAATTGAGGTTGGTTGTCCAAGATATATATAACTATTCTATACTATAAATTTGGTTGGCCACCAGAATGTTTCATTAGAGGGTTTAATGATATATTTTTACGTCACCAAGTAATTCTATCTAATAGGAGTGAGTGCTGTTATAATCCTGCCCTTTAACATTTATGAATTGTATGAATTGGTTTTATTATTTTAATCTGTTATAAGGGCTGTATAGTGGAATTATGAGATGATACCTGAGCTAAAGTTTGGATTATTGAGAGTAATTCCTGATGTTTAAATTTTATCACGTAATATTCTGAAGAATTTTATCTGATGAGGTTTACTTATTTGTTGTATTAATGTGTTTTTATGGATGATTGTAAAACGTTTATGGCTTTGTAGCCGAAATAAAGTTAATACTACTACTATTATATAATTATACGTTTTTTCTATATTTGCAGAAAGAGCCTTGGTTCAGTAATGAAAATCTGGCGGCTTCAACATTTAACATGTTTACTGCTGGAACAGAAACTACGACAGGCAGCATCCAGTACAGCCTGCTGGTGATGGTAAAATACCCGCAAATTCAATGTAAGAGACACACAAACTATCTCAGTACAGCCAGTTGGTTATGGTAAAATACCTGCATGTCCTGGGCAACAGATCTCAATTCCTAATAAGACAATTGTGGTGATGGTAAATACATTTGTGTTCTTTTTTAATTCTGCCAAGAATGTTCCATAATAAGTAACATATGGGCCTATTACGATGGCGGTCGGAAAACCTCCCCGACCGCCATGGTAGCGGGAAAAGACCGCCCGCATGGACCGCGACATCACCGCCGGTCGAATTACGATGACCCGCGGTCGAAATCCGACCGCGGCGGTCGGATCGCTGGCCTTAACATTGCGGCGGTTGCTGCTGCCCGCAGCACCGCCGCGATGTCCAAAGGAGCATGTCCTGCATTTCCCTGCACTGCGTGGCAGGCACTACACAGTGCCTGCCACCTGGTACAGGGAAATGTAGGGGGGGACCATGGGTACCTCCCCAGTGCACCCACACCCCCCCAAACAGTGGGGGCCCGCAACGGGCCCCCGGAAGACAATCTCCGCATGCCTTTCCATGGCGGTGTGACCGCTGAGGAAAGGCTGGCTACCGCCAGCATCATAATCCTGCCGGCGGAGCCTGCTCTGCACCACCACCATTATCCCGGTCCTGCTCCGTCCGCCAGGCAGGTGTGCGGATGGCAACCAGTGGAAAAGCGGCGGTCGGAATTTCCCACCGCCACGGTCACCACCGCCATCCTAATTTGACCAGCGGTTTTCTTGGTTGCGATCGCGGGCGGATGTCAACCGCCGGTCCGGCGGGCGCCACCGCCGGCCCGGCGGTGGACATCCGACCGCCATCGTAATAGACCCCAAAGTGTCATGTATAGGCTATCTAATTTATGTTTAAATCTGTAATAACTGATAAAAATCCCACCAAAGGGGAAACAGCCCTCATCAGTGTGTCCACATATGAACAACGATAAACACCTGCCCAACCACAAACTAAAAGGCCATTCAAATAAAGGAAAGTGAGAGAGAATGAACCAATGTTATTTCTTCCTAAAGGGGCCAGCACAATCTAACTTTGTTATACAAGGTTGCAGCAAGAAAGACTGGTCTAGGATTATTCTGCTTGAGGTTTGCTGTTAATGGATGTCATTAAATATTGTTTCTTCTTCTTTTTGTTTCCGCCAGTGTTTTGTGCTTGAATTAAAGGTGTAGGGTTTCATTTTGAAGCATGTTTTAAATCTGATCTAAAGACTTCATATTTGAACTTTTTTCAGTGTTTAATTCTGCCACTGATTGGTGGAATGGCTAGCTCATAAGAATCTTGGCCAGTATGGATCACTGACATAATATCGAGTACATAAATATCCCCATACACAAATATCAATACAAAGATATCGATATCCCAAATATCGACATCCTATCTTTAAAATATAAAATACAAAAATATCGAAAAAATAATATAGATATTAAAAATATCGATGTACAAAATATCGTTTTTTTATATATAAAAAATGTTAAATAAATTAAATAATAAAATTAACTTTAAAAAATTATTTAGATGTAATGTACATTTTAACAAATATAAAAAATAAATGTAATTTAAAAAATTTAAATGTACATATATAAAATGTAATATATAAATGTATATTTACTGTAAAACAATTAATAAACTAATAACTAATTTATTTTAAAATATTATAAATATATAAAAATTAACAAATACATATATATATATATATATATATATATATATATATATATATATATATATATATATATATATATATATATATATATATATATATATATATATATATATATATATATATATATATATATATTATCTACTGGCGGTCGCCAGTAGATAGTTATAGTTAGGACCTATTTTCCATAGGAAATCCGCAACATTCTGTTTGAAATAATGTTGGCGCCGGTTGACCAATCTTCGCGAAAGTTTCCAACTTGTTGGGGTGCTCCGGTCCGCTCCTATCCTGAAAGTCTCGGGGTGATTCGTCAAGCGGGGGCCGAGAAAAAAGGGGGGTCCCAAAACGTGTTTTCCCCATTCATTTTTCCATAGGAACCTTTAATCGCAGCTACAGCCCGAACTGCTGAACGGAATTACACCAAATTTGGCAAAGAGGTAGCCCTTGGTTCAGTGTCATGCCTTTTGCTTAAATGGTGTAAATCCGTTCAGTAGTTCCTGAGAAAATCAAAAGTAAAATCACATATATATCTGGGCGGAGCCTAACCACACATGTCATTGTAAGATCTGATTGGCTGTCAGCACATCATCCTGGAATTGCTGGCAGCCATCTTGAGACCAATATACATGATAGTACCTCATTGAAATGCATTGTAGTGAATCAAAGATTTTGAGGGTTACCAAAAGGAGAACTATAAAGGGTGATAACAGACTTTAGTTACATTAGAATTCATTTGTTGATGGTGCCATACTAATTTCAGGAATTGTGGTGTGTTCTAAGGTGATTTTACCCTGTGAAAAACCTTCTGCTGGGATATCATGAATCATGTTTGAGAGAAAACTATTTTCTCATGCTTGTCCCATAGAGTTTTGGAAGGTGCTCCAGAAGCTAAAATGAGAGCATATTTTCTGTAACTTCACATTATCTTTCTCAGTCATATGAGAATGAAGTCTGACATTCTCAGTAAAACATGTACATCCAACAAGGGCAGAGACTGTCAGTTGATTCCTTTGTGTTCTACTGCAGCTTCCCAGAGTGTTCTAAAGAACAACTAGAGTGCTAACAGCCTTACTTATGACAAAAGTATGGCACACCTGAAGCCATCTTGATTGGAATAAACTGGTAACACTTAAAACATTTAATTTAAAAAGGAACAAAATGATGGGGTTCATTTTGTCATAGAAATTATGGTTAGTGCTGTAGAAAGAAAAATTAGGACATGTTTCAAGTGTGATCTCAAATATCTTCCTGTTATATTTCAACAGGAGCAGCCTGCCAGTTGATGCCTTTGTGTTCTACTGCAGCTTCCCAGAGTGTTCTAAAGAACAACTAGAGCGCTAACAGCCTTACTTATGACAAAAGTATGGCACACCTGAAGCCATCTTGATTGGAATAAACCGGTAACACTTAAAACATTTAATTTAAAAAGGAACAAAATGAGGGGGTTCTTTTTGAAATAGAAATTATGGTTAGTGCTGCAGAAAGAAAAATTAGGGCATGTTTTAAGTGAGATCTCAAATCCTCTCGCATTTCATTAGAAAATTCTGACATGCAGACTGAAACAATCACTTTCAATACCAGCAGCAGACTTCCAGTTAACTCCCTGGTGAGCAGTAGCTTAACTACAGTGATCTAATGAGCAACTAGAGTGCTAACATTCTGAATTTATGGCAAATGTGAGACACATCTGAATGCCTTCTTGATGGAATCAAAGTAAAAACTGAAAGCATTTCCTACTGAGGAGACTGCAGTAAATGAGGAAATTAGGAAACTTCATAACAAAGAAGTCTTCCAAGATGGCCACCAGTGAAAAAAGTGCACAAATGTAGCACAAATATTACCCAGATGTAGCCCACATATAGCCCAATGACAAAAGTGTGCAAAACACTTTTTATTTTTAGTTTTTTTGCAGTTTTATGTAGTGCAGACTGGTCAGGTATTGGAGCGTTGCATCTTAAAACATGACCCCCCTACACTACAAAAACACCACTGCACTACCCTAAACCCTAAAACACTACCCCCAGCACGACCCCCTACACTACACAAGCACCACTGCACTATCCTAAACCCTAAAACACTACCCCCAGCATGACCCCCTACACTACCCAAACACCGCTGCACTAACCTAAATCCTAAAACACTACCCCCAGGACGACCCCCTACACTACCCAAACACCACTGCACTACCCTAAACCCTAAAACACTACCCCCAGCACGACCCCCTACACTACCTAAACACCACTGCACTACCCTAAATCCTAAAATACTACCCCCAGCACGACTCCCTACACTACCCAAACACCACTGCACTACCCTAAAACATGACCCCCTACACTACACAAACACCACTGCACTACCCTAAACCCTAAAACACTACCCCCAGCACGACCCCCTACACTACACAAACACCACTGCACTACCCTAAACCCTAAAACACTACCCCCAGCACGACCCCCTACACTACACAAACACCACTGCACTGCCCTAAACCCTGAAACACCAGCCCCTGCACGACCCCCTACACTGCCCGAACACCACTGCACTGCCCTAAACCCTGAAACACCACCCCTAGCACGACCCCCTACACTGCCCGAATACCACTGCACTGCCCTAAACCCTGAAACACCACCCCCAGCACGACCGCCTACACTACCCAAACACCACTGCACTACCCTAAAACATGACCCCCTACACTACACAAACACCACTGCACTACCCTAAACCCTAAAACACTACCCCCAGCACGACCCCCTACACTACACAAGCACCACTGCACTACCCTAAACCCTAAAACACTACCCCCAGCACGACCCCCTACACTACACAAACACCACTGCACTACCCTAAACCCTACAACACTACCCCCAGCACGACCCCCTACACTACCCAAACACCGCTGCACTAACCTAAATCCTAAAACACTACCCCCAGGACGACCCCCTACACTACCCAAACACCACTGCACTACCCTAAAACATGACCCCCTACACTACATAAACACCACTGCACTATCCTAAACCCTAAAACACTACCCCCAGCACAACCCCCTACACTACACAAGCACCACTTCAGTACCCTAAACCCTAAAACACTACCCCAGCACGACCCCTACACTGCCCGAACACCACTGCACTACCCTAAACCCTGAAACACCACCCCCAGCACGAACCCCTACACTGCCCGAACACCACTTGCACTGCCCTAAACCCTGAAACACCACCCCCAGCACGACCCCCTACACTGCCCGAACACAACTGCACTGCCCTAAACCCTGAAACACCAGCCCCAGCACGACCGCCTACACTGCCCGAACACCACTGCACTGCCCTAAACCCGGAAACACCAGCCCCAGCACGACCCCCTACACTGCCTGAACACCACTGCACTGCTCTGAACCCTGAATCACCAGCCCCAGCACGACCCCCTACACTGCCCGAATACCACTGCACTGCCCTAAACCCTGAAACACCACCCCGTGCAAGACCCCCTACACTGCCCGAACACCACTGCACTGCCCTAAACCCTGAAACACCACCCCCTGCACGACCCCCTACACTGCCCGAACACTACTGCACTACCCTAAACCCTGAAACACCATCCCCAGCACGACCCCCTACACTGCACGAACACCACTGCACTGCCCTAAACCCTGAAACACTACCCCCAGCAAGACCCCCTACACTGCCCAAACACCACTGCACTGCCCTAAACCCTGAAACACCACCCCTAGCACGACCCCCTACACTGCCCGAACACCACTGCACTGCCCTAAACCCTGAAACACCACCCCCAGCACGACCACCTACACTACCCAAACACCACAGCACTAGCCTAAAACATGACCCCCTACACTACACAAACACCACTGCACTACCCTAAACCCTAAAACACTACCCCCAGCATGACCCCCTACACTACACAAGCACCACTGCACTACCCTAAAACACTACCCCCAGCACGACCCCCTACACTACACAACACCACTGCACTACCCTAAACCCTAAAACACTACCCCCAGCACGACCCCCTACACTACCCAAACACCGCTGCACTAACCTAAATCCTAAAACACTACCCCCAGGACGACCCCCTACACTACCCAAACACCACTGCACTACCTTAAAACATGACCCCCCTACACTACACAAACACCACTGCACTACCCTAAACCCTAAAACACTACCCCCAGCACAACCCCATACACTACACAAGCACCACTGCACTACCCTAAACCCTGAAACACTACCCCCAGCACGACCCCCTACACTGCCCGAACACCACTGCACTACCCTAAACCCTGAAACACCACCCCCAGCACGACCCCTACACTGCCCGAGCACCACTGCACTGCCCTAAACCCTGAAACACCAGCCCCAGCATGACCCCCTACACTGCCCGAACACAACTGCACTGCCCTAAACCCTGAAACACGAGCCCCAGCACAACCGCCTACACTGCCCGAACACCACTGCACTGCCCTAAACCCGGAAACACCAGCCCCAGCACGACCCACTACACTGCCTGAACACCACTGCACTGCTCTGAACCCTGAATCACCAGCCCCAGCACGACCCCCTACACTGCCCGAACACCACTGCACTGCCCTAAACCCTGAAACACCACCCCAGCAAGACCCCCTACACTGCCCGAACACCACTGCACTGCCCTAAACCCTGAAACACCACCCCCTGCACGACCCCCTACACTGCCCGAACACCACTGCACTGCCCTAAACCCTGAAACACCATCCCCAGCATGACCGCCTACACTGCCCGAACACCACTGCACTGCCCTAAACCCTGAAACACTACCCCCAGCAAGAACCCCTACACTGCCCAAACACCACTGCACTGCCCTAAACCCTGAAACATCACCCCCAGCACGACCCCCTACACTGCCCGAACATCACTGCACTGCACTGCCCCAAACCCCGAAACACCACCCCCATCATGACCCCCTACACTGCCCGAACACCACTGCACTGCCCTAAACCCTGAAACACTACCCCCAGCAAGACCCCTACACTGCCCGAACACCACTGCACTGCCATAAACCCTGAAACACCACCCCCAGCACGACCCCCTACACTGCCCGAACACCACTGCACTGCCCTAAACCCTGAAACACCACCTCCAGCACAGACCCCCTACACTGCCTGAACACCATTGCTCTGCCCTAAACCCTGAAACACCAGCCCCAGCAAGACCCCCTACACTGCCCGAACACCACTGCACTGCCCTAAACCCTGAAACACCACCCCCAGCACGACCCCCTACACTGCCAGAACACCACTGCACTGCCCTAAACCCTGAAACACCAACCCCAGCAAGACCCCCTACACTGCCCGAACACCACTGCACTGCCCCAGACTCTGAAACACCAGCCCCAGCAAGACCCCTACACTGCCCGAACACCACTGCACTGCCCTAAACTCTGAAACACCAGCCCCAGCAAGACCCCCTACACTGCCCGAACACCACTGCTCTGCCCAAAACCCTGAAACACCAGCCCAAGCACGACCCCCTACACTGCATGAACACCACTGCACTGCCCTAAACCCTGAAACACTACCCCCAGCAAGACCCCCTACACTGCCCGAACACCACTGCACTGCCCTAAACCCTGAAACATCACCCCCAGCAAGACCCCCTACACTGCCCGAACACCACTGCCCTAAACCCTGAAACACCACCCCCAGCACGACCCCCTACACTGCCAGAACACCACTGCACTGCCCTAAACCCTGAAACACCACCCCCAGCACGACCCCTACACTGCCCGAACACCACTGCTCTGCCCAAAACCCTGAAACACCAGCCCAAGCACGACCGCCTACACTGCCCGAACACCACTGCACTGCCCTAAACCTTGAAACACCAGCCCCAGCACGACCCCCTACACTGCCCGAACACCAATGCACTACCCTAAACCCTGAAACACCACCCCCAGCACAACCCCTACACTGCCTGAGCACCACTGCACTGCCCTAAACCCTGAAACACCAGCCCCAGCACGACACCCTACACTGCCCGAACACCACTGCACTGCCCTAAACCCTGAAACACCAGCCCCAGCACGACCCCCTACACTGCCTGAACACCACTGCACTGCTCTGAACCCTGAATCACCAGCCCCAGCACGACCCCCTACACTGCCCGAACACCACTGCACTGCCCTAAACCCTGAAACACCACCCCGTGCAAGACCCCTACACTGCCCGAACACCACTGCACTGCCCTAAACCCTGAAACACCACCCGCAGCACGACCCCCTACACTGCCCGAACACCACTGCACTGCCCTAAACCCTGAAACACCATCCCCAGCACGACCCCCTACACTGCACGAACACCACTGCACTGCCCTAAACCCTGAAACACTACCCCCAGCAAGACCCCCTACACTGCCCAAACACCACTGCACTGCCCTAAACCCTGAAACATCACCCCCAGCAAGACCCCCTACACTGCCCGAACACCACTGCCCTAAACCCTGAAACACCACCCCCAGCAAGACCCCCTACACTGGCCGAACACCACTGCACTAAACCCTGAAACACCACCCCCAGCAAGACCCCCTACACTGCCTGAACACCACTGCACTGCCCTAAACCCTGAAACACCAGCCCCAGCACGACCCCCTCCAGTGCCCGAACACTACTGCACTGCCCTAAACCCTGAAACACCACCCCCTGCACGACCCCCTACACTGCCCAAACACCACTGCACTGCCCTAAACCCTGAAACACCACCCCCAGCATGACCCCTACACTGCCCGAACACCACTGCCCTAAACCCTGGAACACCACCCCCAGCAAGACCCCCTACACTGGCCGAACACCACTGCACTAAACCCTGAAACACCACCCCCAGCAAGACCCCCTACACTGCCTGAACACCACTGCACTGCCCTAAACCCTGAAACACCAGCCCCAGCACGACCCCCTCCAGTGCCCGAACACTACTGCACTGCCCTAAACCCTGAAACACCACCCCCTGCACAACCCCCTACACTACACAAGCACCACTGCACTACCCTAAACCCTAAAACACTACTCCCAGCACGACCCCCTACACTGCCCGAACACCACTGCACTGCCCTAAACCATGAAACACCACCCCCAGCACGACCCCCTACACTGCCCGAACACCACTGCACTGCCCTAAACCCTGAAACACCAGCCCCAGCACGACCCCCTACACTGCCCGAACACCACTGCACTGCCCTAAACCCTGAAACACCAGCCCCAGCACGACCGCCTACACTGCCCGAACACCACTGCACTGCCCTAAACCCTGAAACACCAGCCCCAGCACGACCCCCTACACTGCCTGAACACCACTGCACTGCTCTGAACACTGAATCACCAGCCCCAGCACGACCCCTACACTGCCCGAATACCACTGCACTGCCCTAAACCCTGAAACACCACCCCGTGCAAGACCCCCTACACTGCCCGAACACCACTGCACTGCCCTAAACCCTGAAACACCACCCCTGCACGACCCCTACACTGCCCGAACACTACTGCACTACCCTAAACCCTGAAACACCATCCCCAGCACGACCCCCTACACTGCACGAACACCACTGCACTGCCCTAAACCCTGAAACACTACCCCCAGCAAGACCCCCTACACTGCCCAAACACCACTGCACTGCCCTAAACCCTGAAACACCAACCCTAGCACGACCCCCTACACTGCCCGAACACCACTGCAATGCCCTAAACCCTGAAACACCACCCCCAGCACGACCACCTACACTACCCAAACACCACAGCACTACCCTAAAACATGACCCCCTACACTACACAAACACCACTGCACTACCCTAAACCCTAAAACACTACCCCCAGCACGACCCCCTACACTACACAAGCACCACTGCACTACCCTAAAACACTACCCCCAGCACGACCCCTACACTACACAACACCACTGCACTACCCTAAACCCTAAAACACTACCCCCAGCACGACCCCCTACACTACCCAAACACCGCTGCACTAACCTAAATCCTAAAACACTACCCCCAGGACGACCCCCTACACTACCCAAACACCACTGCACTACCTTAAAACATGACCACCCTACACTACACAAACACCACTGCACTACCCTAAACCCTAAAACACTACCCCCAGCACAACCCCATACACTACACAAGCACCACTGCACTACCCTAAACCCTAAAACACTACCCCCAGCACGACCCCCTACACTGCCCGAACACCACTGCACTACCCTAAACCCTGAAACACCACCCCCAGCACAACCCCCTACACTGCCCGAGCACCACTGCACTGCCCTAAACCCTGAAACACCAGCCCCAGCATGACCCCCTACACTGCCCGAACACAACTGCACTGCCCTAAACCCTGAAACACGAGCCCCAGCACAACCGCCTACACTGCCCGAACACCACTGCACTGCCCTAAACCCGGAAACACCAGCCCCAGCACGACCCCCTACACTGCCTGAACACCACTGCACTGCTCTGAACCCTGAATCACCAGCCCCAGCACGACCCCCTACACTGCCCGAACACCACTGCACTGCCCTAAACCCTGAAACACCACCCCGTGCAAGACCCCCTACACTGCCCGAACACCACTGCACTGTCCTAAACCCTGAAACACCACCCCCTGCACGACCCCCTACACTACCCGAACACTACTGCACTGCCCTAAACCCTGAAACACCATCCCCAGCATGACCGCCTACACTGCACGAACACCACTGCACTGCCCTAAACCCTGAAACACTACCCCCAGCAAGAACCCCTACACTGCCCAAACACCACTGCACTGCCCTAAACCCTGAAACATCACCCCCTGCACGGCCCCCTACACTGCCCAAACACCACTGCACTGCCCTAAACCCTGAAACACCACCCCCAGCATGACCCCCTACACTGCCCGAACACCACTGCACTGCCCTAAACCCTGAAACACTACCCCCTGCACGACCCCCTACACTGCCCGAACACCACTGCACTGCCATAAACCCTGAAACACCACCCCCAGCACGACCCCCTACACTGCCCGAACACCACTGCACTGCCCTAAACCCTGAAACATCACCCCCAGCAAGACCCCCTACACTGCCTGAACACCACTGCCCTAAACCCTGAAACACCACCCCCAGCAAGACCCCCTACACTGCCCGAACACCACTGCACTGCCCTAAACCCTGAAACACCACCCCCAGCATGACCCCCTACACTGCCAGAACACCACTGCACTGCCCTAAACCCTGAAACACCAACCCCAGCAAGACCCCCTACACTGCCCGAACACCACTGCACTGCCCCAGACTCTGAAACACCAGCCCCAGCAAGACCCCTACACTGCCCGAACACCACTGCACTGCCCTAAACTCTGAAACACCAGCCCCAGCAAGACCCCCTACACTGCCCGAACACCACTGCTCTGCCCAAAACCCTGAAACACCAGCCCAAGCACGACCCCCTACACTGCATGAACACCACTGCACTGCCCTAAACCCTGAAACACTACCCCCAGCAAGACCCCCTACACTGCCCGAACACCACTGCACTGCCCTAAACCCTGAAACATCACCCCCAGCAAGACCCCTACACTGCCCGAACACCACTGCCCTAAACCCTGAAACACCACCCCCAGCACGACCCCCTACACTGCCAGAACACCACTGCACTGCCCTAAACCCTGAAACACCACCCCCAGCACGACCCCCTACACTGCCCGAACACCACTGCTCTGCCCAAAACCCTGAAACACCAGCCCAAGCACGACCGCCTACACTGCCCGAACACCACTGCACTGCCCTAAACCTTGAAACACCAGCCCCAGCACGACCCCCTACACTGCCCGAACACCAATGCACTACCCTAAACCCTGAAACACCACCCCCAGCACAACCCCCTACACTGCCTGAGCACCACTGCACTGCCCTAAACCCTGAAACACCAGCCCCAGCACGACACCCTACACTGCCCGAACACCACTGCACTGCCCTAAACCCTGAAACACCAGCCCCAGCACGACCCCCTACACTGCCTGAACACCACTGCACTGCTCTGAACCCTGAATCACCAGCCCCAGCACGACCCCCTACACTGCCCGAACACCACTGCACTGCCCTAAACCCTGAAACACCACCCCGTGCAAGACCCCTACACTGCCCGAACACCACTGCACTGCCCTAAACCCTGAAACACCACCCGCAGCACGACCCCCTACACTGCCCGAACACCACTGCACTGCCCTAAACCCTGAAACACCATCCCCAGCACGACCCCCTACACTGCACGAACACCACTGCACTGCCCTAAACCCTGAAACACTACCCCCAGCAAGACCCCCTACACTGCCCAAACACCACTGCACTGCCCTAAACCCTGAAACATCACCCCCAGCAAGACCCCTACACTGCCCGAACACCACTGCCCTAAACCCTGAAACACCACCCCCAGCAAGACCCCCTACACTGGCCGAACACCACTGCACTAAACCCTGAAACACCACCCCCAGCAAGACCCCCTACACTGCCTGAACACCACTGCACTGCCCTAAACCCTGAAACACCAGCCCCAGCACGACCCCCTCCAGTGCCCGAACACTACTGCACTGCCCTAAACCCTGAAACACCACCCCCTGCACGACCCCCTACACTGCCCAAACACCACTGCACTGCCCTAAACCCTGAAACACCACCCCCAGCATGACCCCCTACACTGCCCGAACACCACTGCACTGCCCTAAACCCTGAAACACCACCCCCTGCACGACCCCCTACACTGCCCGAACACCACTGCACTGCCCTAAACCATGAAACACCACCCCCAGCACGACCCCCTACACTGCCCGAACACCACTGCACTGCCCTAAACCCTGAAACACCACCCCCAGCACGACCCCCTACACTGCCCGAACACCACTGCACTGCCCTAAACCTTGAAACACCAGCCCCAGCATGACCCCCTACACTGCCCGAACACCAATGCACTACCCTAAACCCTGAAACACCACCCCCAGCACAACCCCCTACACTGCCTGAGCACCACTGCACTGCCCTAAACCCTGAAAAACCAGCCCCAGCACGACACCCTACACTGCCCGAACACCACTGCAGTGCCCTAAACCCTGAAACACCAGCCCCAGCATGACCCCCTACACTGCCTGAATACCACTGCACTGCTCTGAACCCTGAATCACCAGCCCCAGCACGACCCCCTACACTGCCCAAACACCACTGCACTGCCCTAAACCCTGAAACACCACCCCGTGCAAGACCCCCTACACTGCCCGAACACCACTGCACTGCCCTAAACCCTGAAACACCACCCGCAGCACGACCCCCTACACTGCCCGAACACCACTGCACTGCCCTAAACCCTGAAACACCATCCCCAGCACGACCCCCTACACTGCACGAACACCACTGCACTGCCCTAAACCCTGAAACACTACCCCCAGCAAGACCCCCTACTCTGCCCAAACACCACTGCACTGCCCTAAACCCTGAAACATCACCCCCAGCAAGACCCCCTACACTGCCCGAACACCACTGCCCTAAACCCTGAAACACCACCCCCAGCAAGACCCCCTACACTGGCCGAACACCACTGCACTAAACCCTGAAACACCACCCCCAGCAAGACCCCCTACACTGCCTGAACACCACTGCACTGCCCTAAACCCTGAAACACCAGCCCCAGCACGACCCCCTCCAGTGCCCGAACACTACTGCACTGCCCTAAACCCTGAAACACCACCCCCTGCACGACCCCCTACACTGCCCAAACACCACTGCACTGCCCTAAACCCTGAAACACCACCCCCAGCATGACCCCCTACACTGCCCGAACACCACTGCACTGCCCTAAACCCTGAAACACCACCCCTGCACGACCTCCTACACTGCCCGAACACCACTGCACTGCCCTAAACCATGAAACACCACCCCCAGCACGACCCCCTACACTGCCCGAACACCACTGCACTGCCCTAAACCCTGAAACATCACCCCCAGCAAGACCCCCTACACTGCCCGAACACCACTGCCCTAAACGCTGAAACACCACCCCCAGCAAGACCCCCTACACTGCCCGAACACCACTGCACTGCCCTAAACCCTGAAACATCACCCCCAGCAAGACCCCCTACACTGCCTGAACACCACTGCCCTAAACCCTGAAACACCACCCCCAGCAAGACCCCCTACACTGCCCGAACACCACTGCACTGCCCTAAACCCTGAAACACCACCTCCAGCACAACCCCCTACACTGCCTGAACACCATTGCACTGCCCTAAACCCTGAAACACTAGCCCCAGCACGACCCCCTACACTGCCCGAACACAACCGCACTGCCCTAAACCCTGAAACACCACACCCAGCAAGACCCCCTACACTGCCCGAACACCACTGCACTGCCCTAAGCCCTGAAACACCACCCCAGCATGACCCCCTACACTGCCCGAACACCACTGCACTGCCCTAAACCCTGAAACACCACCCCCTGCACGACCCCCTACACTGCCCGAACACCACTGCACTGCCCTAAACCCTGAAACACCACCCCCTGCACGACCCCCTACACTGCCCAAACACCACTGCACTGCCCTAAACCCTGAAACACCACCCCCAGCATGACCCCCTACACTGCCCGAACACCACAGCACTGCCCTAAACCCTGAAACACCATCCCCTGCACGACCCCTACACTGCCCGAACACCACTGCCCTAAACCCTGAAACACCACCCCCAGCACGACCCCCTACACTGCCCGAAAACACCACTGCACTGCCCTAAACCCTGAAACATCACCCCCAGCAAGACCCCCTACACTGCCTGAACACCACTGCCCTAAACCCTGAAACACCACCCCCAGCAAGACCCCCTACACTGCCCGAACACCACTGCACTGCCCTAAACCCTGAAACATCACCCCCAGCAAGACCCCCTACACTGCCTGAACACCGCTGCCCTAAACCCTGAAACACCAACCCCAGCAAGACCCCCTACACTGCCCGAACACCACTGCACTGCCCTAAACCCTGAAACACCACCTCCAGCACAACCCCCTACACTGCCTGAACACCATTGCTCTGCCCTAAACCCTGAAACACTAGCCCCAGCACGACCCCCTACACTGCCCGAACACCACTGCACTGCCCTAAACCCTGAAACACCACCCCCAGCACGACCCCCTACACTGCCCGAACACCACTGCACTGCCTTAAACCCTGAAACACCAACCCCAGCAAGACCCCCTACACTGCCCGAACACCACTGCACTGCCCTAGACTCTGAAACACCAGCCCCAGCAAGACCCCCTACACTGCCCGAACACCACTGCACTGCCCTAAACTCTGAAACACCAGCCCCAGCAAGACCCCCTACACTGCCCGAACACCACTCCTCTGCCCAAAACCCTAAAACACCAGCCCAAGCACGACCCCTACACTGCCCGAACACCACTGCACTGGCCTAAACCCTGAAATACTACCCCCAGCAAGACACCCTACACTGCCCGAACACCACTGCACTGCCCTAAACCCTGAAACATCACCCCCAGCAAGACCCCCTACACTGCCCGAACACCACTGCCCTAAACCCTGAAACCCCACCCCCAGCACGACCCCCTACACTGCCAGAACACCACTGCACTGCCCTAAACCCTGAAACACCACCCCCAGCATGACCCCTACACTGCCCGAACACCACTGCTCTGCCCAAAACCCTGAAACACCAGCCCAAGCACGACCCCCTACACTGCCCGAACAACACTGCACTGCCCTAAACCTTGAAACACCAGCCCCAGCATGACCCCCTATACTGCCCGAACACCACTGCACTACCCTAAACCCTGAAACACCACCCCTAGCACAACCCCTACACTGCCCGAGCACCACTGCACTGCCCTAAACCCTGAAACACCAGCCCCAGCACGACCCCCTACACTGCCCGAACACAACTGCACTGCCCTAAACCCTGAAACACCAGCCCCAGCACGACCGCCTACACTGCCCAAACACCACTGCACTGCCCTAAACCCTGAAACACCAGCCCCAGCACGACCCCCTACACTGCCTGAACACCACTGCACTGCTCTGAACCCTGAATCACCAGCCCCAGCACGACCCCCTACACTGCCCGAACACCACTGCACTGCCCTAAACCCTAAAACACCACCCCGTGCAAGACCCCCTACACTGCCCGAACACCACTGCACTGCTCTAAACCCTGAAACACCACCTGCAGCACGACCCCCTACACTGCACTGCCCTAAACCCTGAAACACCACCCCTGCACGACCCCCTACACTGCCCGAACACTACTGCACTGCCCTAAACCCTGAAACACCATCCCCAGCACAACCCCCTACAATGCACGAACACCACTGCACTGCCCTAAACCCTGAAACACTACCCCCAGCAAGACCCTCTACACTGCCCAAACACCACTGCACTGCCCTAAACCCTGAAACATCACCCCCAGCAAGACCCCCTACACTGCCCGAACACCACTGCCCTAAACCCTGAAACACCACCCCCAGCAAGACCCCCTACACTGCCCGAACACCACTGCACTAAACCCTGAAACACCACCCCCAGCAAGACCCCCTACACTGCCTGAACACCACTGCACTGCCCTAAACCCTGAAACACCAGCCCCAGCACGACCCCCTCCAGTGCCCGAACACTACTGCACTGCCCTAAACCCTGAAACACCACCCCCAGCATGACCCCCTACACTGCCCGAACACCACTGCACTGCCCTAAACCCTGAAACACCACCCCCTGCACGACCTCCTACACTGCCCGAACACCACTGCACTGCCCTAAACCATGAAACACCACCCCCAGCACGACCCCCTACACTGCCCGAACACCACTGCACTGCCCTAAACCCTGAAACATCACCCCCAGCAAGACCCCCTACACTGCCCGAACACCACTGCCCTAAACGCTGAAACACCACCCCCAGCAAGACCCCCTACACTGCCCGAACACCACTGCACTGCCCTAAACCCTGAAACATCACCCCCAGCAAGACCCCCTACACTGCCTGAACACCACTGCCCTAAACCCTGAAACACCACCCCCAGCAAGACCCCCTACACTGCCCGAACACCACTGCACTGCCCTAAACCCTGAAACACCACCTCCAGCACAACCCCCTACACTGCCTGAACACCATTGCTCTGCCCTAAACCCTGAAACACTAGCCCCAGCACGACCCCCTACACTGCCCGAACACAACCGCACTGCCCTAAACCCTGAAACACCACCCCCAGCAAGACCCCTACACTGCCCGAACACCACTGCACTGCCCTAAACCCTGAAACACCACCCCCAGCATGACCCCCTACACTGCCCGAACACCACTGCACTGCCCTAGAACCCTGAAACACCACCCCCTGCACGACCCCCTACACTGCCCGAACACCACTGCACTGCCCTAAACCCTGAAACACCACCCCTGCACGACCCCTACACTGCCCAAACACCACTGCACTGCCCTAAACCCTGAAACACCACCCCCAGCATGACCCCCTACACTGCCCGAATACCACAGCACTGCCCTAAACCCTGAAACACCATCCCCTGCACGACCCCTACACTGCCCGAACACCACTGCCCTAAACCCTGAAACACCACCCCCAGCACGACCCCCTACACTGCCCGAAAACACCACTGCACTGCCCTAAACCCTGAAACATCACCCCCAGCAAGACCCCCTACACTGCCTGAACACCACTGCCCTAAACCCTGAAACACCACCCCCAGCAAGACCCCCTACACTGCCCGAACACCACTGCACTGCCCTAAACCCTGAAACATCACCCCCAGCAAGACCCCTACACTGCCTGAACACCACTGCCCTAAACCCTGAAACACCACCCCCAGCAAGACCCCCTACACTGCCCGAACACCACTGCACTGCCCTAAACCCTGAAACACCACCTCCAGCACAACCCCCTACACTGCCTGAACACCATTGCTCTGCCCTAAACCCTGAAACACTAGCCCCAGCACGACCCCCTACACTGCCCGAACACCACTGCACTGCCCTAAACCCTGAAACACCACCCCCAGCACGACCCCCTACACTGCCCGAACACCACTGCACTGCCTTAAACCCTGAAACACCAACCCCAGCAAGACCCCTACACTGCCCGAACACCACTGCACTGCCCTAGACTCTGAAACACCAGCCCCAGCAAGACCCCCTACACTGCCCGAACACCACTGCACTGCCCTAAACTCTGAAACACCAGCCCCAGCAAGACCCCCTACACTGCCCGAACACCACTGCTCTGCCCAAAACCCTGAAACACCAGCCCAAGCACGACCCCCTACACTGCCCGAACACCACTGCACTGGCCTAAACCCTGAAATACTACCCCCAGCAAGACACCCTACACTGCCCGAACACCACTGCACTGCCCTAAACCCTGAAACATCACCCCCAGCAAGACCCCCTACACTGCCCGAACACCACTGCCCTAAACCCTGAAACCCCACCCCCAGCACGACCCCCTACACTGCCAGAACACCACTGCACTGCCCTAAACCCTGAAACACCACCCCCAGCATGACCCCCTACACTGCCCGAACACCACTGCTCTGCCCAAAACCCTGAAACACCAGCCCAAGCACGACCCCCTACACTGCCCGAACAACACTGCACTGCCCTAAACCTTGAAACACCAGCCCCAGCATGACCCCCTATACTGCCCGAACACCACTGCACTACCCTAAACCCTGAAACACCACCCCCAGCACAACCCCCTACACTGCCCGAGCACCACTGCACTGCGCTAAACCCTGAAACACCAGCCCCAGCACGACCCCCTACACTGCCCGAACACAACTGCACTGCCCTAAACCCTGAAACACCATCCCCAGCACGACCGCCTACACTGCCCAAACACCACTGCACTGCCCTAAACCCTGAAACACCAGCCCCAGCACGACCCCCTACACTGCCTGAACACCACTGCACTGCTCTGAACCCTGAATCACCAGCCCCAGCACGACCCCCTACACTGCCCGAACACCACTGCACTGCCCTAAACCCTAAAACACCACCCCGTGCAAGACCCCCTACACTGCCCGAACACCACTGCACTGCTCTAAACCCTGAAACACCACCCACAGCACGACCCCCTACACTGCCCGAACACCACTGCACTGCCCTAAACCCTGAAACACCACCCCTGCACGACCCCCTACACTGCCCGAACACTACTGCACTGCCCTAAACCCTGAAACACCATCCCCAGCACAACCCCCTACACTGCACGAACACCACTGCACTGCCCTAAACCCTGAAACACTACCCCCAGCAAGACCCTCTACACTGCCCAAACACCACTGCACTGCCCTAAACCCTGAAACATCACCCCCAGCAAGACCCCCTACACTGCCCGAACACCACTGCCCTAAACCCTGAAACACCACCCCCAGCAAGACCCCCTACACTGCCCGAACACCACTGCACTAAACCCTGAAACACCACCCCCAGCAAGACCCCTACACTGCCTGAACACCACTGCACTGCCCTAAACCCTGAAACACCAGCCCCAGCACGACCCCCTCCAGTGCCCGAACACTACTGCACTGCCCTAAACCCTGAAACACCACCCCCTGCACGACCCCCTACACTGCCCAAACACCACTGCACTGCCCTAAACCCTGAAACACCACCCCCAGCAGGACCCCCTACACTGCCCGAACACCACTGCACTGCCCTAAACCCTGAAACACCACCCCCTGCACGACCCCCTACACTGCCCGAACACCACTGCACTGCCCTAAACCCTGAAACACCACCCCCAGCACGACCCCTACACTGCCCGAACACCACTGCACTGCCCTAAACCCTGAAACATCACCCCCAGCAAGACCCCCTACACTGCCTGAACACCACTGCCCTAAACCCTGAAACACCACCCCCAGCAAGACCCCTACACTGCCCGAACACCACTGCACTGCCCTAAACCCTGAAACATCACCTCCAGCAAGACCCCCTACACTGCCTGAACACCACTGCCCTGAACCCTGAAACACCACCCCCAGCAAGACCCCCTACACTGCCCGAACACCTCTGCACTGCCCTAAACCCTGAAACACCACCTCCAGCACAACCCCCTACACTGCCTGAACACCATTGCTCTGCCCTAAACCCTGAAACACTAGCCCCAGCACGACCCCCTACACTGCCCAAACACCACTGCACTGCCCTAAACCCTGAAACACCAGCCCCAGCACGACCCCCTACACTGCCTGAACACCACTGCACTGCTCTGAACCCTGAATCACCAGCCCCAGCACGACCCCCTACACTGCCCGAACACCACTGCACTGCCCTAAACCCTGAAACACCACCCCGTGCAAGACCCCCTACACTGCCCAAACACCACTGCACTGCCCTAAACCCTGAAACACCACCCGCAGCACGACCCCCTACACTGCCCGAACACCACTGCACTGCCCTAAACCCTGAAACACCATCCCCAGCACGACTCCCTACACTGCACGAACACCACTGCACTGCCCTAAACCCTGAAACACTACCCCCAGCAAGACCCCTACACTGCCCAAACACCACTGCACTGCCCTAAACCCTGAAACATCACCCCCAGCAAGACACCCTACACTGCCCGAACACCACTGTCCTAAACCCTGAAACACCACCCCCAGCAAGACCCCCTACACTGGCCGAACACCACTGCACTAAACCCTGAAACACCGCCCCCAGCATGACCCCCTACACTGCCCGAACACCACTGCACTGCCCTAAACCCTGAAACACCACCCCCTGCACGACCCCCTACACTGCCCGAACACCACTGCACTGCCCTAAACCATGAAACACCACCCCCAGCACGACCCCCTACACTGCCCGAACACCACTGCACTGCCCTAAACCCTGAAACATCACCCCCAGCAATACCCCCTACACTGCCTGAACACCACTGCCCTAAACGCTGAAACACCACCCCCAGCAAGACCCCCTACACTGCCCGAACACCACTGCACTGCCCTAAACCCTGAAACATCACCCCCAGCAAGACCCCCTACACTGCCTGAACACCACTGCACTGCCCTAAACCCTGAAACACCACCCCCAGCAAGACCCCCTACACTGCCCGAACACCACTGCACTGCCGTAAACCCTGAAACACCACCTCCAGCACAACCCCCTACACTGCCTGAACACCATTGCTCTGCCTTAAACCCTGAAACACTAGCCCCAGCACGACCCCCTACACTGCCCGAACACAACCGCACTGCCCTAAACCCTGAAACACCACCCCCAGCAAGACCCCCTACACTGCCCGAACACCACTGCACTGCCCTAAACCCTGAAACACCACCCCCAGCATGACCCCCTACACTGCCCGAACACCACTGCACTGCCCTAAACCCTGAAACACCACCCCCTGCACGACCCCCTACACTGCCCGAACACCACTGCACTGCCCTAAACTCTGAAACACCACCCCCTGCACGACCCCTTACACTGCCCAAACACCACTGCACTGCCCTAAACCCTGAAACACCACCCCCAGCATGACCCCCTACACTGCCCGAACACCACAGCACTGCCCTAAACCCTGAAACACCACCCCCTGCACGACCCCTACACTGCCCGAACACCACTGCACTGCCCTAAACCCTGAAACAGCACCCCCAGCACGACCCCCTACACTGCCCAAACACCACTGCACTGCCCTAAACCCTGAAACATCACCCCCAGCAAGACCCCCTACACTGCCTGAACACCACTGCCCTAAACCCTGAAACACCACCCCCAGCAAGACCCCCTACACTGCCCAAACACCACTGCACTGCCCTAAACCCTGAAACATCACCCCCAGCAAGACCCCCTACACTGCCTGAACACCACTGCCCTAAACCCTGAAACACCACCCCCAGCAAGACCCCCTACACTGCCCGAACACCACTGCACTGCCCTAAACCCTGAAACACCACCTCCAGCACAACCCCCTACACTGCCTGAACACCATTGCTCTGCCCTAAACCCTGAAACACTAGCCCCAGCACGACCCCCTACACTGCCCGAACACCACTGCACTGCCCTAAACCCTGAAACACCACCCCCAGCACGACCCCCTACACTGCCCGAACACCACTGCACTGCCTTAAACCCTGAAACACCAACCCCAGCAAGACCCCCTACACTGCCCGAACACCACTGCACTACCCTAAACCCTGAAACACCACCCCCAGCACAACCCCCTACACTGCCCGAGCACCACTGCACTGCCCTAAACCCTGAAACACCAGCCCCAGCACGACCCCCTACACTGCCCGAACACAACTGCACTGCCCTAAACCCTGAAACACCAGCCCCAGCACGACCGCCTACAATGCCCAAACACCACTGCACTGCCCTAAACCCTGAAACACCAGCCCCAGCACGACCCCCTACACTGCCTGAACACCACTGCACTGCTCTGAACCCTGAATCACCAGCCCCAGCACGACCCCCTACACTGCCCGAACACCACTGCACTGCCCTAAACCCTAAAACACCACCCCGTGCAAGACCCCTACACTGCCCGAACACCACTGCACTGCTCTAAACCCTGAAACACCACCCGCAGCACGACCCCCTACACTGCCCGAACACCACTGCACTGCCCTAAACCCTGAAACACCACCCCTGCATGACCCCTACACTGCCCGAACACTACTGCACTGCCCTAAACCCTGAAACACCATCCCCAGCACGACCCCCTACACTGCACGAACACCACTGCACTGCCCTAAACCCTGAAACACTACCCCCAGCAAGACCCTCTACACTGCCCAAACACCACTGCACTGCCCTAAACCCTGAAACATCACCCCCAGCAAGACCCCCTACACTGCCCGAACACCACTGCCCTAAACCCTGAAACACCACCCCCAGCAAGACCCCCTACACTGCCCGAACACCACTGCACTAAACCCTGAAACACCACCCCCAGCAAGACCCCCTACACTGCCTGAACACCACTGCACTGCCCTAAACCCTGAAACACCAGCCCCAGCACGACCCCCTCCAGTGCCCGAACACTACTGCACTGCCCTAAACCCTGAAACACCACCCCCTGCACGACCCCCTACACTGCCCAAACACCACTGCACTGCCCTAAACCCTGAAACACCACCCCCAGCAGGACCCCCTACACTGCCCGAACACCACTGCACTGCCCTAAACCCTGAAACACCACCCCCTGCACGACCCCCTACACTGCCCGAACACCACTGCACTGCCCTAAACCCTGAAACACCACCCCCAGCACGACCCCCTACACTGCCCGAACACCACTGCACTGCCCTAAACCCTGAAACATCACCCCCAGCAAGACCCCCTACACTGCCTGAACACCACTGCCCTAAACCCTGAAACACCACCCCCAGCAAGACCCCCTACACTGCCCGAACACCACTGCACTGCCCTAAACCCTGAAACATCACCTCCAGCAAGACCCCTACACTGCCTGAACACCACTGCCCTAAACCCTGAAACACCACCCCCAGCAAGACCCCCTACACTGCCCGAACACCTCTGCACTGCCCTAAACCCTGAAACACCACCTCCAGCACAACCCCCTACACTGCCTGAACACCATTGCTCTGCCCTAAACCCTGAAACACTAGCCCCAGCACGACCCCCTACACTGCCCAAACACCACTGCACTGCCCTAAACCCTGAAACACCAGCCCCAGCACGACCCCCTACACGGCCTGAACACCACTGCACTGCTCTGAACCCTGAATCACCAGTCCCAGCACGACCCCCTACACTGCCCGAACACCACTGCACTGCCCTAAACCCTGAAACACCACCCCGTGCAAGACCCCCTACACTGCCCGAACACCACTGCACTGCCCTAAACCCTGAAACACCACCCGCAGCACGACCCCCTACACTGCCCGAACACCACTGCACTGCCCTAAACCCTGAAACACCATCCCCAGCACGACCACCTACACTGCCCGAACACCACTGCCCTAAACCCTGAAACACCACCCCCAGCAAGACCCCCTACACTGGCCGAACACCACTGCACTAAACCCTGAAACACCACCCCCAGCAAGACCCCCTACACTGCCTGAACACCACTGCACTGCCCTAAACCCTGAAACACCAGCCCCAGCACAACCCCCTCCAGTGCCCGAACACTACTGCTCTGCCCTAAACCCTGAAACACCACCCCCTGCACGACCCCCTACACTGCCCAAACACCACTGCACTGCCCTAAACCCTGAAACACCACCCCCAGCATGACCCCCTACACTGCCCGAACACCACTGCACTGCCCTAAACCCTGAAACACCACCCCTGCACGACCCCCTACACTGCCCGAACACCACTGCACTGCCCTAAACCATGAAACACCACCCCCAGCACGACCCCCTACACTGCCCGAACACCACTGCACTGCCCTAAACCCTGAAACATCACCCCCAGCAAGACCCCCTACACTGCCTGAACACCACTGCCCTAAACGCTGAAACACCACCCCCAGCAAGACCCCCTACACTGCCCGAACACCACTGCACTGCCCTAAACCCTGAAACATCACCCCCAGCAAGACCCCCTACACTGCCTGAACACCACTGCCCTAAACCCTGAAACACCACCCCCAGCAAGACCCCCTACACTGCCCGAACACCACTGCACTGCCCTAAACCCTGAAACACCACCTCCAGCACAACCCCCTACACTGCCTGAACACCATTGCTCTGCCCTAAACCCTGAAACACTAGCCCCAGCACGACCCCCTACACTGCCCGAACACAACCGCACTGCCCTAAACCCTGAAACACCACCCCCAGCAAGACCCCCTACACTGCCCGAACACCACTGCACTGCCCTAAACCCTGAAACACCACCCCCAGCATGACCCCTACACTGCCCGAACACCACTGCACTGCCCTAAACCCTGAAACACCACCCAATGCACGACCCCCTACCCTGCCCGAACACCACTGCACTGCCCTAAACCCTGAAACACCACCCCCTGCACGACCCCTTACACTGCCCAAACACCACTGCACTGCCCTAAACCCTAAAACACCACCCCCAGCATGACCCCCTACACTGCCCGAACACCACAGCACTGCCCTAAACCCTGAAACACCACCCCCTGCACGACCCCTACACTGCCCGAACACCACTGCACTGCCCTAAACCCTGAAACACCACCCCCAGCACGACCCCCTACACTGCCCGAACACCACTGCACTGCCCTAAACCCTGAAACATCACCCCCAGCAAGACCCCCTACACTGCCTGAACACCACTGCCCTAAACCCTGAAACACCACCCCCAGCAAGACCCCCTACACTGCCCGAACACCACTGCACTGCCCTAAACCCTGAAACATCACCCCCAGCAAGACCCCCTACACTGCCTGAACACCACTGCCCTAAACCCTGAAACACCACCCCCAGCAAGACCCCCTACACTGCCCGAACACCACTGCACTGCCCTAAACCCTGAAACACCACCTCCAGCACAACCCCCTACACTGCCTGAACACCATTGCTCTGCCCTAAACCCTGAAACACTAGCCCCAGCACAACCCCCTACACTGCCCGAACACCACTGCACTGCCCTAAACCCTGAAACACCACCCCCAGCACGACCCCTACACTGCCCGAACACCACTGCACTGCCTTAAACCCTGAAACACCAACCCCAGCAAGACCCCTACACTGCCCGAACACCACTGCACTGCCCTAGACTCTGAAACACCAGCCCCAGCAAGACCCCCTACACTGCCCGAACACCACTGCACTGCCCTAAACTCTGAAACACCAGCCCCTGCAAGACCCCCTACACTGCCCGAACACCACTGCTCTGCCCAAAACCCTGAAACACCAGCCCAAGCACGACCCCCTACACTGCCCGAACACCACTGCACTGCCCTAAACCCTGAAACACTACCCCCAGCAAGACCCCCTACACTGCCCGAACACCACTGCACTGCCCTAAACCCTGAAACATCACCCCCAGCAAGACCCCCTACACTGCCCGAACACCACTGCCCTAAACCCTGAAACCCCACCCCCAGCATGACCCCCTACACTGCCAGAACACCACTGCACTGCCCTAAACCCTGAAACACCACCCCCAGCAAGACTACCTACACTGCCCGAACACCACTGCTCTGCCCAAAACCCTGAAACACCAGCCCAAGCACGACCCCCTACACTGCCCGAACAACACTGCACTGCCCTAAACCTTGAAACACCAGCCCCAGCATGACCCCCTACACTGCCCGAACACCACTGCACTACCCTAAACCCTGAAACACCACGCCCAGCACAACCCCCTACACTGCCCGAGCACCACTGCACTGCCCTAAACCCTGAAACACCAGCCCCAGCACGACCCCCTACACTGCCCGAACACAACTGCACTGCCCTAAACCCTGAAACACCAGCCCCAGCACGACCGCCTACACTGCCCGAACACCACTGCACTGCCCTAAACCCTGAAACACCAGCCCCAGCACGACCCCCTACACTGCCTGAACACCACTGCACTGCTCTGAACCCTGAATCACCAGCCCCAGCACGACCCCCTACACTGCCCGAACACCACTGCACTGCCCTAAACCCTGAAACACCACCCCGTGCAAGACCCCCTACACTGCCCGAACACCACTGCACTGCTCTAAACCCTGAAACACCACCCGCAGCACGACCCCCTACACTGCCCGAACACCACTGCACTGCCCTAAACCCTGAAACACCACCCCCTGCACGACCCCCTACACTGCCCGAACACTACTACACTGCACTAAACCCTGAAACACCATCCCCAGCACGACCCCCTACACTGCACGAACACCACTGCACTGCCCTAAACCCTGAAACACTACCCCCAGCAAGACCCTCTACACTGCCCAAACACCACTGCACTGCCCTAAACCCTGAAACATCACCCCCAGCAAGACCCCCTACACTGCCCGAACACCACTGCCCTAAACCCTGAAACACCACCCCCAGCAAGACCCCCTACACTGCCCGAACACCACTGCACTAAACCCTGAAACACCACCCCCAGCAAGACCTCCTACACTGCCTGAACACCACTGCACTGCCCTAAAACCCTGAAACACCAGCCCCAGCACGACCCCCTCCAGTGCCCGAACACTACTGCACTGCCCTAAACCCTGAAACACCACCCCCTGCACGACCCCCTACACTGCCCAAACACCACTGCACTGCCCTAAACCCTGAAACACCACCCCCAGCAGGACCCCTACACTGCCCGAACACCACTGCACTGCCCTAAACCCTGAAACACCACCCCTGCACGACCCCCTACACTGCCCGAACACCACTGCACTGCCCTAAACCCTGAAACACCACCCCCAGCACGACCCCCTACACTGCCCGAACACCACTGCACTGCCCTAAACCCTGAAACATCACCCCCAGCAAGACCCCCTACACTGCCTGAACACCACTGCCCTAAACCCTGAAACACCACCCCCAGGAAGACCCCCTACACTGCCCGAACACCACTGCACTGCCCTAAACCCTGAAACATCACCTCCAGCAAGACCCCCTACACTGCCTGAACACCACTGCCCTAAACCCCGAAACACCACCCCCAGCAAGACCCCCTACACTGCCCGAACACCTCTGCACTGCCCTAAACCCTGAAACACCACCTCCAGCACAACCCCCTACACTGCCTGAACACCATTGCTCTGCCCTAAACCCTGAAACACTAGCCCCAGCACGACCCCCTACACTGCCCGAACACCACTGCACTGCCCTAAACCCTGAAACACCACCCCCAGCACGACCCCCTACACTGCCTGAACACCACTGCACTGCCCTAAACCCTGAAACACCAACCCCAGCAAGACCCCCTACACTGCCCGAACACCACTGCACTGCCCTAGACTCTGAAACACCAGCCCCAGCAAGACCCCCTACACTGCCCGAACACCACTGCACTGCCCTAAACTCTGAAACACCAGCCCCAGCAAGACCCCCTACACTGCCCGAACACCACTCCTCTGCCCAAAACCCTGAAACACCAGCCCAAGCACGACCCCTACACTGCCCGAACACAACTGCACTGCCCTAAACCCTGAAACACCAGCCCCAGCACGACCGCCTACACTGCCCGAACACCACTGCACTGCCCTAAACCCTGAAACACCAGCCCCAACACGACACCCTACACTGCCTGAACACCACTGCACTGCCCTGAACTCTGAAACACCAGCCCCAGCACGACCCCCTACACTGCCCGAACACCACTGCACTGCCCTAAACCCTGAAACACCACCCCGTGCACGACCCCCTACACTGCCCGAACACCACTGCACTGCCCTAAACCCTGAAACACCACCCCCAGCACGACCCCCTACACTGCCCGAACACCACTGCACTGCCCTAAACCCTGAAACACCACCCCCTGCACGACCCCCTACAGTGCCCGAACACTACTGCACTGCCCTAAACCCTGAAACACCATCCCCAGCACGACCCCCTACACTGCACGAACACCACTGCACTGCCCTAAACCCTGAAACACTACCCCCAGCAAGACCACCTACACTGCCCGAACACCACTGCACTACCCTAAACCCTGAAACATCACCCCCAGCAATACCCCCTACACTGCCCGAACACCACTGCCCGAAACCCTGAAACACCACCCCCAGCAAGACCCCCTACACTGCCCGAACACCACTGCACTAAACCCTGAAACACCACCCCCAGCAAGACCCCCTACACTGCCTGAACACCACTGCACTGCCCTAAACCCTGAAACACCAGCCCCAGCCCGACCCCCTACACTGCCCAAACACCACTGCACTGCCCTAAACCCTGAAACACCACCCCCAGCATGACCCCCTACACTGCCCGAACACCACTGCACTGCCCTAAACCCTGAAACACCACCCCCTGCACGACCCCCTACACTGCCCGAACACCACTGCACTGACCTAAACCCTGAAACACCACCCCCAGCACGACCCCCTACACTGCCCGAACACCACTGCACTGCCCTAAACCCTGAAACATCACCCCCAGCAAGACCCCCTACACTGCCTGAACACCACTGCCCTAAACCCTGAAACACCACCCCCAGCAAGACCCCCTACACTGCCTGAACACCACTGCACTGCCCTAAACCCTGAAACATCACCCCCAGCAAGACCCCCTACACTGCCTGAACACCACTGCCCTAAACCCTGAAACACCACCCGCAGCAAGACCCCCTACACTGCCCGAACACCACTGCACTGCCCTAAACCCTGAAACACCACCTCCAGCACAACCCCCTACACTGCCTGAACACCATTGCTCTGCCCTAAACCCTGAAACACTAGCCCCAGCATGACCCCCTACACTGCCCGAACACCACTGCACTGCCCTAAACCCTGAAACACCACCCTCAGCACGACCCACTACACTGCCCGAACACCACTGCACTGCCCTAAACCCTGAAATCCCAACCCTAGCAAGACCCCCTACACTGCCCGAACACCACTGCACTGCCCTAGACTCTGAAACACCAGCCCCAGCACGACCCCCTACACTGCCCGAATACCACTGCACTGCCCTAAACCCTGAAACACCACCCCCAGCACGACCCACTACACTGCCCGAACACCACTGCACTGCCCTAAACCCTGAAAGCCCAACCCTAGCAAGACCCCCTACACTGCCCGAACACCACTGCACTGCCCTAAACCCTGAAACACTACCCCCAGCAAGACCCCCTACACTGCCCGAACACCTCTGCACTGCCCTAAACCCTGAAACACCACCTCCAGCACAACCCCCTACACTGCCTGAACACCATTGCTCTGCCCTAAACCCTGAAACACCAGCCCCAGCACGACCCCCTACACTGCCTGAACACCACTGCACTGAACCCTGAATCACCAGCCCCAGCACGACCCCCTACACTGCCCGAACACCACTGCATTGCCCTAAACCCTGAAACACCACCCCGTGCAAGACCCCCTACACTGCCCGAACACCACTGCACTGCCCTAAACCCTGAAACACCACCCGCAGCACGACCCTCTACACTGCCCGAACACCACTGCACTGCCCTAAACCCTGAAACACCATCCCCAGCACGACCCCCTACACTGCACGAACACCACTGCACTGCCCTAAACCCTGAAACACTACCCCCAGCAAGACCCCCTACACTGCCCAAACACCACTGCACTGCCCTAAACCCTGAAACATCACCCCCAGCAAGACCCCCTACACTGCCCGAACACCACTGCCCTAAACCCTGAAACACCACCCCCAGCAAGACCCCCTACACTGGCCGAACACCACTGCACTAAACCCTGAAACACCACCCCCAGCAAGACCCCCTACACTGCCTGAACACCACTGCACTGCCCTAAACCCTGAAACACCAGCCCCAGCACAACCCCCTCCAGTGCCCGAACACTACTGCTCTGCCCTAAACCCCGAAACACCACCCCCTGCACGACCCCCTACACTGCCCAAACACCACTGCACTGCCCTAAACCCTGAAACACCACCCCCAGCATGACCCCCTACACTGCCCGAACACCACTGCACTGCCCTAAACGCTGAAACACCACCCCCTGCACGACCCCCTACACTGCCCGAACACCACTGCACTGCCCTAAACCCTGAAACACCAGCCCCAGCATGACCCCCTACACTGCCCGAACACCACTGAACTGCCCTAAACCCTGAAACACCAGCCCCAGCACGACCACCTACACTGCCCGAACACCACTGCACTGCCCTAAACCCTGAAACACCAGCCCAAGCACAACCCCCTCCACTGCCCGAACACCACTGCACTGCCCTAAACCCTGAAACACCAGCCCCAGCACGACCCCCTACACTGCCTGAACACCACTGTACTGCCCTAAACCCTGAAACACCAGCCCCAGCACGACCCCCTACACTGCCCGAACACTACTGCACTGCCCTAAACCCTGAAACACCACCCCCTACACCGCCCCCTACACTGCCTGAACACCACTGCACTGCCCTAAACCCTGAAACACCACCCCCAGCACGACCCCCTTTACTGCTCGAACACCACTGCACTGCCCCAAACCCTGAAACACCACCCCCAGCACGACCCCCTACACTGCCCGAACTCCACTGCCCTAAACCCTGAAACACCACCCCTGCATGACCCCCTACACTGCCCGAACACCACTGCACTGCCCTAAACCCTGAAACACCACCCCTGCATGATCCCCTACACTGCCCGAACACCACTGCACTGCCCTAAACCCTGAAACACCACCCCCAGCACGACCCCCTACACTGCCCGAACACCACTGCACTGCCCTAAACCCTAAAACACCATCCCCAGCACGACCCCCTACACTGCCCGAACACCACTGCACTGCCCTAAACCCTAGAACACTACCCTCAGCACGACCCCCTACACTACCCGAACACCACTGCACTACCCTAAACCCTAAAATACTCCCCCCAGTGCGAACCCCTATACTACCCGAACACGACTGCACTGCCCTAAACGCTCAAACACTCCCCCCAGCATGACCCCCTACACTACCCAAACACCACTGCACTACCCTAATCCCTAAAACACTACCCCCCGCACGAAGCCCTACAACACCCAAAGACCACTGCACTACCCTAAACCCTAAAACACTACCCCCCGCACGACTCCCTACACTACCCAAAGACCACTGCACTACCCTAAACCCTAAAACACGACCTCCTACACTACACAAACACCACTACACTACCCTAAAACACTACCCCCTACACTACACAAACACCACTGCACTACCCAAACCCTAAAAAACTACCCCCAGCACAAACCCCTACACTACCCAAACACCACTGCACTACCCTAAACCCTAAAACACTACTCCCAGCAGTACCCCTACACTACCCAAACACCACTGCACTACCCTAAACCCTAAAACACTACCCCCAGCAGTACCCCCTACACTACCCAAACACCATTGCACTACCCTAAACCCTAAAACACTACCCCCAGCAGTACCCCCTACACTACCCAAACACCACTGCACTACCCTAAACCACTACCCCAGTACGACCCTCTACACTACCCAAACACCAAAGCACTACCCTAAACCCTAAATCTACCCCCAGCATGACCCCCTACACTACACAAACACCACTGCACTACCCTAAACCCTAAAACACTACCCCCAGCACGACCCTCTTCACTACCTAAAAACAACTGCACAATTTGTTACAGGCGTTGCAACGCAGGCCTGTGGTGCTTACTGGAAGTACCTGGTGGGCTAGTTGGGCCCCAGGGACCCTCAGGATTCAAGGTGACCTAATCCCCCAACTTAAAACGCGCCACGGGGCGCGTTTGCACAGTGGTGAAGGGAGGGGCGGGGCATCAGGTGACATGTGCGCAAACACGCCCTGTGGTGCGTTTTAAGTTGGGGAATTAATTCCCTTTGAATCCTGAGGGACCCTGGGGGCCAACTAGCCCACCAGGTACCTTCAGTAAGCACAACAGAGTTGTGTTGCAGAGAGGTGAAAAAGGTGCATGGCCTCGGAACGCCTCTCTGCAACTCAGCTCTGTGGTCCTAACTGTAGGTACCTGGGGGCTAGTTGGGCCCCAGGGACCCTCAGGATTCAAGGGACTTAATCCCGCAACTTAAAACGCGCCACGGGCGCGTTTGCACACATGTCACCTCAGGCCCCCTCTCTTCACCACTGTGCAAACGCGCCCTGTAGCACTTTTTAAGAGGTAGTTTTAATCCCCTGCCCTATTATGTACTAGGGACTTGCAGAGGAGGTCATGCTAATCACAGGGGTACCCCAACGCATAGTGTTCCCTAGTGTATGTAGGTGTTTTCACTGTATTCTAAGTGTCTTTTAGCATAGCACTGGCTCTGGTGAGTCAGAGTCAGTTACCACCAGTACCCGTCTGAAAAAGTTGTGGGCACAGGATGATTTTGCAACAAGGCCTCTTTCTGCTCCTCTGTTGGCTCTTTCTGCACATCTTTTGCTTCTTTCTGTGCGTTTTTTCTTCTTTCTTCACATGTCCTACCTCTGTAGGCATAGTTAGAAACTAGCATTTAAAAAACCTTTGAAATTCACTTAAAAAATCATAGGTTTCAGGCACGTTATAGTTAGAAATTAGCATTTAAAAAACCTTTGAAATTCACTGAAAAAACCATAGGTTTTAGGGACAGTTATAGTTAGTTGGACATTTCACTCGTACAAAACCATAGAAAATCCCCCGTTATAGTTAGTTCAGCTAACTATAACTCGCGCCCCCGCAATGCACTGCTGATGACGTCACATATTACATCACTCATGACATGGTCAGTGACATCACTGATGACATCACTGATGACATCTCAAATGACATCACTGATGACATCACTGATGACATCATCCAGTGACTGTGTGTTTCTGTGGCGCGTTTTAAGTTGGGGAATTAATTCCCCTTGAATCCTGAGGGACCCTGGGGGCCAACTAGCCCACCAGGTACCTCCAGTGCGCGCCACGGCTGCGTTGCAGAGAGGTGGTCCAGGCCACGCCCCTTTTTACACCTCTCTGCAACACAGCTCTGTGGCGCTTACTGGAGGTACCTGGTGGGCTAGTTGGACCCCAGGGACCCTTAGGATTCAAGGGGACTTTATCCCCCAACTTAAAATGGCCAGAGGGCGTGTTTGCACACATGTAACCTCAGGCCCCCCACCTCCCTACACCAGTGTGCAAACGCGCCCCATGGCGTGTTTTAAGAGGTAGTTTTAATCCCCCTGCCCTATTATGTACTAGGGAGTTACAGAGGAGGTCATGCTAATCACAGGGGTACCCCAACGCATAGTGTTCCCTAGTGTATGTAGGTGTTTTAACTGTATTCTAAGTGTCTTTTACCATAGCACTGGCTCTAGGCCTGGTTAGTCAGAGTCAGTTACCACCAGTACCCGTCTGGAAAAGGTGTGGGCACAGGATGATTTTGCAACAAGGCCTCTTTCTGCTCCTCTGTTGGTTCTTTCTGCACATGTCTTGCTTCTTCCTGGATTTTTCTTCGTCTTTGTGGACTTCTGTTTATTTCGACATTTCTTTTGCTTCTTTCTGTGCGTATTTTCTTCTTTCTTCACATGTCCTACTTCTGTAGGCATAGTTACAAACTAGCATTTGAAAAACCTTTGAAATTCACTGAAAAAACCATAGGTTTCTGGCACGTTATAGTTAGAAATTAGCATTTAAAAAACCTTTGAAATTCACTGAAAAAACCATAGGTTTCAGGCACGTTATAGTTAGAAATTAGCATTTAAAAAACCTTAGAAATTCACTGAAAAAACCATAGGTTTTAGGAAAAGTTATAGTTAGTTGGACATTGCACTCGTACAAAACCCGTGAAATTCCCCCGTTATAGTTAGTTCAGCTAACTATAACTCGCGCCCCCGCAATGCACTGCTGATGACGTCATATATTACATCACTCATGACATGGTCAGTGACATCACTGATGACATCACTGATGACATCTCAAATGACATCACTGATGACATCATCCAGTGACTGTGTGTTTCTGTAAAGTTTAAATATGTTTAATATATATAGGGAAAGGCGTATTGAAGAATAAGTGGGTGTATAATTGTCTGAATGGATGATTTAGTAGGTGCGTGACTGACTCTATAAGTGAGTGATTAAACGTATCTTACTGAATGCATGGGTTAGTGACTAAACTGGGTGAATGTCTGTATCCGTCTGTCTGTTGGTGTGTTAGCGGCTGCATGGGTTTCTGAATAGCTACATGAGTGTCTACATGGGTTATTGATTGGTTGTCTGAGTATCTGTATGGTGCCTGAGAGTTTGTGTGGGTGGGGTGTGTGTGACTCTGTGCATAGATGTGTGAGTGGGTGATTCACTGGGTGCATGGTTTCAAGAGTGCATCTGTGATGGACTGTATGGGTGGGTGAGTGTGTGTATGGGTGTGTTAGTGAGTGAATGTATATCTCAGTGGTACATGTGTGAGTAACTACATATGTGAAAGGCAGTATATATGTGTGTTGGAGTATATAAATGGCTATAAGTGAGAGTGTGTGATTGTGAGAGTGGCTGTATGGATGAGTGTGTGCTTGTATCAGTGATTGTATAAGAGCGTAAGAATGTGCTAGTATTTGCATGAGTAAGTGAGCTGGTGTGTGTATGACTGTATAGGTGAGTAAATGGCAGTGTGATTAATTATTTGCATGAGTGACTAGGTGTGTGAGTACCTCTATGGATGAGTGGCGGTGTGTGAGTGTCTATGTAGGTGTATGAGTGCATATGATAGTCCTGTACTGAGTGACTATAAGTATGAGTTACTGTACGGGTGAGTGAGTGGATGTGTGTGTAGACCTAAGAATCAGTGAGTGTGTATGTAGTTATTGGTGTTGGAGTGTCTATGGTTTTGACAATGGCAGTCTGTAATTTAGAGTGGGTGTATCAAAGGTTATATTAGGGTGTGAGAAGATGCATGAAATTATCACATGGATGATGTCATCAGTGATGTCATTTGAGATGTCATCAGTGATGTCACTGACCATGTCATGAGTGATGTAATATGTGACGTCATCAGCAGTGCATTGCGAGGCGCGAGTTATAGTTAGCTGAACTAACTATAACGGGGGAATTTCACGGGTTTTGTACGAGTGCAATGTCCAACTAACTATAACTTTCCCTAAAACCTATGGTTTTTTCAGTGAATTTCTAAGGTTTTTTAAATGCTAATTTCTAACTATAACGTGCCTGAAACCTATTGTTTTTTTCAGTGAATATATATATACATACACCTATAACATAAAATCTAATAAAAAAACCATTATATTATAAATTAAATTATTAAAATATTTAATCATTTTTAAACTTACATTTTGCACTCCATTGAGTGCAACAGTAGGAAAAGTGTTGGATAGGGTAGAGGTAAATATTACTATTCCCACTCCAGTGAATGCAACAGTAGGGAAAGTGTTGGATAGTGGAGGGGAAAAAATTACTATTCCCACTCCACTCCAGTGAGTGCAACAGAAGGGAAAGTGTTGGATAGCGGAGGGGTAAAAATTACTATTCCCACTCCAGTGAGTGCAACAGTAGCGAAAGTGTTGGATAGCGGAGAGCTAAAAATTACTATTCCCACTCCAACTACTGCAACAGTAGGGAAAGTGTTGGATAGTGGAGGGGTAAAAATTACTATTCCCACTCCAGTTAGTGCAACAGTAGGGAAAGTGTTGGATAGCAGAGAGGAAAACATTACTATTCCCACTCCAGTGAGTGCAACAGTAGGGAAAGTGTTGGATAGCGCAGGGGAAAAACTTACTATTCCCACTCCAGTGAGTACAACAGTAGGGAAAGTGTTGTATAGCGGAGAGGTAAAAATTACTATTCCCGCTCCAACTACTGCAACAGTAGGGAAAGTACTTGATAGCGGAGGGGAAAAAATTACTATTCCCACTCCAGTGAGTGCAACAGTAGGGAAAGTGTTGGATAGGGGAGAGCTAAAAATTACCATTCCCACTCCAACTATTGCAACAGTAGGGAAAGTGTTGGATAGCGGAGGGGTAAACATTACTAGTCACACTCCAGTGAGTGCAACAGTAGGGAAAGTGTTGGATAGCGGAGGGGTAAAAATTACTATTCCCACTCCAGTTAGTGCAACAGTAGGGAAAGTGTTGGATAGCGGAAGGGTAAAAATTACTATTCCCACTCCAGTTAGTGCAACAGTAGGGAAAGTGTTGGATAGCGGAGGGGTAAAAATTACTATTCCCACTTCAGTGAGTGCAACAGTAGGGAAAGTGTTGGATAGCAGAGGGTTAAAATTAATATTCCCCAAAAGTCAATTCAAAATAAAAAGAAACAAAATATCAACTACAATACAAAAATTGTTAATAACACAAAAATAAAAATCATATAAAAAATTACAAAAGATAGAAACATATTATAATGTTTAAAAAATCTAAAAATTACCTACAAATATTATTTTATAAAAATTTAAAAAATATTTTACAAACAAATAACTATATTCAATATAAATTAATTATAATCAAAAACTTTAATTATTACACAAAATCAATATTTCTTATTTCCTACCCTATAACACCACACATTTCAAAACACACATCTAAATTTCTAAAAACTGTACCTCCATAATTATTATAATTAATTATCAAATAAACAAATATTATTAATTAAAAATTAAATGAAAACATATAAAAATTAATTTACTCACCAAACATTACCCCTATAAAACCAAAATTCATACACAAAATAAAAGTAAACAAGTACTATAAAAATGTATCAATTAATAAATGAATAATAATGAGCAAATAATTATTTATTACTAAAACTTAAAATACTTTCCACCCTCTACCCCAACACCACAACACACACATAAAAATAATTACACAATTTCCATAACTAATTTTACATTATTAAATTATTATCAATTAACAACAACTTATTAATTAATTGAAAATAATTTACTTCCCACCCTTTACCACTATAAACCCCACAACTCACATCTCAAATTAATTACACAATTTCCATAATTAATTTTTAATTATTTAATTACCATTAATCAACAATTAATTATTAATTGTTTTTAAATAAATTACTTCACACCCTATTCCGCTATAAACCCACAACCCGCTCCTACAAAATTGACATAATTAACATAATTACCAATTAATTAATAATAATCAACCAATTAATAATTAATAATAAATGAATTCCCACAATTAACACTATAAAATCTAAATTAAATAAATACTAATAAATAATTATTAATTAATTTATTATAATTAAATTATTTCCCACCCTATTCCCCTATAAACCCACAACCCGCTCCTAAAAAAAATAACACAAATAACATAATTATCAGTTAATTAATTATTAAAAATTAACAACCAATTAATAATTAATAAAAAATTAATTACGACAACTAACACTATAAAATCTAAATTAAATAAATACTAATAAATAAAAATATGAATTAATTTATTATAATTAAATTACTTCCCACCCTATTCCCCTATAAACCCACAACTAAAAAAATAACACAAATAACATAATTATCAATTAATTAATTAAAATTAACAACCAATTAATAATTAATTAATAATAAATGAATTACCACAATTAACACTTTAAAATCTAAATTAAATAAATACTAATAAATAAAAAATATTAATTAATTTATTATAATTAAACTACTTCCCACCCTATTCCCCTATAAACCCACAACCTGCTACAGAACTAAAAAACGCAAAATTAAATTAACATAAAAGTAATCACTCCTAAAAATTTAACACATATTTGAAAACAAATGCAGTACTTATTTAAAAAAAATTAGATCTCATACTTTTAAAATACATACTAAAATACATAACACTAATATAAAAACCGATATTTTAAACAGCGATATTTTTGCAAACAATATTACTGACTTCGATATTTAAAAAAACGATATTTCTTACAATAAAGTTGATATTCTGGACCACGATATTTTTGCTGTCGATATTCCTGTATCACGATATTTGCAACTCGATATTTTTGTATATCGATATTAAAAACTCGATATTCTGTCTGTGCACCGGCCAGTATGTATCAACACATTTACGAACAGACACAGAATGTGTAAAACACTTTGAAACATCAACTCCCTTTTTTAACAAGTCAGCATTGATAGTAGGTCAACTGCCAAATACACCAAGCTTTAAACATTCAAACCAAGAAGAGGCAGTGGCAGGTACTTTTGAAAAGAGTGCTGTCACCATGCACATGGGATAGTGATGAAAATATGGTACAATTCTTTCCACTTACCAACACAATTCATAAGTACAAGGTGTTCAATTGTTATGCATAATACCTTCAACTAATTCTGGTCTGTTAAAAAGTCAGAACTGACTTAAAGTGAAGCATTTGCCATGCAGGCACTCGGCAGCAATGAATGGCAACACAACAGCAGCACTACTACCTTAATGTAGTCAGACAAAGAGTGCAGTAAAGCAGAGGCAAACATGATTAAAGCATCATGTTTTGGTGCCTCAGACTGCAGGGCTACAAATCAATTTGTTGTAAATCAAAATGTTAAAGGTTTCACAAGGTACTATGCTGGTGGCAGGTTGACCAGCACTACAATGTCACAATATTCGGTAAGGAGAAGGTGAATGATCCCTAACTCTGTATTGGAATTTGTTTTATTAAAACATTTGAATATAGCACTCTGACATTTGAATCCATTAATAGCCCCATAAACCAGACAGGGTCATGACACCGTGAGTATGAGAGGTAATGAGATGTGAGTGTGAGTGCAATACAGTGACTTTGTATGCTGAAGACAGTTCAACATAAGTCCATAGTGCACACTGCTATTGGGAAAACACTGCATAACATGCATTAGTTCTCCTTTAAATTAAATATGTGTTTGATAACAATTACTGCAAAAACAACATGTTTTGTAAACACAAGAACAACTGTGCTTTGTCTATTTCCTGGTGTGGTTGCTGAATAAGCCCCGAAAACCACTGATTTCAAAAGGTTTGGAAAACATTGAGAAAACACCAGTAAAATCCACAAAAAAGTAAACACTGAAAATAGGACAGCCTAGACATGTACAAAGTACAGAGGCAAAAGGATCTAATTGCTATTTAAAAAGTCTTTAGCTATGGGGTTTCGATGATGCTCCAGTGACGATTTAGGCCATCATCTCTAAACCAGAACTACACTTTTGGCAGTGTTCAGATATTTACAATTAAGATAAAGATAAACAAATACTAAAAAAGCTTTTTAAATGATATACTCCTACTGTATAATCTGCCAAACAGTTTCTGAATGTATTTATCAAGGGCCAATCATAATCAGCACGAGGAGAGGTTAAGCAAAGGTTAGAAGGGGTAAGATGGAAAGAGGAAGGAAAGGAAAAAGGAATGGAAAGGACTATGATAGTTAATGGCCCAGTGGTAGGTGCCCAATGCTCATCTATAATTTCAACAATTCACTCAGCAGGACGCTGTAACATCTCTGCAAAGTGACTGAAATTGTATTTAATAAGTGGTGAGAAGGGGATGGGGAAAAGGGTGGAAAAGGAAGAAGTAAAGAACAGGAGAATAACTGTTCAGTGGTTCAATGGTGCATTAGCACAGTGGTTCCCAAACGTTTTTGACCTACGGCTCCCTTGACCAATTGGCCATTGGCCGAGGCTCCCATTACATTACTTTTTTTGAGGGTTTGTGTGTGTGTGTGTAAAATCCCGGCCTCGGTAGCGCTTCCATTTTAATCCCTGAAAATAATTGGGATGAAAGTAGGGAGAATAGTGCGTGCAATGCAAAGATATGTCTACTCTCTCTTTTCACAATATTTGTGCGCCCTCTGGCCATACAGTGGCTGCATCTGTTGGCTGTTCATTTGCGATCAAACTGAAGCTGGACACATCCAGCCGAATCCAGGGGCACTGGGGTGTCGCGGGGCACAGTTTGGAAACCACTGTTATAGTTCCTTACATCTGCTAGTTAGTGATCCATATAGAATACAATGAGGAATTGCAATGGCTTTTTCGCTTTGTAATTTTCCTTTCACATTATGACAGGTCAGTAGCCTACCACTGAGGTTCATTTGGACACGAAGTCCACTCAGACAGCTTACATGTGTCCAGTTCAATTCCAGTAGTAAAGGAAGCTCTAATCATGTCAAGGAAGACAAAGCCTATTTTTGTTGCAATGGATTCATGTAATAAAACCAATCAAAAGAATGCCAAGACATTCAGAGTACTGCTGGTGCAATACTTCCAATTAAGAAAGTTAGTGCTGTTAAATACTGTCTGCCTATTCAAACCACTGTAATTAGCAACAAAACAGCAGCAATAGCCACAGTATGGAGGTGGAAAAGAAACCTTTCACAATGCCTCTTAACTACAGGATTCCATTGCTGCAGGCCAGTCATTTGTATGCTTCACTTCTGCAAGTCTTTACACTGTACTGACACATACATCAAATAATGTACTAAAAGCCTGCACATTTGCAAGGGGACTAGGCTGCAAAGAAGGCATTCGAACACCCATTAAAGTACTCAAAATGCCTCAACTGAAAGGCAGAGCACAGAGCCAGGATGGTTAGTGTGGACAAAGCCCTGAATGTGGCTCCAGCATCAGAAAAAGCCATCAGCAAAGCATACTGGTGAAAACTGTTATTCTGCAAAAGTACTCAACATTTGTTACGAGGCAGTACTCCAGCTGATTCCGGGTTTATCTTGATGTGGTAAGATATATTTAGACAAAACCTCCCAACCCCTCTTTAATGAAAAAGGGCAACATCCGGTGTGTTCCTCAGTGTTATCAATGATGGGCAAATATACGGCAGTGCTGTAGGAAATGAAAACGCTTGTACTGTTGTCCTGAAGGAGAGCGACTGGGTTGGAATTACACAGGATCGTATTCAGTGCTAAGAAAGTCTAACAGTGAAGGTATCACATGGTAACAGGGGGGCTATGCAACCCCAATCTTTTGTTCTTCATAAATACTGGAAAAAAATTAACAGACACATAAATAAATGAGAAGATCGATCACTGTGGGCATTGCACAATGTGGACCACGGTTCTTTTTTAAAAATACAATGAATCTTAATGTCCTTGTGCCATCGACTTGGGAACGTCCTCTGAGACGAGATGTCAATTCCAGTGGCCTGTGCTCATAAAAAATACCCAAATACCGAACCGTTTCCTGTCCTGCTGTCCTCGCGTGGGGATTGTTCAGCTGCTGCTTAAACAAACTGAAAACACTTTCAATGAGGGCAACGTCTGCTACCGTGTGTTTTTTCACTTATGATAAATTATTACACTACGATACGAGGCAGCAAGTGCACCACCTAGTGGTCGCCAGGCACTGAGCACCCGGCCTGCATTCCAGATGGTTGGTGTAACTAATAATGGACTATGATCTGCATCTGCGACCGCGGCGCCCTTGGCTGGTTTTGGCGGCGCACCAGTGTGCCGCAGCGCACAGTTTGGGAACCACTGCATTAGCAAATACCCAAGGCACATAAACATCTCTATAATGGGAATTTTCATAGCTTCATTGAAGAGGAAATCAAAAATTTTATTAGAGACAATGAGACAATTATAATATGAAAATTCCTTTATATCTAACTCTACTAGTAAGAAGTGATGACACAAAGGCTTTATGATGTTACCTGTATTAGAAAGCAACCTCTTCTGTAGCAAATGTGTAGCTTCAGGAATGTAATATTTCACCAAATGGTTTGACAGTATCCAACATGCCATAAAATAATACCAGCATTTGTAAAGTGCGCAGCTACCCCAGGGGAGGTGTCCCGGCACTGGGGCCCGTCGGGAAGAATAAGCGAGCTATTGCCCAGAGTCACAAGGTGCTGGGCTAACCTGCCGCCAAGGCCGAGGATCGAACCATGAGCCCCCGTGTTCCGGAGTCAGCCACCCTGGCCGCTGCACCACACCTCTTTCCCTCTTCCTGGAAGATGCCATTTTCAAGCGGGAATGGTCCCAGGTGGCCTGGAAGTGTACCAGAGACTAGCTGGTCCTGATTATAAACACAGCCAAATGTCTCGCTGAGGCATTGGTGATCAGGATTCAGATAGCAGAGGGAGCGCTGATATCAAGCATCCTCATCTCAGCTTACAAAACCAGACTAGCAGAAATCAACAGTGAGATCAATGAAAATAAAGATTACCTCATGAAGTAAAAGATCTTTTAGCTTCAAAAAGATATAAAAAAATGTGATAAAGAAAAAATGTACCCCTATCTCAAGGAAGATTTTGTGAGACTTCCTCTGACGAAAGCCAACCAACTAGGAGAAGAAATGCATATTTTAATAGTAACTCTAGTTCTGACAGCTGGGGTAGCAATGACAGCAGAAGGGGCCCTCCACCCCCATTATTCTGCTACAGCATGCCCCCTTTGCAGGGTACACCCCCTATGTGGCAGCAACAATATCCTATCTTCCCTCAAGGCCCCCAGCATTTCTTCCCACAACGTTACAACCCCTCTTTTTTAGGCAGAGGCCGGGACAGGGGCAGAGAAAGGAGGAGAGGTGGTCGAAAAAGAGTACAATGACAGGAACCACCGACACCAATGCAACTGAGGAGGCAGACAGGGAAGATAAACTGATTGTATACCAATCCCAAAGAGCTCTCTCAAACATTGAGACTAAGGTTCTTAAGAAAGGTATGGGCTTTGTACCCACACCAAAGAAGGATAGATTCCAAATGAATTGCGAGTTACACAATTTTTTCTGCAAAATCCGCTTAAGATCCTTTTCCCTTGACAAACCTGCACTGGAACAACTGGATTCAGGTTTACATACCCCTTCTAGGTTTACGCCCTCAGCTGGGCTGATACCTAATGAACATTTGACCTATCAACAGGTGGTACTAAAAGAAGTTGACAAATGCTCTGAGGGACCCACGTTTCAAACATGTTTAACTGTGAGCTACAGGCAATAAAATCACTTGCCAATGACACCCAGATCACGATCAAGCGAGCAGATAAGGGGGGAGCATTTGTAATCATGTCCACTGCTGAATACAATACTGAATGTCTTCATCAGCTGGCCGATTGGACCTACTACACACCGATCAACTTTGATGCCACAGGGAGATTGAATACTCAGGTCTCTGCAATGGTATCCTCTGCTGAGACCGAGGGATGGATTGTCAAGAATGAGGATGATTTCCTGGTCAACACCAGTCCCAGAATCCCGTACTTCTATATCCTCTCAAAAATTCACAAAGGAATTACCCCCTCTCCAGGCAGACCCATTGTGTCAGGGATAGTTTCACTTTTGGAACCTCTTTGAACATTTTGTGACCACTTCTTTCAGCCACTAGTAACGAAAACACCATCATTCCTAAAAGATACCAGGGACATAATTAATTTGATTGAACAGACCAACAACACTAACCAGATTGACTTGTTGGTGACTTTAGACTTAGAGGTCCTGTACACCAACATTCTCCACCTCGCCACCCTGGAGGTGGTTTAAAGTACCCTACTATCTGAAGAATGGGTATCTACCACACAATGAGTTTCATCATAGAATGCGCTATATTGCCTCTCACAGAGAATTTCTTCCAATATGAGGACCAAATATACCACCAACCCAGGGTAGCTCTATGGGAAGCACTTTTGCCCCCAGTCTGGCCTGCCTCTATATGGTCAGCTTCGAAAAAGACCAGATCCTGTGTACTACCAACCTCTACACTGCCAATATTTTACTTTGGCGCAGATATATATACGATATTCTGATCTTCTGGAAAGAAGACAGAATTGAGTGTGATAATGTTTGCAACTGGCTGAATGCGCTCAATCCCTACTTAAAGTTCACGATGAACATCTCAGACAAGGAACTCCCCTTTTTAGATCTCCTGAACACCATCATGGAGGCCGCTCCTTCTCCTTCCTCGCGGCCAGAGCCTGGAATGCCCTACCGCTCCACCTCGGACAGACAACATCACTCCCCATCTTCACGAGAAACCTCAAAACTTGGCTCTTCGACAGACCCCCTCCTTGATGGACTGGAACCTGCACCTCCCCTCCTCCCCAGCGCCTTGAGACCCTTACGGGTGAGTAGTCGCACTTAACAAACACGTGATTGATTGATTGAGACTGACAACCACACAGACAGAAACAGTCTGCTTTTATACAGCAGCCACCACCCGAAAGTGCTCAGGGACAACCTCCCATTTGGTCAATTTCTGTAGCTCCACCACAATAGCAGCAACACACAAGACTTTGAGGTACAAGCACAATCCCTGGCCATGAATCTGGTGGCACAGGACTATCCACCACATGGTGTAAAAACAGCATACAGGAGGGCAAGAAATAACAATGGGGCAGCCCTGCTGGAACCATGTACCCACACACAGGAAGATGTGATAACACGTGTCACCACATTCACACCTAGTTCCAGCAAGATACAAAAAATCATCAGAAAACATTGGGCCATCCTTGAGATCTGACATTTCCCAGACACAGGTTTGCCTGTAAATGCACAAGCAATTTAAAAGACATGATTGTCCACACAAGACCACGGCAACTTACTAGATCTGCACAACGCCCCCTGTGGGATCTTCCCCCAGTAAGGGGTCAATTTCCCTGTAGGTCATGTTCGGTCTGTCCCCTCACTGAAGCCACTAAGGAAATCAGGCTTGACGCAACACACATTTGGATCCAAAAGACACACACAAACTGTAAATAAAAAAATTGTGTCTATATGATCACATGTTCATGTGACAAACAATATATTGGGATGATGACCAAACCTGTCAAGGTGACAATCATGGAACACTGAAGCAACAGCCGCTACAAAAAACTGACCACTAAAATGAGCACACACTTTATCATCCTAAATCCCACCCCTGACGATACTTGTTGGACTATACTAGAAGCACTCCAACACATAAGCAAGGGTGCACTGTTCCGAAGAGAGCAGAATTGGACATTCTACCTCTCGACCCATAAGGTCGGCCTCAATGATGATATAGCATGTAGTGAATTGGATGACTGACCTCCTGCTCCACTACTACCTTGTGATGCCCCTTGGTTGGCCACCTATGGACTGAGACATCTAACATACCTTGGGCCAGATGTACGACTGTTTTATGCGGTCGCAAAAGGGTATTCAACCCTTTTGCGACCGCAAAAAACTGTGGTGTTATGTACCAATGCTATTTTGCGAGTCACAGACTCGCAAAATAATGTTTGCGACTCGCTATTAGGAAGGGGGGTGCCAAGGGCGTCCCTTCCTAATAGCGAGTCCAACTGGAATGTACCATTGTTTTGCGACCGCATTTGCGGTCGCAAAAAACTTGCAGTTTACCACCTACTTCAAGTAGGTGGTAAACCATTCACAAACGGGAAGGGGTCCCCAGGGGAGCCCTTCCCCTTTGTGAATGGGTGCTAAAATATTTTTTAAGAGCAGGCAGTGGTCCCAGGGACCACTGCCTGCCCTTAAAAAATGAAACTCAAAAGTTTCATTTTTCTTTTTTAAATGCATTCCGTTTTCCTTTAAGGAAAACGGGCTGCATTTTAAAAACAAAAACTGCTTTATTTAAAAAGCAGTCACAGACATAGTGGTCTGCTGAACCCAGCAGGCCACCATCCCTGTGAGTGCTAGCCATTCCCAATGGGGTCGCAAATTGCGCTTGCCTCATGAATATTGATTAGGCCTGCAATTTGCGACCCCATTGGGAATCGCAAACAGTGTCTCAGACACTATTGCACATTGCATTTTGCGATTTGCAAATTGCGAGTCGCAAAGCCACGCAATTTGCGAGTCGCAAAATGTAAGCGTCGTACATCTGGCCCCTTATGTTCTATTTGATTTCAATGCACAATATACCTATGTATACTGTACTTTTGATTTTGGTTGGTTGTCCTCCGAAACAAACACTGTTTGCCCTGACTCATATGATTACTGGAGTCAGTGGTACACAATGACATTTGGTGTATTGGCTTATACTGATCCTTTGTTCCTGTGAAGAAATCCCCCTCCTTGTTATTTTATTGTCTGTTTAACGAGTTGCTGAAAAGATGCCTGCTAGACCTGGCCCTTTTGACAGGTTTATCCCCAAACTTTTTGCATTTTGCCTCCTATTTTTCTGACCCTGTTTTTGTTGGCTATAGGATTCTGGGCTCCTTACCACTGCTGACCAGTGCTAAAGTGCATATGTTCTCTGTATAAATTGTGACAATGATTGGTTATCCATGATTGGCATATTTGATTTACTGGTAAGTCCCTAGTAAAGTGCACGGTGTGTACCAGGCCCTGTAAATCAAATGCTAGTGGGCTTCCAGCACTGGTTGTGCCACCCACATGAGTAGCCCTGTAAATGTATCTCAGACCTACCACTGCTGTGTCTGCGCACACAGTTGTGAACTGCCATGTTGTTCTGACAAGTGCACCCGCTTTCGAGGCCTAAACTTTCCCTTTCCTTTCCTTACATGTAAGGCACCCCTAAGCTAGGCCCAAGGTACCCCCATGGGCAGAGTGCCGTGTATGTGAAAGGTAGGACATGTGCTAGTGTATGTGACATGTCCTGATTGTAAAATACTGTGTATTTCATTTTTCACTGTTGAAAGGCTATCTGTCCCATAGGCTTATCATTGAAGTTGCACTGTAACATTTTTAACTTGCAATAGGGACAAGATAAGAAAATTAAGTTTAGACTCTCTGAACTCAGAATTTATTAACGCACCTTTTGGTGAAGGTGTTTTTTTAAATCCTGTGTTTGAAAATGCCACTTTTAGTAAGTGGGCATTTTCTTACTTTACCATTCTGTGTGCCTCTGGCTGTTTGTGTATACAGCGTCTGGTGTGTGAGTGACAGGAGCTGAGATGTGAATTCACTCTAGACAGCCACTGGGGGGGGGTTGAGGTGTGCCCTGCCTTGCCTGGGTGACTCATCGCAGGCCTGAATAGACCTGGTCTGTATTTAGAGTAGTGGGAGGAGTTGTGATTACACCTGAATAGGCTGTGTCTCCTTTTGCACAATGCTGTCTCCGCCCCCTGTGGTCATACTGCACCAGTGAGGGGAGAACTGGTTTGGACTGGGTTTAGAGACCCTTGCCACAAAGAGAACAAATACATTTTGGGGTATAAGTATTACACCTAAGACCCCAAGACTTTAGATTACTTCAAGGAACAAGAGGACCCTACCAAGAAGAAGAGCTGAAGACCTGTAAGGAGGAGTACTGCCCTGTGCTGTGTGGGGCTGGTCTGCAGTTCCTGCTTCTGTCTGTGGTGGAGGAAGGGACTGACTCTTTTTGCCCTGCTGTGGTATCCTTCTTGTGAAGAATCTCCAAGGGCCTGTGTGTGCTGGCCTCCTGTTTTGGGAAATCTCAGAGACATAAAAGATTTCCAGAAAAGATCCTTGCTGGATCTTTAAGTGACCTGCCTGGTAAGGACAGCTGGAGGAGCTGTGTGCCCTTAATTGGTGTAGGGTAGGACGGCATGTAGTAGTTGTCCCTGCCTGAAGCAGAAGAAGGACTGGACTGTACTTTGCCCCTTTTTCTTTGTAAGAAGAATGCTGTAAAAGAAGCTGAGTGTAAAAGCGCATGAAGAGCGCTGTGTGCTGCTGAAAGCATTTGGGGAGCACTGTGTAATGGATGCTCCAGTGCGGGAAAAGCGCTTCCTATGATTTCCAGCGCATGGTAGGCGCTTCTATACTTTATTAAAGGAGAGGCGAGTAGCGCCCAGTGACGTGGGCTTCTCCTACTAAAAAGGAAGGAAGCACAGGCTGCTCGTCACAGTGCCGCACCACAGAAGACCCCCGTCAGTATGGCCCCCCTCCCTCTGGAAAGGGAGCCGCGAGGTATGCAGAAGGAAGGAGGGCAGGGCCTGCCGGTGACCAGAAGTCAGAGACGGTCCTATCGATACCCCGAGGGCCGTGGTGGTGCATGCGTCGCTCCCGTCAGGAGGTGGAGCATTTGGCAGCCAGGTGAGATCGGGGCTGGCGAGGCCCCATTATGCCGCAGCCTCAACAGGAGGGGAGGGCTCCGGGAGGCCTCCCCAGGTGTCTGCCTCCTTTGTTTTCTGAGCGGGAAAGAGGGGAGTGGAGAGAGCAGGGGCGGTGTTGTTTGCTCCCGTACCCCCTCCACGAAGCTCCCACTTGCGGCTGGTGCCCAGGCCGAGACAGGCCGCTTCATTTGCTCCTTGCACGGGGGACCCAGCGAGGCCTCCCCGCTTCTACTGGCAGCCTTAAAGGAGCATGACCATCGAACCCCTGATAGAGGCATCTGGGCCCACACTAGTGTGTTAATCACTGTATTGCGGGCATTAGGAGCGCAGAGGCTGCTCTTGGGGTAATGGTGATATGTGCAAATGAAAATAATGTTGTGTACAATATGTTTTACTTGGGGAGCAAGGTGTCCTTATGCGTGGCAAGTTATGTGCACAACTTATGACAGGATGAGGATGGCCTAATGGTGACAAAGTGATCATGATGCATATATTATGACCAAACTGCCCTATGACGAAGTGATGATGGTTTATGATCTATGTGATGTAATGACAAGTGCCTTGTGGCACAGTGATACATGTAATGATGGTCTTGACCTTATGTGCATCTTTGTGACAAGCGCCTAGTGGCGCAGTGTTTTATGTGGTTATGGCCCTATGTGGTTTACCTGTCTTCTTTATGACAAGCGCCTAGTGGGGCAACCAATTATGTTATGTGGTCTAAATGTGTTTCACATGCTACTCAGTGATTTATGGTCTAATGTGCTTTGTGTATGTGTAAATAATACAAAGGCTATTTTTATATAACCTTGTGTGCAGTCTCTTTTGTGGTGCACCTAGTGTAGTGGTCTTCAAACTTTTTTATGCCACGCCCCCCCCCACCCCCAGTGGAAAAAAATCATCGGGCCACCCTCAGAATTATTCACAATTATTTTATTAAATTGGCAATGTTTAAATAGGTCTATACATATTTAAACATTGCAGATACGTTCTGTTTTAAAAATGCAATCATATACATGATTGCCAAACATACTGTTCTGGTCAGGCAGGCCTTATTAACACGTACAAGTATACACAGTGTGACTATCAGAAGTGGGGGTGGGCAGTTTGAAGAATGTTTGGAGTCCCTTCCCTTTTGACACCTTCTTCCAGCCAGGATATAAACAGCAAAAGATATTAGTGATGGCCCATTACAGAGCCGCTTGGTGCCGCTCATTTTTTTCATCTTAAACAAAACACTGTTATCAGTATAATGCTTCTTTTTGGTCAGAGCCTCGTGCCCCCCCTGGGATCACTTGAGGCCCCACTGGGGGGCCCACCCCCCAGTTTGAAGACCCCTGGCCTAGTGTGTTACTGGTGTGTGTGTGTGTAGCGCAAATGCTTTACACATTGCCTCTGGGATAAGCCTGACTGCTCTGCCAAGCTACCAAGGGGGTGAGCAGGGGTTATCTTGGGTGTGTAACTCCCTTACTCTGACTAGAGTGGTGGGTTCTGCCTGGTTTAGGCACATGCCCTAGCCAACCAGAAACCCCATTTCTAACAATCCTCTATTTGAGGCCACTGCCACGACAGGCAATCCCTCACCTGTGGCTCCTGTAATTTGGCATTCACAACATCCACTGCCCCATACCGGGCTTATGATGTGGATATCCAGGTACAATGACCTGAGTTTGTCACCCTACTGACATTCCTCCTATGGGTTGAGGCAAAATTGTCCCTCCCCAATGTTGCGCCCTCACCTAACATAGCGCCCATGTCTCCATGAAGTACCTCTCTTGAGCGTACTTTTATTATATATTTAGAGTGGTTAACCAGTAGGCAGTTATCCTCACATCCACCATTGCCACTGTTACCCCCTGTCCCTGGAATGACTTCGTAGCAAGGTAGGGGTTTCCAACTAACTCTTCCAAGTGGTATTCTACCCTCTTCCAATATGGCGACCGCACCGGGTCACCTTTCCATTGCACAGGCTTTGCGTTCCAGGCATGGTTACGGGCAGGCGCAACTGCACACAGCTGCAGCTAATATCCTCAAGTACTTATTCCTGCCTCGTTCTCTGGACCCTCACCTCTGAGGTGGCAGAGACTGGATAGGTTTGCATCCTCACTTTGCAGAAGGACACAGTAAGTACTATTGACTCTCCCTGCTTGAGAGACTCAGCCTAACCGCTCCCGAAGCCTCTTCCGAAACCTCTATCCAAAAGCTAACCACAACATTTAAAAATTCCTGTTCACAGTTGTGTCTTCAGCCAAATGGGGGCCCTCTACCTTCCCTAATTGAGTGGGTGTAACATAAGGACCCAGTGCTTCTTTGTATTATTTTATGGTGGCTTCATGTGTGTCATTTTGTTTGTTTGGTTTTAAGCGGTCTTCACACTTGCGATCTTGGTACCTTTACTATTAAGGACTGACTCACAAGCACATGTGTTATTTTTGTCAACATCCGTACTCCTTCGGCTGCCTATTATTCAACTTTATGGTAGCTGTCTAAACTGTTTTTATGTTTCCACTACAGGTAGTTGTTTTCCCATCACTAAAGGTATAAATCTTTCTACTACAATGTGATGATAGTAATTGGATAAATACACATTAATAACATAATATTCCCAATCACTCTGTAGATTAGTTATTAGCTCAAAAGCATCAAACCCATTATGTATGGTGATCAACCAGCCCACAGGATAGAGATCAGGCAGCAGAGTACATCCCGTGCCTCGCCAGCTGTCACCGTCCATAGTTCGAGCTATTTGCACAAAGGGTCTCATAAGTAACCCTGGGCGTAAAACTCCGCTCCACTCGTGGATTTTGCAGAGTTTTGGCAACTCCGCGTTTCGCGTAGAACATGGAGTTGCCCAAAAAATCCGCAATTGAGTGGAGTTTTTTTTGTTTGCGTGCCCGAAATGCGTTTTTGCTCACGTGGGAGCGACTTACCAGGTGCCTGCGATTGCTGACGAGATTTCCCGAGCCGTTCCCGAGTGCCACGAGATTTGCTAAGTGGCGGCATGGTCCCGCAAGAGTTTGCGATCGTGAACACGTCATTCGGACGTGCCATCGGACTTCATGCGGAAGTTTTGTGAAGAATGCGATCCCGAACACGCAGAATCTAACGCGACTGCAATCTGGAGAAGGTTCTCTCCTGAGCAGCATCAAAACCTTCTCGAAATGCTGATTTGGATTAAAAAAACACCTCAAATTGACATTTGGCTGTACTTTTTTGTGCAAGGAGTCCTTTTTCTTTTTTAACTTTTTTTTTGAAGAGGAAGGAAGTGCCCCAGAGTCTCCAACTTCCTGTTCCTGTGCAGCAGGCTCCTCCCAGTGCTTTGTCCATCTCCTGGTCACTTTTCATTTGGATTTGGAGCTGGAAGGATCACTTTTTGTGTGTGCTGCATCATATATCATTGGATTTGATTGAGGACCTTTGAATTTGAGATTTCACAAGTAAGTTGGGAAATTGGTGATTGGGGCTATGCACCTAGATTTATTTGTACTTTTCATTGTGTTTTTTTTAATTTATTGTGGTGGGTGGCCTGTAGCTTCAGTAGAGGCCTAGTTGTTTCTTTGTAAGTAATTTTTCTTCTTTTATAAAGGAAACATGTTGCACAGTTCACTACATTTTCTCCAACTTTTGAAAACAATTTGCAATATTTATTTAATTCACTATGTAGCCCAGTAGTCTGCCAGTAGGCCATTCAGCCAGTAGGCCCAAAGCTACTCATGGGTGCATGAAACAACTATTTCTGTGGTGTCTGTTGACTTAAACATCATTTAAGGCATGGATGGCATTGGATTGAAATACAAAATGTGTTTTTTTTGGGGTGTTCACTTTTTAATTTTTTTCATGTGTGTTAAATCAAATGCCTTTGTTGGATGTGTGTGGTTGTAACTTGCAAACATTTTTTAAGCCCTGTGGATTTTCGTTTTTGGCATTGTTGCATAAAGAAGATGTGTTGTTTAGCATGCCTCCTTTGTCTGGCCAGTGTGAGAGTGTGTTTGTAATAGTGGGTCATCATTTGCCTTGGCTGAGCCTCAAACTTGTGGCCAGGGGCCATTTTGCAAAGTCTGTGTCCAACCATATAAGCCTGCTTGAGTTCATTGTTTTCCAGGCCTCCTGCTTGTTGTTGTGTTGTGAGTGACCATGTGGCTGGCGGCCATTTTGTGGAGGCAGTTAGTGTGCTTTTGCCATAGGTGTGCATGTCTTTCCTTTGTTCCTCTTGGCTTATTGCTTCTTGTTGTGGTAGCCTGGCCATGTGGCTGGCGGCCATTTTGTGAAGGCAGCCAGTGTGCTTTTGCTATAGGCCTGCATGTCTTCTTTGTGGTGGCCATGTCTTCTTGCTGGTTGTTGTTTTGCATGCAATTTTTTCTTTTATTCAGCAAAAAATGTAGCACAGTTCACTACATTTTCTCCATGTTTTTAATAAATCTGCAATATTGATTTGAATTGATTCAGTATGTGGCCTAGTCTGCCAATGGGTTTTCCAACCAATACTAGGCCCAGAGCTACTCATGGGTGCATGAAACTATTTCTGTGGTGTCTGTTGAATTTAAAAACATCATTTAGGGCATGGATGGCATTCGATTAAAAATACAAAATGGTTTTTTTTGTGGTATTTTTATTTCACCATGTTTTGTTTTCATGTGTGTTGTTAAGTTACTTGTTGGATGAGTGTGTTTGTAATAGTGGGCCATCATTTACCTTGGCGGAGTATCCCCATGTGGCCAGGGGCCATTTTGTAAAGTCTGTGTCTATCCATACTCCATTACAGGCCTGCTTGAGTTCATTGTTTTCCAGGCCTCCTGCTTGTTGTGTGACCTGTGGCTGGCAGCCATTTTGTGGAAGCAATTAGTGTGCTTTTTCCATATAGGCCTGCATGTCTGCCTTCCCTTTGTTCCCCTTGTCTTATTGCTTCCACTGTCATTTGTCAGCTTCAGCTCCCTGAGTGCTGCATCTCACGTGATGCACAATGCCAAACCGTTACATTTGTATTTTTGTTGTTGTTCTTCTTCTTTCCTATCCTTCCTGAGTGTACTACTGTAGTGTTCACAGTAACACAGTACTCCATGAAAGCCCTTGTTGTTGTTGTCAAAGTCACACAAATGGCTGCACTGTATTGTTAATTGTTTTAATAACTGAGGTAATAATATAATAACACTAACAAGTGTGACCACACACACTAAATTATATTATATTTGTTTGCACTAGTAATTGAACCACAACAATGCCACGTTTCACTGATGTTCTTCTTGCTTGTTAGCTTTAGGTGCACAAAAGCGGAGGAGACAACAGCCACCATTGTACTGCCAGACAGAAGGCCTGCGCACAACGTCACGTGACATGTGACCACAGACAAGCATCTCTTCAACTTGTGCTACTGTGTGCTAACTGACATCTTCAAGATGGCCCCAAAGAAAGGTACCAGGTCCAGTACCAAGAAAGTTGCCAGTGAGAAGAAGAAGGCACTGCCACTTACCACCACTGGCTTGTCTCCCAAGACCTTTTTTGGGAAACCAAAAATTGCGCCTGCAGCAGTGGTGTCTGGGGAGCAATCTGGGAGCAGCACCCCTGCATCAGTGGACCCACGCCACCAACCTAGGCCCAAGCCCATGTCTGTCACAGAGGCAGCCAGTCTAATCACGACAAGGCCCACGAGCAGTGATGTTGAAATTGACTTATCGTTATCACAAAGTAGTACCCAATCAAATTTGCAGGAAACTCAGCTAAGTGGGCAACAACAGCCACAACCACCCCAATAGTAGTTGTTCCTCCCGAAGTAGGGGCAGTTCAGGAGATCGAGCTTCCTGCTGAAGAAGAAGAAGAGCAAGCCACTCTTTCAGAAGATCCATTGTCTTCCAGATCCCCAGCAAGGAAAAGGAGGGTTAGTCCATCAACTTCTTCTGCAAGCCCCCCTTCTGATGATCTAGACACAACTTGGATCCCACCTCAGTCTGAGAGTGAGAAATGGCACGAGACAAGACGAGGGGTAAGGAAGGTTCCAGAAAGCCTTAGAGTTATGGAGGTAGATGTAGAAGAGGAGGATGATGATGACGAGCCAGTCATCACGGACATTAGCCCCGCGCAAGTGGAGACCGACATTACCCCATCCCAAATTACTGTGAGGGATGTGGCACGGATACAACCTACACAGATACCACGAACACCACCTACAGCTGCCATATTTACAAAGTCCCGGCAGCGACCTCCATTCACCACAACAACCACCTCAGTAGAAGTAGGTACTGCAGAGAGTCAAACGTCACACCCACCTACCAGTTCATCCGACATTGCAAGTGGCACCAGCAGCGTCAGAAAGTTGACCTCCCCAGTTTGGGACTTCTTTTCGGTTAGCAGGAAGGAGGGTTATTGATCTCTGGTCGGTAGACAACCTCAAAGGAATATGGTTGGAGTTGCACAGCCCATCACTCTGTGCGCGGCGGCCCATTTCTGGCCATGCCAGCAAAGAGAGGGATCAACGGCTTGTGGTCAGTTACCACCTGGTACTTTTGCTCACAGAGATACAAGTGAAAGTGCCTGCAGGCCTATCGAATCACCAGAGCCTCATGCTCAAGTCTGGGCATACCGCGCCTCAGTGTCAGAGAGGGCCCTTATGGCATAAGCGATGAGGACCCACAATACCTCCTGTTTCTTCTTCAGTAGGACCGCACCAATGCCCACTGGGCTTGCATCCACCACCAACTCGGTTCTGCATTTGGGGTTAAAGTATGCCATCTTGGCGTCCTCAAGAAGTGCTCCCTTCACCATTCTGAATGCTTTGTCAGTCCTGTTGTCCCATGTCCAAGGGCAGTCACACCTGGTCAGAGCTCAGAGGTGTTCCGATAGGGTAGCCAGGTTGGGGATGAACCACCCACAGTAATTGACACATCCCTATGAAACTTCTCACCTCCAATGCGTTTCATGGGACAGCTACCGTACGTATTGCATCTACCTTCTTTGGGTCGATTAGCAATCGGTTGCTCGAGAAGCGGAATCCAAAGAAATCCACAGTGCCAGTATAGAATGAGCACTTCTGTCTGTGAAGGGTAAACCCACAGTCCACCAGCTTTTTCAAGGTGGCCCTCAGCCTCCTGGGATGATCCTCAACGGTGTCAGAATAAATCAAGGTGTCATAGCTCATGTTCAGCACGTCGACCAATCCTGACAGGGCTTCTCTGATGATGTCTTGGAAGACCTCTGCAGTGGATGAGATTCTAAACTTGAGGCGTTTGTATCTGCGGAGGCCCATGTGGGATGAAAACGTGGTGATATACCTGCTCGCCTCGTCGAGTTGGTGGTACCCTGCATTTAGATCTAGCGTAGAGAACCACAGAGCCCCATTGAGGTACGCTACTATATCATCAGTGGTTTGAGTGATGTGTTGTTGCCTTATTCGGAAGTCGCATGTCTACTACGCACAATCTTATTGCTCCCAGCCATTTGGATTTAGGAGCTATCACAAGGAGTGATACCCAGGGGGTGGGTCCAGTCACTTTTTCAATCAGTCTCAGTTGCTCAAGCTGCTCAAGTTCTTTTTCTATGAGTGGACACAAATGGAACGGCACCCTTATGTGTCTGAGGGCTACAGGCTTGACTGTTTTGTCAATGTGGAGCTTTATTTTCTGGCCTTTGAGGCATCCTAGACCTTGTAACTGTTGCGGGAACTCCTCAAGGATGTTTGTTGGATGTGAGTTCTACACCTGCTGGGCAAAGGAAACCAAGCCCAAGTCCTCTGCTGTATGGCATCCAAGGAGGGTGTCTGTCTCTCTTTTGGTCACATGAAACCTAGCTTGCGTTGTCAGCCCTTCACTTTTCACTTTCACACCAATTACTCCTCTCAGGGGTAGCTGTCCTTGGTGGGTGCCAATTTGGTTGCAGCTTGAGCTTGTGGAACTGTGTCGAGCCATCACGTTCACTGATGTGCCCGTGTTGATGAGGGCGGTGATTTGGGTTTCACTGGCCTGCACCATGTACAACGGCGGGGGCATTCTCCAGCGGTTTTCTCTTTCCACGAAGGACACTATGAAGACGTCATCATCGTCATCCTCCTCAGGGTGACCCATGGACTCCGGCTGCCATGCTGAGTGCCCCTCCCACGTTGTCAAGGGAGAGCTGGTGGAAGGTAGGATATCCTCGCCTCTGGTATCCTGTGCTTGTGCCCGGCCCGCCACTGCAGCACACCTTCGTGAAGTGGTTCATAATGCCACACTTCGAGCAGGATTTCCCTTGCTCTGGGCACACATTGGGTGTGCGATGCATCTGTCCACAGTTTCTGCACACTTTGTCATGTTGTTTGGTAGTGACTGAGCCGCTTGGCCGGGAGGGTGTGGTTGAATGGCATCAATCTTTTCATCGTTGACCTTGACTGCCCAGGCCACGGTCAGCAGGACAGTGCCACGTGCTAGTGCCATTTCTATGTCCTTAGCCCTGCTGTCTGGCAGTTCATGGGAGATTGTCAAAATCAGGATATTGTCAAGGGAAATGCCAGGCTGATGGAGAATGAGCTTAGCATGAAAGACTGCAACCCTGGATCAGTTGGGCTCTGATCTCATCTGGCTGGTCAATGCCAGCGCAGGTGCTTGCCAGCTTGCACAGGCATGCATAAAAGACACCCACTGAAGTCGTCTTCTGACTGTTGGGCTTGACGCAATACGAACCTCTCATAATTGGGGTTGAGTTGAGGATCAAAATGCCTTTTGGGGGCAGCCACGGCAGCATCAAAGTCTCCATCTCTGTCTGTGTTGGGGAGGTGCTCAGATAGATCATACAACTCTGCGACGCCCATGTGGAGCATCATGGACCTCTTCACAGCTACATTGGTCTCGCATGTGGCACGAAAATAGTGGCTGAGGTGCCCTATCCATTGACAAACACAAGGAGATGATGGACGGAGCGCTGAAACTTTTCCAGGGAAGACATGGTTTGGCAGTTCGGGCTAGACTGTTCCCATGAGGCACAGGGTCAAGACTGATTTGCATACAGCTGTGTCTGAACTGGGGTTGCGAAGTGAGATAAAGAACGATAATGGATTCAACCCAGATCTGTGACTGGGGGTGAGTGTCTGAAAAGTTTCAGCACTCCGTCCATCATCTCTTTGTGTTTGCTTTGTTTGCCCTGAGTTGGCAGGTTATGCCCTGACGTGGGTCCCTTGCTCACTTTGCCACTGGATTCAAGCTAGCCTGGCTGATGAGGGCTGTTTGCCTGAAACCGGTCCCAGGATACTTGTTTCCGGTCCAGGGAAGATATGCCTTGGCAGTTTGGGCTGGACTGTACCCATGAGGCACAGGGTCAAGACTGATTTGCATATAGCTGTGTCTGAACTGGGGTGGCGAAGTGAGCTAAAGAACAATGATGGATTCAACCCAGATCTGTGACTGGGGGTGAGTGTCTGAAAAGTTTCAGTGCTCCGTCCATCATTTCTTTGTGTTTGCTTAGTTCGCCCTAAGTTGGCAGGGTATGCCCAGACGTGGGTCCTTTGCTCACTTTGCCACTGGATTCAAGCTAGCCTGGCTGATGAGGGCTGTTAGCCCGAAACCGGTCCCAGGATGCTTGTTTCCGGTCCAGGGAAGACATGGCTTGGCAGTTCGGGCTGGACTGTTTCCATGAGGCACAGGGTCAAGACTGATTTGCATATAGCTGTTTCTGAACTGGGGTGGCGAAGTGAGCTAAAGAACGATGATGGATTCAACCCAGATCTGTGACTGGGGGTGAGTGTCTGAAAGGTTTCAGCGCTCCGTCCATCATCTCCTTGTGTTTGCTTTGTTCGCTCTTTCCATTGACGCCATCATGGAGCGGCCGTAGCAGGGTGGCAGCACCGTGACAGGAGCATGCGCGCACCTTTGGGGCACAGGTGGTGCTGCATCTTGCTGCTGTTGGACATACTAGTGCTTTGCAATGCCCAGCTATCAGTCTGTACTTCAAACTTGCACAAAGATTGATTTCAACCCTTTAGTCCGCATTTTATTTTTTGATATTCCTTTATTTTGTCGTGTGCACACACTAGAGAAACACCGCACCAGTGCCTTGTTGCACTGTCCGTGATGCGTTCCGACTCCCAACACCCCTGACAAAGGGCCTGATGGCAAGTCACCAGTCCATGTCTCCCAGCACTGAGTGCAGGCGTCCATGCACCACCCCCAGCAACACAGGCAGTCTCGCCATTACTCGGGATAGATGGGAGTGGGGGGGACACGACTCACCCTGACAGTCTTCACGTGCTTCTGAAGCGCTCACATCTCCGGCACTCCGACAAGCCACATGCTCCTCTGGTTGATCTCCGAAGCAGGATGCTGTCTCGCCTCTCACCTCTAGGTGGCACTGTGACACTTGAGGTGAGAGGCGTACAGCAGTGCCTCAGCAGCCTCCACACCTCTGCAGATGGCAACTCTCCGCAAGCACCACCGGAGCAGCACGGGAGAACACAGGGCAGCCTCGGACCTGCGCTGAACATCCGCAGCCAGGGGTGCCATGGCAGCTGGGCAGCGTCGGATTGGTAACGCGGGCACTCGGGCAGTGCCTGAGGGGGAGGTATCCGAATTCCTGATGTGAGCTGCTTTTTTGAGCAGCGTGGGGGGCCAATTTGGGCGGGTTCTGTGTTCGATGCCGCCAGTGGCCCAGTGGGGGCCTGAGTGGCCATTCAGGAGGCAGATGGGCGTCCATTACCTCCCTCTTATCAACGGCAGAGGTGTCACTCCCTTTCTCTCGATGGGCTGGCCCATTAATGCATGCATAGTGAGCGGGGCAGGGGGCCTGAGCAGAAGGCCGTGTACAAGCTGGAAATCCCTGAAACGCAGGCCCTTGCAGGTAATCAGCGCAGTTTAGCAGATCACTGGACACAGACACTGGTAACTGGGTATCGCCGATTGACAACGAGCTACCACTCAGCATGAATTTATACCTTTGGGCAGCGCCCGGTCCTCCGGTTGCATAGGTGCTACAAAGCATAGTTGAGGCTGGGTCGCATATGAGTCAGCCTGTCCTGTAATGCAGATTGTTTAATAGAAATAAGCAAACAGGATGTCTGGGGGGGTTATTTTGATTAGAGTTGTGATAAACCTTAGACCATTAATTCCAAAGTTTTCAAGCTTTATTTCGCTTATTTTTAATATTTCAACAAAGACATTCATAAATCAATAGAGCATGTCTTTTCAAAGAAACACCACATTGGTAAATCGCACAATTCAAAGACGTTTGAAATAGAACTATATACAACATTTACATAGTGCAAAAAAAAGTTTGTGAGAAAAAATAATAATATATGGAACGTTTTTGCAAACAAATAATAACAACAAATCAATAATCACAAGAAAAACATCAATAGCTCATGTGTGCCAGCCTGAAATTAAACCAGTCCTACATTCATATTAACACCAGACGGACAGTTACTCATTTTCGCAACACATGTTTCCTGTCCTGCCTGTGAGAGGATGGGGATACCTAACCTACTGGTGGGTGTTGTCAGAAGCTGCTGAGGGAAATATTATTTAACATTCCTCATGACACACCCCATCAACAGTCCCCCATACTCAAAGCCAACGCATTTCGAATCCCTAACAAATCCGGGATTCTCTTCAGGACTTGGACTTGGTATTTTGGCTCTGCAAAATTAAAAGAAATATTGTTGGTTTTCATTCTGACACCCCCGTGTACCATTATTACTTTACGGACAGGGAATATTTTAGGTACCTTAATTGTGGTGTGGAGTTGTTCCACAGGAACTGATGTCCAGAAACGTTGCTTCAAATCTTATATTGTGATCGAAGCTACAGAGGGTTAAACATTAGGACATTAGCAATTAAATGTACTGAATGGGACAGCTCTTCGTGCAACAGAGGACCAAAGGGAAGAGATCCTACCTTCAAATGTATGTGACGTGTGGGACAACTCAGTGGTATCAGTCCATTACCTACAAACAATGAATGGAATGACTGTGAGCGCTCTATGAGAAAAGAATTCAGTGCACGCATGGTGCTGCGTGACAATGCAAAACTAACTCAGCTGCACTGTTACCTTAAAATCGAAAAAAGCCATAATTGATGCTTTTAAACAGCAGCTGCTCCCAAATCGTATCTGTTTCCTATAAAAGGGAAACATAATTTCGGTAAGATTCTGAATAAATGTGTGCAATTATTCCTCCCCCAGTGGCAGCGTGTCACTTGCCTGTAATTCTTTCTCTATACTGCGGGAAATATCAATCCAACATGCTATTCTGCTTCCAAACCGGCAGCAATGAGGCCATTGCAACACTGGTTCCTTTAATACAACCTGGAAGGGGAACTGAGAGGTCAGGCGCCTCCGGGCATTGTGGGACATGAAGTCCATGTGTGTTCGGACTGTTGCCTTTTAGAGTTTTGTGACTTCAGACAACTCGTTGAGGCCGTGCAGTGCCGTGTTGAATTTCATAATTAAGAATGCCTCCCTCTGTGCCAGTAATACTTCCGAATCGCCGCCTCTTTGGTTGTTCTTATTTATCAATGATAATACAGTCCATGTAAAATCATCAAATCTGTGGTTTAAAGTTGTAAAATGTTCAACCATTGGGGCAGTGAGGATCTTATTTTTCAATCGCGAACAATGTTGCACAATACGATTTCGCACTTCTTGGGATGTTTTTCCAATATATATCTTTTTACACGGACATGTCACAGCGTAGACCACATTTTTGGATTTGCAATTTGTAAATTCATTGTGCCGCCAGTGTCTTTGGCCGTCAGTGAAGGTGCATCCTTCTACGGTTGAATTACAAACTGAACATGTTCCACATTTATGATGCCCTTGCACAGGTGGAAGATTTAACATAGTGCAAAGCGTCGCTGGTTTTCTTTGTTGGCCTGCTGTGTTCGCAACTTGTTGACCGATACTCCTGTTTTTTTTAAGAGTGAAGAGTGGTGGCCCGATGTTGGGAATGGTTCCTTCAATCAAATGCCAGTTGTTACGTATAATTTTCTTCACAGGTTGTGGAAACACAAACGATGAGGTCAGTCGATGGTCTGCTTTTCTTAGTTAACAAATGTTCCCTGGGGGTGAACCATGCCCTTTTGAGAGAATGTTTTAACAGTTTTTTGGGATATCCCCTTTCCAAGAGTTTGCTGACGAGTGCTTCTGCATGTAACTCATAGTCTTCCCTTCTCGAACAGTTACGTCTTATGCGTAAAAATTGCCCAAATGGCAAATTGTTCTTAAGGTTTCTGGGATGGTAGCTTCTGTAGTGTAGGGCATTACTTTTGTCCATGGGTTTTGTATGTAATGTGGTAATCAAACCACTGGGTGAAATTTTCACACTCACATCCAAAAATGAAAGACCATGTTTGCTGTATTCAAGGCTGAATTTAATATCTGGGCTGCGGTCATTAGGCCATGTGTGGAACTCTTGTAAGATGTTTTCGGGCCCCTCCCACAGGCACCAAATATCATCAATATACCTGTACCACTGTTTTAAGTATGCACTGTATGGATTGTTGTGATACACAAATCGATCTTCATATTTCGCCATGTACAGGATTGCCAGCTCAGGCGCAAAAGGACAGCCCATGGCTACACCTTTGACTTGGATAAAAAATTCATTGTCAAATTTAAAGAAGTTCCTCCTCAGTGAGATAGATGCCAATTTAAGAATGAATTCTGTCGGTACCCGATGGCGTCTGGGTCTTTCTTCCAGGAATACTTCCATCGCATCAAGGCCATCTTGTTGGGGAATCTGTGTGTATAATGATGACAGATCCATTGTGACTAATAGGTTGGTATCCGGATCAAAAGGAAAACCTTCAATCTTGTTAATAAAATCCATGGTATCGCGTAGGTAAGATGGGACTTCCTGCAAGAATGGTTTTAAGAATACGTCTACGTACTTGGACAGCGGTTCCAAAATGGAATCACACCCAGAAACAATTGGGCGGCCCGGTGGATTAGTTGCGTCCTTGTGTACCTTCGGGAGAAAGTAAAGTATGGGCACCCTGGCATGTTTTTTTGTTAGATATTCCGCCTCTCTTGGCTATAGCTTTTCTTTAGCTGCACTAAAGGAACAACAAATAGCAGTTATAAAACCAGCGGATAAGGGTGGGGCGGTGGTTCTCTGGTCCCAGCAAGCATATTTAGCGGAAGGAAAAAACCATGTACAGAATCCCCTATGGTACCGGAGGATTCCACAGGACCCTACAAATGAGATCTCACAAGAAATTGTGAATGCAGTCACTGAAGGTACGGAGCACCACATATTGGGACCAAGAGAGGCGGAATATCTAACAAAAAAACATGCCAGGGTGCCCATACTTTACTTTCTCCCGAAGGTACACAAGGACGCAACTAATCCACCGGGCCGCCCAATTGTTTCTGGGTGTGATTCCATTTTGGAACCGCTGTCCAAGTACGTAGACGTATTCTTAAAACCATTCTTGCAGGAAGTCCCATCTTACCTACGCGTTACCATGGATTTTATTAACAAGATCGAAGGTTTTCCTTTTGATCCGGATACCAACCTATTAGTCACAATGGATGTGTCATCATTATACACACAGATTCCCCAACAAGATGGCCTTGATGCGATGGAAGTATTCCTGGAAGCAAGACCCAGACCCCATCGGGTACCGACAGAATTCATTCTTAAATTGGCATCTATCTCACTGAGGAGGAACTTCTTTAAATTTGACAATGAATTTTTTATCCAAGTCAAAGGCGTAGCCATGGGCTGTCCTTTTGCGCCTGAGCTGGCAATCCTGTACATGGCGAAATATGAAGATCGATTTGTGTATCATAACAATCCATACAGTGCATACTTAAAACAGTGGTACAGGTATATTGATGATATTTGGTGCCTGTGGGAGGAGCCCGAAAACATTTTACAAGAGTTCCACACATGGCTTAATGACCGCAGCCCAGATATTAAATTCAGCCTTGAATACAGCAAACATAGTCTTTCATTTTTGGATGTGAGTGTGAAAATTTCACCCAGTGGTTTGATTACCACATTACATACAAAACCCACGGACAAAAATAATGCCCTACACTACAGAAGCTACCATCCCAGAAACCTTAAGAACAATTTGCCATTTGGGCAATTTTTACGCATAAGACGTAACTGTTCGAGAAGGGAAGACTATGAGTTACATGCAGAAGCACTCGTCGTCAAACTCTTGGAAAGGGGATATCCCAAGAAACTGTTAAAACATTCTCTCAAAAGGGCATGGTTCACCCCCAGGGAACATTTGTTAACTAAGAAAAGCAGACCATCGACTGACCGCATCGTTTGTGTTTCCACGTTTGGGCCCTACACACAACCTGTGAAGAAAATTATACGTAACAACTGGCATTTGATTGAAGGAACCATTCCCAACATCAGGCCACCACTCTTCGCTCTTAAAAAAAACAGGTGTATCGGTCAACAAGTTGCGAACACAGCAGGCCAACAAAGAAAACCAGCGACGCTTTGCACTATGTTAAATCTTCCACCTGTGCAAGGGCATCATAAATGTGGAACATGTTCAGTTTGTAATTCAACCGTAGAAGGATGCACCTTCACTGACGGCCAAAGACACTGGCGGCACAATGAATTTACAAATTGCAAATCCAAAAATGTGGTCTACGCTGTGACATGTCCGTGTAAAAAGATATATATTGGAAAATCATCCCAAGAAGTGCGAAATCGTATTGTGCAACATCGTTCACGATTGAAAAATAAGATCCTCACTGCCCCAATGGTTGAACATTTTACAACTTTAAACCACAGATTTGATGATTTTACATGGACTGTATTATCATTGATAATTAAGAACAACCAAAGAGGCGGCGATCCGGAAGTATTACTGGCACAGAGGGAGGCATTCTTAATTATGAAATTCAACACGGCACTGCACGGCCTCAACGAGTTGCCTGAAGTCACAAAACTCTAAAAGGCAACAGTCCGAACACACATGGACTTCATGTCCCACAATGCCCGGAGGCGCCTGACCTCTCAGTTCCCCTTCCAGGTTGTATTAAAGGAACCAGTGTTGCAATGGCCTAATTGCTGCCGGTTTGGAAGCAGAGTAGCATGTTGGATTGATATTTCCCGCAGTATAGAGAAAGAATTACAGGCAAGTGACACGCTGCCACTGGGGAGGAATAATTGCACACATTTATTCAGAATCTTACCGAAATTATGTTTCCCTTTATAGGAAACAGATACGATTTGGGAGCAGCTGCTGTTTAAAAGCATCAATTATGGCTTTTTCGATTTTAAGGTAACAGTGCAGCTGAGTTAGTTTTGCATTGTCACGCAGCACCATGCGCGCACTGAATTCTTTTCTCATAGAGCGCTCACAGTCATTCCATTCATTGTTTGTAGGTAATGGACTGATACCACTGAGTTGTCCCACACGTCACATACATTTGAAGGTAGGATCTCTTCCCTTTGGTCCTCTGTTGCACGAAGAGCTGTCCCATTCAGTACATTTAATTGCTAATGCCCTAATGTTTAACCCTCTGTAGATTCGATCTCAATATAAGATTTGAAGCAACGTTTCTGGACATCAGTTCCTGTGGAACAACTCCACACCACAATTAAGGTACCTAAAATATTCCCTGTCCGTAAAGTAATGGTGGTACACGGGGGTGTCAGAATGAAAACCAACAATATTTCTTTTAATTTTGGAGAGCCAAAATACCAAGTCCAAGTCCTGAAGAGAATCCCGGATTTGTTAGGGATTCGAAACGCGTTGGCTTTGAGTATGGGGGACTGTTGATGGGGTGTGTCATGAGGAATGTTAAATAATATTTCCCTCAGCAGCTTCTGACAACACCCACCAGTAGGTTAGGTATCCCCATCCTCTCACAGGCAGGACAGGAAACATGTGTTGCGAAAATGAGTAACTGTCCGTCTGGTGTTAATATGAATGTAGGACTGGTTTAATTTCAGGCTGGCACACATGAGCTATTGATGTTTTTCTTGTGATTATTGATTTGTTTTTATTATTTGTTTGCAAAAACGTTCCATATATTATTATTTTTTCTCACAAATTTTTTTTTGCACTATGTAAATGTTGTATATAGTTCTATTTCAAACGTCTTTGAATTGTGCGATTTACTAATGTGGTGTTTCTTTGAAAAGACATGCTCTATTGATTTATGAATGTCTTTGTTGAAATATTAAAAATAAGCAAAATAAAGTTTGAAAACTTTGGAATTAATGGTCTAAGGTTTATCACAACTCTAATCAAAATAACCCCCCCAGACATCCTGTTTGCTTATTTCAATATTGAGGTGGTCCAGTCTGGGGAGTTATGGACCCAAGCCTTGCTTGATCACACTGATTGTTTAATAGCAGCATGACACTTCGCTCTATTACCTTAACACTTGATTCTATTTGTCCTTAATTCATTGCATGTTTGCAACGTTTTTTGGGGACTTTAATATTCGGTTTGATTTGCCTTTGGCAATAAAGAAACTGTGGCGGACACACTCTGAAAAGGTCACACTGTCGAATAACTGAATTGCATGATTCAAGCTGGTTTGACGTTAGTGAAGTGCAACGATATCCTCTGAAATTTACCGCTGTTTCTCATTTTGTATTGTTCGAAAATGCTCCTACTCTCCACTTTTGTGGACTTGGCGCCACCGTGTGTTAGTCATAGAAACTGGTTCAGTGAACATGTTAACATTTAAAACAACGTGCTCCTTTTAGCCTGAGTAAGGGCTTGTGGGATAGGTGTATTGTATCATTATTTACGTCGTGCTTAGTACCTCATTGTGGGATGCCACAGCGCTGCGCACGCACCACACAGACATATTGCCACAGTCTTGCATGTTTGCGCGGGTTTGTATTGCCTGCTCGCCACTCAGTAATTTTTTTAATGGATGGTCAAATTGTTTTTATTTTTTTATTTTACTACTATCTAACACTTTAGTAGGAGCAAACTGAGCAACCAGTGGGCAAGCAGAAACGCCTTTAGTTAGGATACCTACCTTCGCCTTGCCCCTTGTTAGAACTGTAATTACTTACTTCTGGTATAATTTATCTTTTTTGATGTGGTTATGAAATTATTGTAAACTTAAACACAGAGAGAGAAAGGGTAATTTAAACGGAGCCACTTTCGGTCCCTTACAATATATAGAAAAACAACGAAAGAGTGATTCCGAATGAATGTCTTGCACAAGGCAAAAGGAGTCACATATGTTTTTTAGAAGAACCCTCACTCACCAACCTAGTTGGTGACATGCTTCATCATAGGGTTCCCACCCGAGGGGCCGAATGCCTCTCGGGTGTGCTACGACGCCTCATTGCAGCGGAGCAGGTTTTTGTCTGAAAAGTGAAGAGTGAGTGAACAGTAACACCGTGGATATTAAAACTGCCTTTACTTAATCTAAATAATTTTTAATGATGGGAAAGTAAGGCAAGATTAAAAAAGGTGAAAGTGGATGTCTTTACTGGTTAAATTGACCAATGACATCCCTATGTGAAATTTGTGATAGTGGCCGGTCTACATGTTTCAGCCTCAGTGTGCAAAATAGCAAGGCTTTCGTCAGGACCAGTAATGCCACGGGGGTATGCACTCGCTAAGGTGCACCCTCTCCTGTGACAATTGTTACCGCAAACTTACGGTTTTAGACTCCCAGCATAGTCTGAAAGAAAACGTTAATGGTTTCTGGAAGAGAAAACAGAATGTGAAAACATCCAGGACACATTGTTAGTTCACAGTAGAACTCTGTAAAAACACTGTATAATTCAAACCTTGTGCTATCATACATGCTGTTCAAAGTGTTTGTTTCAGGCTCTCATGCCTATGGTGCCTAACGTGAAGTGCATAAATTTAACATTACAACGACCAATGGTATATCACATGAACTAAAGTAATCCAAAGTACTATTGTGAGACTAAAAACATAACAAGTGCGTATTAGCACTACATTTAAAACATCAAACCGTGTTTTACGGGCTGACGATTTTATTGTAATTTTATCAAGGAGACTATTGTGAATGCAGCAAATCAGTGAGCCTCATAGAGAGCTCATATACACTCAAGCGTGGGGGAGATAGCGAATGGTAAGCTTACATGGGCTGTAGAAAGTTCCTACCCCCTGGGGGTAGGATCCTTTCCTTTTTTGAAAAGCTGTCTATCACTAAGAATGCCCCTTTTCCTCTTCTACAAGCTCGCGCACACCCGCGTGATACTTTGTCTCTAATAATGCCTTTTTCCTCTTCTACAAGTTCGCGCACACCCGCCTGATACTTTGTCAATAAAGTTTTGAAACTGGCCAAAGCCTGAGAGAGTTTACATTCTACTCTCCAAACCCACACCTAGCCAATTGCGGTAGACGAGGCCGTGCGTAGACGCGATGACGCGGACGCTCTGCGTCACGTTCTGCGTGTCGACTCGTACACAAGCTGGCAATGCAATGGCGTGTTAAATACGCCCGATTCCAGGACCCTTTCATCCACAGGGTCCTGGAACAGGATTTTCCCAGGTGCCGAGAGGGAGTTTGGTCTTGGTGTAGTGAGTATGATCCTGACCACTACCAGTAATGAGGTAACTTTTTCAACTTAAATTTGTTCTAACCTAAGGAATTGCCTCAATACTCTGCCTAGTGTGTGACTACAGATCAACACCCCCGCTAGGATCCATGGGGTAGGAACTTTCTACAGCCCAAGTAAGCTTACCATTCGCTATCTCCCCCACGCTTCAGTGTATATGAGCTCTCTATGAGGCTCACTGATTTGCTGCGTTCACAATAGTCTCCTTGATAAAATTGCAATAAAATCGTCAGCCCGTAAAACACGGTTTGATGTTTTAAATGTAGTGCTAATACGCACTTGTTATGTTTTTAGTCTCACAATAGTACTTTGGATTACTTTAGTCCACGTGATATACCATTGGTCGTTGTAGTGCTAAATTTATGCACTTCACGTTAGGCACCATAGGCATGAGAGCCTGAAACAAACACTTTGAACAGCACGTATGGCAGCACAAGGTTTGAATTATACAGTATTTTTACAGAGTTCTACTGTGAACTAACGATGTGTCCTGGATGTTTTCACATTCTGTTTTCTCTTCCAGAAACCATTAACGTTTTCTTTCAGACTACGCTGAGAGTCTAAAACCGTAAGTTCGCGGTAACAATTGTCACAGGAGAGGGTGCACCTTAGCGAGTGCATACCCCTGTGGCATTACTGGTCCTGACGAAAGCCTCGCTATTTTGCACACTGAGGCTGAAACATGTAGACCGACCACTATCACAAATTTCACATAGGGATGTCATTGGTCCATTTAACCAGTAAAGACATCCACTTTCACCTTTTTTAATCTTGCCTTACTTTCCCATCATTAAAAATTATTTAGGTTAAGTAAAGGCAATTTTAATATCCACGGTGTTACTGTTCACTCACTCTTCATTTTTCAGACAAAAACCTGCTCCGCTCTAATCAGGCGTCGTAGCACACCCGAGAGGCATTCGGCCCCTCGGGTGGGAACCCTATGATGAAGCATGTCACCAACTAGGTTGGTGAGTGAGGGTTCTTCTAAAAAACCTATGTGACTCCTTTTGCCTTGTGCAAGACATTAATTCGGAATCACTCTTTCGTTGTTTTTCGATATGAAATTATTGTGCTATAAATTTTTAGGGAAGAAATGTGGCCGACACTGGAACTGAGAAATCGGGTTTGAGCCTCGGGTCAACATCCTGTGCTTCTGGGCAAATTAAGGCATCCTTGCATGCCTTTGTTTCGCTCTGCCTGATTGTTAGTGGTTAGATGTTTCCTCTCTCAGATTTACTAGGTGTGGAAAAACCTGATCTGACTTTCCAGCCTGAAAAACGGCCGAAAAAGTTGCTTGAGGCAGGCTGCAGTAGCAGCCAAGTCTCATGTTGTGTTTTTTCTAACAGGGGCAAGCTTATAGTACTTCTCCTAGAGGGAAAAAAATTCTTCCCCTTCCCACAAGCCCTCCCATGCACAGGTCCCCGCATACATTTATCTTCTGTTCAGAGCAGGTAGTGAGCAAAGCCGCAAGGAATAGGAGATTCTTTGTGGTTTTACGACTGGATGGAAAAATCACCCCTACACAGTAATTCCCCTTTCCTTAAGGTTTTGCTGGTAATTGCATGGTACGGAGGTGACTTTCCCACATGGAAACACAGGACTCGCACAGTCAGCAGCCAATTAAAGAATAAAGGCAATGTAGGTTGCAGTCACAAGGATCTCTCATAATCACCGGGAGTTTGTAGAGATGTGTTGATAAAGGGCGCTCGCAAGGGCCACTTAAAATTATTGGACTTTGGTAGGGATACCACTATGCAGGGTGCTGGTGCACCTGCCTCTCACGATCATTGGGCTCTGGTAAATATAAGGTGATGGAGGCACATGAGCCAATTGCAATCTCCGGTAACTTGTAGAGTTGTGGTGAAGCAGGGGTTAGACACATTAGCCTCGAAATTATCAGACACTGAGGGTCTCCCACTCTGCTTACAGGACAAATCAGGCTGGCTTCAGGGTAAACCCGGCTACGGAAGGTTAGACGCGGCGCGGCTGGATACATAGCGCGCCTACTTCTCTTATTTACAGTGCGTCTCTGATTTTATCACATTTCTAATAACTTTTAAATTTGCGTCGTCCTCACCTTTCTACTCTCTCACCTCCCGGCTCTGTCAGCTGTCCCCGTTCCACCACGGCTTGTGCCGCTTGAGCGGAGGGACTTGCCTCACACATTGTTCCCACCTCCACCGGAAGTGAGTGCATAGTTCGGTCAGCGTTCTAGTCGCTGCCGCCTCTCCTCCCCCTCCCTCCTACTCTTCATAAGCCAGGATTCAGGGCGGACGCGCAGCATAAACCCGGCTACGGAAGGTTAGACGCGGCGCGGCTAGATACATAGCGCGCCTACTTCTCTTATTTACAGTGCGTCTCTGATTTTATCGCATTTCTAATAACTTTTAAACTTGCGTCGTCCTCACCTTTCTACTCCCTCACCTCCCGGCTCTGTCAGCTGTCCCCGTTCCGCCACGGCTTGTGCCGCTTGAGCGGAGGGACTTGCCTCACACATTGTTCCCACCTCCACCGGAAGTGAGTGCATAGTTCGGTCAGCGTTCTAGTCACTGCCGCCTCTCCTCCCCCTCCCTCCTCCTCTTCATAAGCCAGGATTCAGCACGGACACGCAGCATAAACCCGGCTACGGAAGGTTAGACGCGGCTAGATACATAGCGCTCCTACTTCTCTTATTTACAGTGCGTCTCTGATTTTATCACATTTCTAATAACTTTTAAATTTGCGTCGTCCTCACCTTTCTACTCTATCACCTCCCGGCTCTGTCAGCTGTCCCTGTTCCGCCACGGCTTGTGCCGATTGAGCGGAGGGACTTGCCTCACACATTGTTCCCACCTCTACCGGAAGTGAGTGCATAGTTCGGTCAGTGCTCTAGTCACTGCCGCCTCTCCTCCCCCTCCCTCCTCCTCTTCATAAGCCAGGATTCAGCACGGACGCACAGCATAAACCCGGCTACGGAAGGTTAGACGCGGTGCGGCTAGATATATATTGCGCCTACTTCTGTTATTTACAGTGCGTCTCTGATTTTATCACATTTCTAATAACTTTTAAACTTGTGTCGTCCTCACCTTTCTACTCTCTCACCTCCCAGCTCTGTCAGCTGTCCCCGTTCCGCCACAGCTTGTGCCGCTTGAGCGGAGGGAATTGCCTCACACATTGTTCCCACCTCCACCGGAAGTGAGTGCATAGTTCGGTCAGCATTCTAGTCGCTGCCGCCTCTCCTCCCCCTCCCTCCTCCTCTTCAAAAGCCAGGATTCAGCGAGGACGCGCGCAGCGGCGTGCCAAAGGTGCGCCAAAGGCAACCCCGTCTGCGCCCGTCCATGCCTGGCCGTCGCTGGACGCTGGACCCCCTGTCCGTTCTCCCAGGTGTCTCCTTCCCCACTTGCACCCTCCTCTCCTCACTTGTTTATCCTCACTTCTGCCCGTACCAATGGCTATTCTACGCTATTCGAGCGAAGAACTCAGAGCATTAAACATGGCCAGTCCCCCTGTGAGGTTCATAATACCCTCCCCGCCAGTATGCCCTTCCAAAGATGAGGGAGGAAACGTTCTAATCGAACCACCCCCTCACCTCAAATGATGCACGATCAATTCCGCAGGCTGTAATTTGGCCGACCAACCTAAACAATTAACGGGGTTATATTGTAACGCCCGTTCAATCCCAAGACATGCTCTTGAAATATGGAGCCTGCTAGACTCCGAGAAACCCGACTTCTTCTTCGTCACCGAAACTTGGCTCCATGACTCTGCCCTTCCTGACATTGCAATCGTATTCCCCTGGACTATCAGCTGATCAGACTTGACAGGAACAATAAGAGAGGTGGCGACCTAGCAATTGCATTCAGGGCCCGTTCTAACATTAGCATACTGGAAACCTTCCTCTTGGAATGGGGAGAACTCTGTATTTTTAGAATGGAGAACTCTACCAAGGGAACCTGGAGAGGTGCCTTAGTCTACAGGCCCCCCGGCGCTAAAACTAATTTTACCAACCACCTGATAGAGACTATTGCACCTCATGTACTAGCGGCCGACAATTTTCTTTTAATCAGTGATTTAAATTCTCATGCCGAACTCCTATCTGACACCAACACCAGCCTATTGATTTCCAGTCTAAACACTCTGGGTCTTTGTCAGTTGGTAGCCGGTCCCACCCATTCAGCAGGTCATACCCTCGACCTCCTGTTTACCAACACCCCTCATATTAAAGTGGAGCCCCCCATCCCAGTCCTCTGGTCAGACCATCATCTATTAAGATTCTCTCTACAGGGGGCGTGGCCTAACTAAGCACCAAGATTGTGGCTTGATTTAGGAGCTCCCGGGCTGCCGCTATGAAATAGCTGCATCGCGGCAACTTGCTGGTGGGATCCGTGCCCCTGGGTGCTGCCGCGACCTTCTGAAGCCCTGGAGCAGGGTCGGAGAGCGTTGCGACCGGGGGAAATGTCCCCAAACCCCAGATAAGCAGTGATCGCAGCGGCAGCCTGACATGGCCCTCGGAGGCCCCACGACGACAGGGGTCACGGGTGAGCCTGAAGGCGGGGCTGCCGCTGCGAAGTGTGGCCGCTGGAGAACTCGAGATCGGGGGTTTAGAGGCCCATTTTGGAAGACTCCAGTGGACGATGGTGCCGAGAGGTGCTGGCCTCTATTGATGGTGGTGAGTGGTACACACTAGTTTCGCCCCCCCCCGGTGATGGAAACCCCGTCTGCACCCAAACCGCGCCAAATACATAAGGCCGGAACACTGCATGCGCCCGGAGCTGTGGGGGTTTCTTTCCGGAGGCAATCTCGGGTGAATGGCCCCTGAGTGTGGGCAGCAGCGCCAATGACGCCGGATTGAGTCCCCGTTCGCTCCATACACTTCATTTCTCCTGCCGGTGTGGGCGGTCGGAGTGAAGATCCATCGGGCTGATCTTGGTGCACGTTGCCTGTTGGGCTCATTTGGGACGCTGCCACATTGCAGGAGCTTGGTGCAACTGGTGTCCCTTTCTGGTCCTCGTGCTGATTGTGGAGTCTCTCCCCGGCTTCCCCCATGCTAGACCGGCGACCATCTCTCCCACTCTCATACTCACGTTTTGGTGCCTACCCCACTGATCTCGGGCCGTGGGGACCCCAAACAGTGTCAACTCTCATTTGAGACTGCCAAGACCCCCAGGAGGGAGAATGGCGAAGACGCAGCCAGAGGCAACCCGCCGGACTGTGCAGATCCACCGCTTTCTGAGCAGCCTCCGCTGGAGGGCACCGCTGCCATTATGGCGGAGTTGCGGGCCGGCTTTAAGGCCATTGATGCGCGCTTTGATGAGCTGGGCACTCGTATTGACACCATACATGGCCGAGTAGAGCAGCATGAAGCCCGTATAGACACCACAGAAAAGCGCATCTCGGATGTCAAAGACACACAAGCAGCAATGGCCAAGCGCCTAGATCACACGTAGCGCCTCCTGAAGACAACGGCGGCCAAGGCAGAGGATTTGGAGGTGAGGTCGCGACGCAACAACCTCCGGATAGCCGGCGTAGCGGAGACGGCCAACACAGGCCCTATGGAGGCATATGTGGAACGCTTGCTGACTGAGCTCTGTGGCAGTGACTGTTTCTCGTCTACATTTGCAGTGGAAAACGCTCACAGGTCTCTGGCCCCTAGACCTGCCCCCGGTGTCCCCCGCGTCTCATCATAGCGAGGTTGCTTAATTACAGAGACTGTGACGCTGCTCTACAAAGGGCCAGAGAGGTGGGAGACCTGCAGTTTCAGGGAATATCCATTTACCCTGATTTCACCCCGATGGTGCAGGAAGCCAGGCGCAAATTCCAGGAAATCAAGCGAACCCTGAGAAATGTGAACATTCGCTATGCAATGCTCTATCCCGCTCGTCTTCATGTGCAAATCGGTGGCAAAACCTCTGTCTTCGACAATCCCGCGGATGCGGCGGATTTTTGGAAGCAACACCAATCCAACAGAGGCCCTTCCCCGGGGAAGTGATCCTTGGTCATTCACCGCTGATGGACTGCTGGAAAAGACTACCCTGGTCGTCTCGGTGGTCCCACTGGGTACAGATCCACTGACATTTTAAAGACACAGCGGTAAGATTCCCTTCTTCATTTTTCGCTATTTCTATGGATATTATAGCTACTGTTCTAACTCTTTACGAATGCAGTAACATGTAAATTTGCGTGTAATAGCTATCGTGCTATGTGGCCCGCTCGGGGCGTTGCTACCCCCCAGGAGATCTCCTAATTCTTGTTGTCTTCTTTTTTCTGGTTTTTTTGAAGATATGTTGGGATTCACCGGATCCAGATTGGGTGGTTATCCGAAGTGGGAGGTTGGCGGTGGGGAGGGGTTCTTGGTTTTATGTGTTTTATCATGTTTGCACAGTGCAGGAAGTGCTCATATTCATTGGCGAAATGTTTAGAGTTAATTGCAATGGGACGTCAATCCATAGATTGTTCTGTCCACTGTGAGGGATACTGGCAGTGGCCTTGAGGGGCTGGAGCTTAAATGCATCACATGGAATGTGAGGGGTCTATCAAACCCCCGTAAGGGACGGCAGGTAATGGCCTATCTGGCGAGGCACAAAATACACATTGCTTTCCTACAGGAGACCCATTATGCTCCAAACTCAGACAATTGGTTTGCTACTGCCTGGGGGGACAATAGATTCTTTGTTAACCATAGCACCTATTCCCGGGGAGTTTGTATACTTATTCATAAAGCGATCCCCTTTGTGACCCAAACGATGACTGTTGACCCAGAGGGGCGCTTTTTACTGGTAGCTGGAAGTGTGGGCGCGAAACAAATACTCCTCATTATTGTTTATGCCCCTAATGTTGATGCTCGAAACTTCTTTTCTAGTATTTCTACACACGTCTGCAACACCAATTGACTCTATCATACTTGGGGGCGATTTCAATATTACGTTGCAACCTAACGTCGACACTACTGGCACAGGCCACATTACGAAGCCGTACTCTAAGGCGGAACTGGAAACTTTATTACACACACATTTGTTGTCTGATGCCTGGCGACACCTCTACCCAGTAGATAAGGGATTCTTCTTTTACTCTGCACCACATGGCACCTGGTCCCGTATAGATAGGTGGTACACAACCCCGGACCTCTTGATCACCCTACAAGAAGTGACTCACTTACCTCGAACCCTGTCTGACCATTCGCCAGTGCTACTCTCAGTGACCCTGCCTGCAATTGTGCGTCCCTTTAGATCCTGGCGTTTTCCGTCTGAGGCATTATTAGACACCGTCTTTAAGAGCAAAGTGCAAGATGCAATTGTAGAATATTTCCTCACCAACGTGGGTTCTGTACCGCGTTACGCTACCTTATGGGAGGCCTTTAAAGTATATATTAGGGGTGTCTCCATAGCCAAGCAGGCTGGAGTATTACGTACGATTCGTCGGGACCTTGATGCGGTTGAGCGGGCACTGCGGGACCTGGATGCCCAGACACTGACTGGCACTGTCCCCCGCACTGCATCGGCGCGCAAGCCTCTTGAGTGACTTCCAGGATCTGGCGCTTCGCGAGACCAATTACTTGGGAAAGTATGCGCGTGCCTGAGTGTATGGGGAGGGGGAGAGACCGGGGCGCACTCTAGCCCGCCTGCTCACCCCTCTGCAGCATGCCACATACATTACTCAACTCCAGACTGAGGACGGTACCTGCGTAGTGCGAGACGTCCACATTCTTTCCACCTTCCTGTCCTACTACCTTCGGCTATATATCATGCTCTCCACCGACCGGCACGGCCCTCTCCGATTATTTGAATGAAATCGCAATGGTGTGGATAGAAAAGGGTCAGCAGCACTTTTTGGCTTCGCCTATTGGCGCTGAAGAGATTGAGGAAGCTATCGACGGGCTGGACGGCTCCCATGCCCCTGGCACGGATGGCCTTACTGGCATGTTCTATAAAAGTTACAAATCATTACTGATACCGCACCTCCTGGAGGTCTATGCGGAGGCGCTAGAGTGGGGCGAACTACCTCACACCATGCGAGAGGCAATTGTGACACTACTTCTTAAGCCGAGTAAACCACCTGATAAATGTGCATCTTACAGACCTCTGTCTTTATTAAACCAAGATAGCAAGATACTGACCAAAGTCCTTGCGACGCAAATATCCCTTATAATAGGCCAGATAATTTCTCCTCTCCAGTCAGGCTTTGTACCGGGTCGCTCGACCTCTGTTATGTTATGTTAATTTATTTGTAGAGCGCATCATTCATCCCAAGGGATATCAAGGCGCTGGTCGTAACAGTGCTTGGCTGCTGGTATAGAAGAGTTAATGGTTGTTAGTTTTTCGGAAACAGATGAGTTTTAAGTTTTTTCCGGAATATCAGGTAATCGGTTGTAAGGCGTAGGTCCAAGGGGAGTTCATTCCATCTCTGAGCTGCTAAGTATGAGAAAGACCGTCCACCGGTCCTCACTTTCTTGATGCGTTTAGTTCTAACTAATGCTTGATGGAGTGACCGAAGGCTCCTAGAGGGGACATAGAACTCCATTCTCCCCTCGAGAATTCTGGGTCCGCTTAGATGTAATACTTTATGTGCATGACAGAGCAGTTTAAATACTGCTCTTTGTCGTATTGGAAGCCAATGCAGGTGTTTCATGCACGCTGAAGCGGAACTTAGTCTGCTTTTGTTGCATACTAATTTAGCTGCAGCATTTTGGAGCACCTGAAGCCGCGTAAAAAGGAGCTCAGTCATGCCCACAAATAGGGCATTTCCATAATCAAGCTGACTTATGAGCAGTGCCTGTGTGACCATTTTCTGCATTCCAGTGGAATCAAAGGGAAAAGTCTAGTTAGTAGTTTCAGGGTCGCAAAACCTTTCCCACAGAGGGCCCGCACATGGTCCTTCATGGATAGAGAGGTATCATTGATGATGCCCAGGTTTCTTGCGCTCTGTTTGGGGCAGCACCAAGAGTTTGTGGCCACCACGAGGCGTCCCAGATTAGATTGGCGCCCCCAAAGAGCAGGATTTCTGATTTTCCTGCATTTAATTTTAAATAATGCTCTGACATCCACTGTGCCATCTCTGAGAGGCAGTTATGCAGTTTTGTTTTGGAGGTTTCAGATCTTTCCTCAAGAGCCACCATCAATTGGGTGTCGTCCGCGTAAGAGCAAATGCCAATTCCCCATTTTCTACCGATTATCGCCAAGGATGAAACATAGGCGTTAAATAGGGTTGGACTTAGTGATGCCCCCTGTGGGACACCACAGCTGATGGCGCTAGGTTGAGATCGGAAGTGCCCTAACTGAATCGTTTGAGTACGATTACTCAAAAACGATCTGAACCATTCCAAAACTTTGGAATGGATGCCTTTTTCATAGAGGATTTCCAACAATCTGTTGTGTGAGACCGTGTCGAACGCTGCCGACAGGTCTAATAAAATCAGGGCAACAGCTCCTCCCTGGTCAGTGCATGTTCTGATATTATCCAATACTGCCAGTAATGTGGCCTTGGTGCTGTTAGTACCCCTGAAGCCAGTCTGAGAGGGGTCCAATAGATCGTTAGTTTCCAGAAAATTTGATAATTGTTTATTTATTAGCCTCTCCAGAACTTTGGAGAGGTATGGCAGTTGAGAGATAGGCCGATAGTTTTCAGGATTGAGAACGTTTGTTCCTGCTTTTTTCAGTAGAGGAATTACTACTGCCTGTTTCCAGATGTCAGGAAATGCAGCTGACTTAAGAGAATTGTTAAAGAGCTGCGTGACATGAGGACAAAGAGTTGAGGCAATTTGGGAAAAAATGAAGTGGAGACAGGGGTCTAGGGGTGATCCAGCCTTCACTTCGCCCATTGCTTTTAGAACCTCAGTCTCTGAGAGGGGGGAGAAGTTGCTCAATGCTGATGAGGCTTCTGGGTGAGGGGTCCAGAAATTCCAGTTGGTTGTTTCTGTAGTCATAATCAAACTAAAAGTGGAGTATAGTTGATTTATTTTCTCCGGAAAGAAGTTACTGATTTTTTCACAAGCTTCTATTGAGGGGGGTAGACATTGAGATATGCTGGTTGGTTTACTAAGTTCTTTAACTATTTTGTATAGTTCCCTAGCTGAGTTACAGTTTTCGTTGATTCGTTGGGCAAAATATGTCCTCTTTGTATTTCTAATCGCCTGGTTATAAAATTTAAGTTCGGACTTGTACCGTAATTTGTCTGTTTCCAGTTTAGACATTCTCCATTGATGTTCAAAATTTTGGCACTTTCTTTTCAGTACCTTGAATTGAGGAGTATACCACTTTTCCGTGGTGGATCTTTGTGCTCATTTTGGTTTTAGCTTAGGTGCAAATTGGTCTAGTGTCGTGCTAATTTCCGTCTCAAGGGTGACTGCTTCCATATTCACTGGGAGATCGCCCAGGATCTGGGTGTTGTAAGAAAGAAAGTGCGTTTGGAATGATGTTTCGGTAACTAGTCTCCAGGCTCTATTAGTTGTCTGCTGGGGTTTCAAGGGTTTTGTAAATTTAACCGGTAAACCTAGTGAGAATAATATGAGCGAATGATCAGTCCATAATAATGGTTTAATCTCATGAATGCAAGTGGATTCAATGTTGGAAAAGAGTAAGTCGAGGGTGTGCCCTGCTGTGTGAGTGGGCCCCTTAATCCATTGTTTCAGTTGTAGGATCTCCATGTCGCTCTCCAGTTGCAAGGCGGCCGGATTATCGGTTTTCTCAAAATGAACATTAAAATCTCCTATGACTAAAAATTTTTTGTTTTTCAGACATACTGGGAGAAGTTGGGTAAGTAGCCTCGTACCAAGTTCAATTTGGTGACTTGGAGGGTTATAAATTACAGCACAAGCTAATATAGTGAGGCCGTCGTAAAGAATTTGGAAGGATAGTGTTTAGAGTTCGTCCTGGGGGGGCACTTGAACGGGCTGGCAAGTCAAGTGATCCTTAAATAGTATCGCTACCCCCCCTCCCTTTCGGCCAATCCTATCTTGTTTAACTATTTTATAGTTAGCTGGTAGGGCATTCGCAACATCAGGGGAATTCTCATCATCCAACCAAGTTTCGGTGATGAAAACAAGGTCGGGGTTCATCTCATTAAGAATATCCCAAATATCGAAGGAGTGTTTTGGAACAGATCTGGCATTAAAGTAAATGCAAGATAGTTTGCAGGTGCCTGGTTCTACTTGCCCGCTTGTCTTACATGGTTTTAAACTGTCCCATCTGCAAGCAAGGCAAGTGAACGGGCCATTCGTGTAGCCCGGGTAAGCTTTTGAGCACCGAGTATTAATGTTACTGGCTCTGTATGAAAGGGCTAGTAGCGCATCTCTGGAATATCTAAGAGCAGAGCATGACACTGGATTGTTGCAGGCAGGGAATATGGCCCCTGGCCCCGACCGGCCGCGGACGGGCGCAGACGGGCTTGCCTTAGGCGCGCCTTTGGCGCGCCGTCGTCGTGCCCGCTGCGCGCGTCCTCGGGCACATCGGTTTAATATCATGCTGAGCGTGGGAGTCTAGCCCCGCCCTCCCTCGGACCAGAGGTGCCCAGCGATTGGTCCTGCTGCTTCCTGTAACGCCCTCCACTCAAGCGGCACACATCCGTGGTGGACCAGGGCGGGGAAGCCAGCAGGGGAGCAGTGCGGCGAGCAGCGAGCAGCCGTGACAGTGCCAAGTGAGCAAAGATTTAAAAGTGTAAGCAGATTAAAATGCAGGATATCAGGAATAAAAAAGACCAGCAGCCTTACAAGAGTAACGCTGCGCGTCCTCTGGCACCTCCGTCTAATATCGTGCCGAGCGCGGGAGTCTAGCCCCGCCCTCCCTCGGACCAGAGGTGCCCAGCGATTGGTCCTGCTGCTTCCTGTAACGCCCTCTGTAAACTTGCGCATGCTGTTCGGCGTTATTAACCAAATCAACCCCTCTCTTCCCGCCACTGCGATACTACTTGATGCTGAAAAAGCATTTGACTCCCTTGAATGGGACTTTCTCGAGGCCGCACTCACGAAGCTCGGCTTCCCGCAGAACTTTCGCTCCCTAGTACATCTATTATATACTAACCCAGCTGCGCAGCTCAGAATTAACGGTTGGTTATCGAACCAATTCTCCTTATCCTGAGGCACCAGCCAAGGATGCCCACTCTCACCCCTATTGTTCATAATAGCAATGAACCCACTGGTGCGACATCTCCAGGAGCGTCACCTCCAGCGGGGAATAGGCTTCCATCAGGGCCCCCTTCTGGCCTCTTTATATGCAGACGACATCCTCTTATTCGTTCGGGAGCCAGCCACTAAGCTTCCTCCTCTCATACGCGAGGTGATTCGCTTTGGTATTTTCTCTGGACTGGTCATCAACTGGGCCAAATTCGAAGTGTTTCCTCTAACTGACGCCACCCTCCCATTTCCATTGGACTTTCCCCTGCGATGGTGTGAAGACCCCCCTAAATATCTCGGCGTGGTGATACATCGTACTGCTTCGGAGGTCATCCGCCTTAATTATGGCCCGGCCATAGACCGTCTTACGGGGCAAATAGATCGCTGAATAGCACTTCCGCTGTCCGTAGCTGGCCGGATCGCAATCATTAGGATGGTGGATCTGCCTCGTTTTTTATATCTGTTCTTGAACTTCCCGATCCCACTAACGGTAACCTTCTTCGCTACACTCCGGAGCATGCTGACGCGATTGGTTTGGGCGGGGGGAAAGGCGCGAGTGGGAAGGCAGACACTTATTCAGCCTTTTGAACAGGGCGGGTTCGGAGTTCCTGACTTTTATTTATATTATTTAGTGGCACAGACACACTATGCTTACTATTGGTATCACCCAGATGCGCGTTTGCAATTTTTAAAACCTGAACACACCCAGGCCCGCCCTAGTCTGCTGTCTACTATTCTCCCACTTGGGCTCACCAGGACCCCTGCTGAGATCCACATGTTGCAAACCATAAGCTGGGCTTGGGGATGACTTCGTAGATATTTAGGGGCCGAGCGTCTGTACTCTCCGCATCTGCCCCTCTCAACCAACCCATGGCTACCTCCGACTATTGAGAAATTAACACAGCGCGCGCTCGCTCTCTGCCAACTCCACATTGTAGGGGACATGTTTAGGGATGGTCTTGTGCGCTCGGTGGTGGACCTGGTGGAGGACCGTGGTGTGTCCGTGATGGACCGCTTCCTTGTGCACAGGACGCGGAACTCGTTGGTGGCGGCGCTGCGCCCCTTAGCAGCGGAATCCCCTGAACTTACACACCTCACCTCAATAATTACATCACCCGACAGCACACACCTAGTCTCCAGACTATACCACCTTGCACAATCACTTAGACTGGCGGTGAGTGGGGCTGCACGGGCGGCCTGGGAACGGGACCTAGCGCATTCCTTAGTGGACAAGGTATGGATTTACTTCTGTGAGCAGACGCACTATGTTTATAATAATTATAAGCATAAGCTTTTACATTTTAAATATCTCCATAGAGCTTACGTCACTCCCATGCTGCTAGCAAAGATGGATCGTTCTAAGCCAGACACCTGCCAGAGATGTGCGGCAGAGCAGGCCGACTTCATTCACTTAGCATGGAATTGCCCTACTGTTCTGGCATTCTGGAAAGCTGTTTTTGAACACTTGGGTCCAATGATTGAGACTGTACTCACACCCTCGCCGCTCCTGGCGCTGCTGGGGTATGTTCTCCCGCTGCGTGTTGGGATCAGGGGCTTCACTGCGATAGCATTACTGTTGGCTAAGAGACAGGTTGCCTTACATTGGGGCGGAATTACAGCTCCAAGGGTGAAAGATTGGTTGAAAGACTTGATGTATTGTGATACCACCAGTGATGTCTATGCGTCTCTATTACCTCCAGCCTCCAGACCCAAAAATATTTGGCAGCCACTCCGCTCCTATTTGCTGCTCCATCCTGAGGGGACCCCTTCTTGCAATTATAATTATTGTGGCTGCTAGCCAATTGCATTGTACTAATGTTTCTAGCGCTACTACAGCATGTACCTGCACTGTGAGTTTAAATGTGTGTTGTTTTTTTCTTTTCTTTTCTTTCTCCTTTATCATTTTCAAGCCATTTTCATCATCATCATCATTTTTATCAAGGTCTCTGCATATCAGTACTATGTCAGCATATTCGGCACCATGCATATTATAGTCTTTTGTTCTGTTTTTGGAAAAATGCAATAAAACAGTTTTAAAAAAAATATTCCCTCTACAGTACGTCCCCACTCACAGCAACCCCTGCAGAGAACAGAAGTGGAGCAGGCTCTGGAAGAAAGTCAGCTTAGCTACTTTCTCTCCCCACTTCAGCACCCTAGGCGACAGAATAAATAAGGCCGCCAACTCACAGAAAGAACTCTACAAAATATTAAAGGAATTTACCAGTCCCTCATCCTGCCAGCCGAACATCCTGCCTCACAGGATTGGGTGGACACTCTGTCCACTTTCTTTGAGGAAAAGATCAACACCATACACAGTCTCTTTCCTAACCAGACATGTGAACATCAGCACCACTTGTCCGACTGCGATCACACATCCACTTCAACTTTTCTAAATGAATTCACTGAATTCACACAAGAGGATGTAAGCACTGCCCTCTCTAAGGTCAAATCAGGCTCCCCGCCAACCCAGTCTCACCTCACATTCTGTCCATTATTGAACCAGCCCTTCTCACAGGCCTTACTGACCTCTTCAATTTATCCTTATGTCATGCAACGGTCCCACAAAATGGAAAGCGGCTATGGTCAAGCCTATTAAAAAAAGCCCACCTTGGACCCCAAGGAACCAAACAACTATCGGCCCATCTCCCTTCTCCCTTTTTTTGGGAAAGTCCTGGAGTCCCTAATCAACAGGCAACTCTCAACTTTCCTAGAGAGCAACAAACTGTTGGACTCTTCCCAATCTGGGTTTCGGGCGGCTCATAGCACGGAAACTTTGCTGACAGAGGTAGTTGACAACATTAGACTCACCCTGGACACTGGACAGTCAGCCATGCTGGTCCTACTCCATCTATCAGCCGCCTTTGACACCATCTCCCACAGGACTCTAGTGAATCGTCTGTGGGAGTTGGGAGTCAGGGGTACTGCCTTGAACTGGCTCAGGAGCTACCTAACTGACCGTTCTTCGAAGGTACACATTGGTACCATTTTCTCTTGCAGCCAAGTGATAGACAATGGAGTTCCCCAGGGTTCCATTCTAAGTCCCACGCTTTTCAACCTATACGTGGCACCCCTAGCTAGAGTGATCAGATCGCATGGTTTCGACACTGTGTCATACACAGACGACACGCAACTACTGATCACTCTCGGCCTAGATCTAACGGACACCAAACTCTGATTCATGAAGTGCATGACCGACATCAACGTTTGGATGCAAACTAATCATCTGCAACTCAATGCCAGTAAGACGGAGATCATTCTTTTTGGGAAAGCCCAAGCTCTGTCGTCCAGCGATTGGTGGCCTCCCAATCTCGGCCCCTGTCCATCTCCCAAACTGGTTGTCCGTAACCTAGGGGTGATTATCGATAACAACTTGTCCATGAAAGACCATGTTAATCATGTGATGGGCATCTGCTATGGACTAATGCGAAGTCTTCGCAAGATCTTCCAATGGATCCCAGTTGTATCCAGGATGCCGCTGGGCCAAGGCCTAATCATCAGGCGGCTTGATTACGGAAACGCCCTGATGGCTTCCATCAATGAAGAGGTTCCTACCAAACTCCAGGTACTACAAAACACAGCCGCCAGACTTGTATTAAATCTACCTTCATGGTCCCCATCGGCACCAAGTCTGAGAGCTCTCCACTGGCTTCCCATCAGGAAACGCATCCATTTTAAGATCAATTGCCTGGTCCACAAAACCATCTATGGGAACGGGCCATCCTATCTTGCCAAAAAACTCACCTGGTATCAACCTACCAGAACCCTCAGGTCCTCAACCAAATATCTTCTTACCCGCTTTAAGATTCGCACCGCAAGGAACGGCGGCAGATCCTTCTCATACCTCGCCCCTACTCTGTGGAATTCGCTCCCATTGCAGCTACGTATGGAAACCGACCACAGACCGTTTCGGAGAAATCTAAAAACCTGGCTGTTCTGATTTTTCTTCTTCCTGCCGGTTTCCTCTTTCCTCTTTCCTTCCCGCTCTAGGGTTTTGGCCAGCGCTTTCTGACCCACGGGTGATATGTGCACTCAATAAAATCCTATGACTATGACTATGACAGGGTCTGCAGACAAGGGCAAGTGTTAAGTCAAGCTGAGCAGTCAGTGGCTCACAGTTCCCAATCTCAGCAGAGTTGGGTGTCACCAACCTACTCATGGCAAGGCCCTCATACTAAACTCAGTCTCTGGCAAAACTGGGCGAGGTCTCTCAATACTGTGCAGTATATCCAGGGCCACTAAAATTATGCTGCAGGGGAGGGCCAAGTTATGCGTCCGGGTTGACCAAATTATGTGGCAAAAAAAGCTAAATTATGCAGCATAACGTGGCACCTTTTGTTATAATATTTTCTCATTTTTTTTGTCATTTTCAGGGGGCATAGGTTTCTCCTCACTGGTACCAGTTTAAAGCCTACGTATAGCAATAAAGAACAGAAAAGGGACCAGTCAACCTTCACAAAGAGCCTTCCACTGCACCGCAGTGAGTCACTGTATGTTTTAGAAAGATTTGAACCGTTTGGGCTAGAAACAAAAAAGAAATTCACTAAAATCTGCAGATTATGCAGCAGATGATGTGTTATGTGGCATATCCATAACTATGCGAAAAATGCCTCGGCTGCACAATCACATAATTCCAGTGGCCTTGAGTATATCTCCTGGGTTCTGTCAGCAGCAAAGCATCTGTAGTCTAAAGGGAGACAACCTAGAATTCTGTCACTGATTCTTGCCTTCTTCTACACTGGTGTGCTAAGCTACTAGACTTAAAAAGGGAAAAATGGATATGTTGGATTTGCAATTTTATATCCTGTCCTGGGTACAGTTGATTCAGACTGATTATTGGCTCAAAGTCATGGTTAGACGCACATTTCCATGGGGTGTGGTGGTGGTGGGGGGGTGAAACGAATCAACACAGAGCATTTTTCTTTTTGTTAGCAGCATCACTATTGCAACTATCAATAGCAGAAATTACCACTTTTGTGGAATTCAGGTAAACAGATTCTGCTGTCAGCACCAGAGAGAAGATATGCTTTCTGCTCAGGGGCCACCTAGACCTGCTGGGGGTTGAGTTTCAGACGACTGCAACAAAACGTCGTTTCTGTGGATGGTGATTCAAGTTGGACTGTGCCCTTGGCTTCACAACGAGTTCTAATGGGGCAGGAGAGGGGTGAGGGAGAATCTGAAGAGAAGTGCAGAGGGAAATGCAGGGAGACAGGAGGCATTGACCTCTGGCAACTGCTCACCATATGGCGCCCCCTGCAACTTTATAAACTACATAGACAGGATGGGGGACGCAAACAATATATACCCTATCACACATGTTACAAAAGCACACTTGGGCACACTATACATACAATCATTGGGATGAGGGAACGAGGTCATGCTATATGGATTTACCAAGGAGAGCCTCTAGAGTTCTCACTGGAGCTAAAGTAAAATACCTATACTGCAATAGTATAAGCAGATGCCACCAACCCAGAAAAGTGCCATCCCCGGTCATGGAGATGGTGGCAACTCGGGTAAAAGAAGTCCTACTTTGGGTGCATCCCATTGTTGAAGTTTTTTTAATGTGCAATTTTGGGTGACAAACTATTTGTGCAAAGTCGTGATTTTAATGATTCATATGACACCATTTATTTAAAATGGATGCGGTTTCTAGTGTTCTGATCAGCCTGCTCATGCTCATTCCCCTCCCAATCAAGTTACCCACTGCAAGTCTTCTCTCCCCACATTGCTATGACACAAAAGGGGATATATGTATTAGAAAGCATGTATTTTAAATTAAAGTTTCCACTGTGCACCTGATGCATCATTTTGAGGGATTTCCGCTGGAAGTTCTGATGCAAGTGTGCAGAGGAACATGATTCTATGAGCTATTGTCTGAGAAATGTTTCATATTATATAGTACATCCTTGAAGTGCAGTTGCTGAGGAAATGAGTGGAGTATTTTTCTCTTACCTGGAGAAATTGGTTTGTGCTAAAACAATTTAATAATACAAAATTGTTTGTGATTTGCCATTATGATCTAACCATGACCATACCATGCTCAATCTGCATTTTTACTAATTGTTATGCATAAATTGTGTATAAAACCTCCTGAGTTACGAGGGATTGGGGGTGACTTCTTTCCCTCCCGTAACTCCGTCCGATTATTTCAAAATTTTCCGTTACTGGCTTAGGGTGCTGTCCATTCTCTTTGTGAGTCTGACACATAGAATCTGAGAGATTAAATTGTCTAACTTGGGGTTTATTTTGACTTTGTAACTTCTATTTGAGCCTTCATGGCAATTCATGCATTATTTTCTGTATATTTTTATAAATGTTTCTGTATTAAGCCTCTTTAAACTTAACTTCTGATCTAGAACTCAGTTTTTGAGTGGTCCCAGTTTTAGATACTCTGCTAAATTGTTGATAATGGTACTATTTATTTCTGAGAAGGGAGAATAGTCTCTTGCCCATAGAGCAACAAAAAAGACTCCAGAGCCAGACTGCCCAAGGTAAAATTAGGGTGTGCATGATATTGGGGTTCAAAATGTATCGTGATGCAGCTCCCACTCCATCACTGAACAGAATCTAAAATGACATAATCTCGTAGAGTGCTGGTCAGTGGAACTGTGACACAAGTCAACTGCACCACAAACATACTAGTTCTGCCAGAAAGTAAAAAATGTGGAGCATATTGACATGTTCATATTGTTCCAAAGAAGATTTGACCCTATAATGCTTATATGTTTCCTTTCAGTCCTTATTTGCATTTGTCTCATGTAACCTTTTTGGTTTCACTGTCTTCAGTTATCTGCTTGATTGTTATACGTGTTTTTTTTTAAACTCTTTTTATTGATTTTACACAGTGAAAACAGTAAACAATAAACAAGCAAGCAGTGCGTGGCGTTATTCTGAGAGGGGGAGAGACTCCTGTCACTTATCACGATAATACATTTAGAGATAGCAATATACACGGCTGAACTGAAATTCCAGACACACAGAATGACTAGGGGACAAGAGCACATTGGGGCCAAGGCATTGAACTAAATATGCAATAACATTACAGGTATACATGCTTGACTGCATTAGTCACATCACCATGGTACAAAGGGCACAAACACCACTCCTCCTCGTCAGAGTCCTCCATCAAGCCAGTCTCATCAGCAAATTTATGAAGAAGAAACCCCCACAACATGAGCACATCCGAGGCACCCTCATCCGTATGGGCAATGCACATATGCATCTCTTCAGCCAGCCCCCATTTAAGGAGGTCCAGCTGCCATGAAGACACTAACAGTGCTCGGGTGCCCATCCACCCGATGACCACCCTCCTTTTGTCCAATAACAGTGCAAGCAGAGCCATCCTATAGTGGATCTTCTGCCCCCTGGGCTTCACCACCACTCTCAAGAGGCAGGCCAGTGGAGTCAGAGAAATCACAATATATTGACACTTCTGCTATTTTAGGCATCACCTCCCTTACGAAACCCTGAACCACAGCACATGCTCAGGCCAAGTGCATAAAAGTGGCTCCCAGCTCCCCACATTGTGCACATCGCGCCTCCCTCGATGGGTCGATCCTGTTCAGGTGCCTAGTTGTCACATAGGTCTGATGTAGACAATTAAAATGAATTAACTTGAATCTATGGTTGCAGGACACCTTCCTCACTAATGCACATGCACTCGCCCAATCAGCATTCTCAACAGGCTCCCCCAACTCACGCTCCCAGGCCCCTCGTGAGGCATACGGGGCAGGTACCATGTCGCCCCGGATCACCTGGTAAAATAAGGAAATGAGACGCCTCCCCTCTCCCCATTGAAGCATGCCGCCCAACATCACGGAATGCTGAGGGGCCACAGGGAAACCAGCCCAGACCTCCTGTGCAATGCTTTCCAGCTTGGCATAATGGAGGAAGTGGCCTGGTTCCACCTCAAAGGTCATCTGTGCCTCCTGGAACGTGATGAAGACCTCCCTATGGTATAGGTCCTCTGCCACCTGGCAGCTCCCTGCCCTCAGGAGATCCATGGACATATCCCCATCAATTGCCCTAAACTGGGCGAGGTCCCAAAGATGAAGCTCCCTATCAAAGGGGGCCCTGTGTAACACCTTTCCCACCACCTCCTCCTAAATCTCCGCAGTCTGCGTCACCATGTACAGGACCACACACTCAGATTGACTCCCTCGCATCAGCAAGCATGCCACCTCACCGTGTGCTGTAGGTTGACCGCATAATAATAGTGCTATGCGTCCGGTATAGCAAGACCTCCCTCCTCCATATCGCACTTGAGGACCCATATTGCCACTTTACTATGCCACCCGGCCCAGACTAAGGAAATAAGTAAGCTATCCAGTTAGCGAAAGAAGGGTGGCGGAGCGGAAACATTTTTATTTTGGACCAAGTAACGTTAGCGTGGAAGAAAAACCATCTTGGCCACTGCTGCCCTGTCTATCACCGACAAGGGAAATCTATTCCAGAATGCCACATAGGCCTTAAGTCCTCATTCAGATGCAGGTACACGTCCTCAGTGTGGGCTACCCATATGCCCAAGTACCTAAAGCCCTCATTTTCCCAGTGGAGGTTGAGCCCAGGCAACCTGGCAGCATGCACCCCAATCAGACTGCCAAGTGGAAACAAAAGTAATTTCCTGAAATCAACCCGAAGGCCTGAGACCCTACCAAAGGCACTGAGAAGCCCCATTAAGATCTGCACCACCTGGCAGGGGGAGCGGACATATACCAGTGCTTCATCTGCATAAAGAGAACATGCATGGAACCCCCCACTCAAATTCCCCTTGGCTCTAATGCTTTATGCAGGAGAAGTGCCAAAGGCTCAATGGCTAGAGCACACAGGAGCGGCGAGAGGGGAACAACCCTGCCTGGTGCCTCTCCCAACCTTCAGAGAGGTCGCCTCCAGATTGTTATAGGTGTTTAAATTGTATTATCAAATTCATCTACATTTTCTCTCCCTTCTCATTTTCAAGAAAAGTTATATATGTGAAAAATCCAAATTAAAAAAAGCTCAGACTATTCAAATAATAAAGACCTTAAATGAAATCAGATTCAGAGTTCTAGACACATGTTTGTTCCTGGTCAGATTCTCTCAGAATACAAAGTTTAGGTCAAAACTGCATGCAGCCAATGCCTGGAAAATTACCATTCTTGCTCTTGGTCTTCCAGCCAAGGTTCAGCAGGAGATTGATGATGTGGTTGGATCCGGGCGCCTCCCCAGCATTGATGATCGAGTGAAGATGACATACACAAATGCAGTGATTTTGGAGATACAACGCTTTGTTGACATAGTGCCTATGGCTCTTCCACACTCCATCACTCAGGACACAGAGTTTTATGGCTACAGTATTCCAAAGGTATGCAATTCATTCATGCAGTAATTTTGTTGGTGTCAGGAGCTTCTATAGGAAGTCAAATGATTAGTTGCTGATGCAGTGCCCTTTAGGTTGTGTTGTTATGTTATTGTAATTGTAAATTGTATTTATGTGGGCATTACTACTGACAAGGCATTGAATTGCTTTGTAGCGAGTAGCACACTAGTCCGAAACCCAAGCATAGAGGTAAAAAAGTAGGAGGTTAGTAATATGTGTTTCCTTTTTCTAGTAGGATTGGTTGTGTTAAGTTGGTACTGTTACACTCACAAGCATTTACTCTTCTGTTTTGAGTAGGAATGCATTATTTGAAGGTTATTAATAAAGGGAAGATCTGAGATGTTATTGGGAGTGGTTGTGATGTGTGCCTGTTAGTGGGATGAATCGGATAGAAAAGAAGGAAGAGTTTGAAAAGTATGTTTGGGAGTCCATGGCGGAGAGAAAGGTTTGGGTGAGTCAGAGAGTGGAGGGAAAGGAAATGTGTTTCTTTTTTAAATTTAATTTAATTTATTTTTATTGTATTTCTATTATTTTGTACTTATTTATTTTTGTATGTATATATGATTTTATATGTTTTTAATAAAAAGTAAATACATTGATTGTACATAGACATACACACAGACATACACACATCTAAATATATACATATATTTAAAGACACATAAACATTATAGATAGGCCCTCATTACAATGTCGGGGGGGACACCATTTCGGTGAGGGAACCGCATACCGAATTACTGCATACTGAATTAGGATGCGACCGCACATGGTGCTGTCGCAAACTTCCAGTTTACAATGGGAGCTTGTGTGGCGGTCCGAAACTGGTGCAGGGATGTGAAGGGGGGCAAGGCCTCAACAGGAGGGCCAAGGGAGAAAGGGGGCCCTGCTAGAAGCCCCCCAAAGTTGCTCTCGGACACCCTTTCCATGTCGGAACGGCCGACATGGAAAGGCTGTCGAAAACCGACATTGTAATCCCGGCGGCGAAAATGCCATCCTAAAGGGATTATGAGCGGCTTCCAACTGGAGCCCTTCGGAACCCAGTAGGTTTCCCTGGCTGGTTTACACTCCGACCACCGACATTATAATTCGGCTGTCGGAATGTAAACCTACCATGTTGGTCTGTAAGCCTCCGACAAGTGGTCGGAGGCTTACCAACCAACATCGTAATTAGGCCCATAGTCATATTTCTGTTCAAAGTATGAACATATATACATATATATTCGTATGTATATACATGGAGTAATGTTTTAATAAAATATGGAAAATGAGTATGAAAAAACTGCCACATGTGACAATGCTTTCGTCTCTAATTTTGTGTCACGAAGGCTGATTTACAAAAGCAATATACAATTACGTCGGATAGACCCTTCTGGTCCCTGGGACATATAGGGGTTGTAAGTTCTTCAAAAAGATGTGATACCCAGAGCCAACAACTGAGTTGCACCTTACAATGATTTATCATTGTATACCAACTTTACAGCAATTCCTATGGTAAAATATAAGGAATGAAAAATGGGTATGAAGGAAAACCATGTATTTCTGAACACTGAACTGACCTGAAGCCTTCTGACCATACAAAAGAGAGCAGCCAAGCTCACCCTCAACCTCTCACCCTGCACTTGCATCACCCTGCACCTCAATGAACTCCAGTTGCCCCAATCCACAAACAAGCATTCTTCAAATTCCTCATGGACATATACACAGCCTTACACAACATTGGCCCCACATACCTCAACAACTGCATAAACTTCCATTAACCTATCAGACACCTCTGCTCAACCGTACTCCTCCTCACATATACCCCCTACATACACAGAATCAAATCTTGCACCTAATGTCTGACACGATCTACCAGCGGCGGCCCCCCCATTAGAGCGGAGGAGCGTCACCACCCCAGCTGCCAGTGCAGCAAAAGCGAAAAATAAAATGGCAGTAAAACAAATTACCATGTTATTTTTCACTGCTCCTAGCCTGAGCAGTGTTTGAAGGTGGGGCCATTGCTGCTAACTGGCAGCAGGGGAGTGGTGCTCACAACAGTTTAAAGTGTGCATATCACTTTGGCCAGCTGTCTTATGATGGCCAGCCAGACATGCGTGCTTTAAACATCTCCCCATAGCTGCCTTAGACAGCTGGGTGGAGAGCAGGCACAGGACCCCAATGCCTGCTGGAGCGTCAAGGCAGCCCACTCCAGCCAATCCTGGTGTTGATCTCATGCTGCTCATCTGCAGCATAAAAACAGCATTGGGATTTGGAGAAGGGAGCTGGCTGAGGCTCCAGAAGGATTTGTGTGGACTACAATCAATACGAGGAAGCGTGGGTAAGGTAAGTACAGTTTCCATTCTATTTTTGCCTATTTGGTCCACTGACAGCCTTGATTCCAGAGCCCAGTCACGGCCCATTATAAAATCTGTTAGTGAGCCATGATTGAGAGCTTTGGAATTTGAGCCTAAAGACATTGTGAATTATTACAGTGCCTGCCACTGGGTTTGGCTCTTGGCCCGATGACCCTCCCATGTTGAGGGTCACCGCCTGCCACTGCGATCTACCCTGCACATCAGAAGCACCTCCTCAGTTCTTGAATTCTACAAGAACTAAAGACCTGGCACTTCACCTAGCCCTTCTTCAGCCCATGCAACACCAGCTTCAGTGCCAGGATACCCTCCTGGATGAGTCATGTGCTACACAAATACACATAGCATACCAATGTACACAATAAAATGAGTTTAAGAACAATCGTTATTTGTACACCTCCGAATTTGTGGTTACCCATTGTAGGAAACCGGCTCTTTATGTAGTATATAAAAACAAGATGTACTGTGCAGAGTCCAAGTATTATCGTACGAGTGGACAGGGGCTTACTCTAGCAATCCCAAGGTCCTCTTTTAGGGAGTAATGTGGTCGAGTAGTGTTAGGCTTATCAGAGAGGAGTGTTAGACATAGACAAATACACACAAGAGTCAATAAATAATGCACACAACTCAATAGGGAGATCCACACCAATTTATAAGAATAACACATATCTTTATATATGTTGCGGCACCAGAATCAATACGATCACGTAAGTACATTTTTCGAGTGAAATACATTTGCATTTAAACAGTCGATAAGTAGTGCATTTTTCAGAGACTGTAATGTTATCCTATGGAAGGAAAAACAAATATGGCATGCAAGTTTTTTGCAGAAACTTATGAGACCAACCTCTGGGACTTGAGGTGAGAATGAGGCTAGGTCCAAGGCAGCACCAGCAGGTCACCTCCAGTGGCACGAGGTCAGCCAGGTGCAGGTGTGCAAAACAGCATTGGGTGCCCAATGCAAGTCTACAGGGATCGGTCCTCGTGAACAGATGCTGCAGTGTCGGACTGGGAGACAGGTTGGGCTGAACCAGCAGGGGGGCTCAGACCTCATGATGCTCGGGACGGGGGACGCCTTTGGTCCTCTTCTCCATGGACCAGGAGCGACGGGTGCAGAGGTGTCCTTAGGCATCAGGTTTTCATCACCGGGAGGGGTCGTGGTAGATGGGGCATGTGAACAGATGTGCAGGCGATGCCTGGATGTCCACAGCGGGGTAACCGCAGGTGGGCTTTGGGCCTGGAGAGTTGGGGGAACACATTGGCAGCGTTTGGCCACTTTAGCTTGGGCTAGTCAGCTCGGGTACAGTGGTGCTTTCTGGTGTCAGGTTTTCTCAGTCTTGGAGCCTCACAGCTTAGTCTTCGGTACCTGCAAGATGCAGGGGAATAGTTCTGCTGCTCCATGGGAGTTCCTGTGTCTCCTGTGTCTTTGGAGAAGAATTGGCAGTTCCTCCCAAGCTTTGGGGGATCAACAGCTTTCAGGGCGAGATGACTCTAGCGCAATTGTCGAGAATAGACGAACAGCCCGGCAGGGCTGATGCCAAGTCATTTGCTTCTTCTGCAGTCCTTGCTTTCACAGCTCTTTGGCCCTTCTTCTTCTTTTGGGTGACAGGATCTGATTGTCTGGTGCCAGGGGCTCACCTAAATACTGAATATAGTGGTAATACTGAATATAGTGGAATTAGGGGAGTGCAAGGTAGTAGCCAATGGGCTACCTACCTTAGGGTTAGTACGCCCCCTTTATGACCACTTTTTGGGGAGGTGGTCATAACCCTATCCCAGAATTCCTGATTTTTCCATCACCAAGATGGCTAACTTTGAACAGTCGCCCCTTCCCCCCCTGTCCAGGTGCCAAATGGCTCTGAACAAAGGGGTTTGGCTTCTTCTCCTGTGAGAGCAACCAGATTTGCATACCAAAAGCTGTATGCCCTTCGAAGCTCCCCTGCCTTGGAATGCTAATCTGCAGGTCATCCTGTGGGAGGAGATGAAAACACCCCCTGCTTGAGCAGACTCGGTTTCTGGCCCCCTGAGAGCAAAGGCCCTCACCCTTGGGGGTAAGAAACTAATCTCTGGAGGCAGGTTGGTGAAAACCAGTCAGTCAGCACACCAGTAGCTGGTAGGTTTTCAGGGGGCACCTCTAAGCATGTATTACTAAATTCGACTCTGGCATCAGTGTGGGTTTATTAATACAAGATGTTTGATACCAAACATCCCAATTTTCAGTGAAGCCATCATGTAGCTTGGGAACTCATTTTCACCAGTGTCCAGCCCATGCTTTAAAATGGCCTCCCTGATCAGTTGTACTTCCAGTAATGGAACTGACCAGCACCTGGACATAGCCGCTCCTGCTGTTATACCCTCACATGAAGTACAGTGCACCCTGCCTTAGGGTGGTAAGGCCTGCTGTATGGGTGACTTACTTATACTTCATGCAGTGTCGCCAGGCATGGCACACAAGCTGTGTGCCATGTCGTATTTTCACTTTTGCCTGCACCAAGACTCACAGCCTGGAGTGGCAGTTTGCATGATCTTGGTGAGGGGCATCTTAGGGTGCACAATTCGTGCTGCAGCTCTTGGGGACCCTCTTTAGTACCTCAGGCCCTAGGTTCCAGCGGTACCATTTACTAGGGACTTTCAGAGGGTAATAAAGGTATTGCCAATTGGGATAGCAATTGCACAGTTATGGGAAAGAGATCTGGCACTGGGGGCCTGGTTAGCAGGAACCCAGTGCACTTCCAGTTGATATCACATCAACGACCAGGCAAAAATTGGGGGCGGCCATGTCGAAAAGGGCACTTCCCTACACCCATACTATCATGCACTTCAGAGGGCATTTTTCAAAACGTCTTCTTTCTTGCATACTGGTTTACATTTGGAATCCACAAATATAGAGAAATTCAATTGGTAGTAACGCATGTTCTGCTAGTTTGTGTTCCCACACATCTCCCGATGAAATTTTGTACCCAACATGCAGGGGCGTAGCTTAGTCAGTAAGACTGGGGGGTTGTGAGCTTTAGATTTTCCAACAATCAGGCTGGCATAAAATGTTAAACTACATTATACAACAAGCTGGATGCATGAGAGGTGTTTAAGCGGCAGTGGAAAGAGAGAGGAATGCGGATTGGTAGGAGTACTAAGAGAGAAAGCACAATATTTTGTAAAATAACCAACATTTTTGAGGACTTTCAAAACAGAGAGGGAGAGAGTGTGTGTGCGTTTTTGTCAGTGTGCATGTAAATATTCCGGTGAAATCCAACAGACATCTCACCATGCCCGACTGCAAGCCCATGTACCCAACAATTTATCAGAAAATCCATTTATTAGGGTGGTGTAACACCCCAAACATCCCACCCTGAAGCTACACCCCTGCCAACATTTGTGGCTGGGTCTAGTGCCTGTGACACAAAATGACCAAAAACACGATCTGGAGACATCACATTTCACCCAGCAAAATAAACACTTTTTTTGCAATGTGGGTAGCTGTGGCGTTTGGGCCCTAGCTTAACTTCCACTTAGACAAACTAACCATACCTAGACATTTTAGAAAACTAGACACTTGAAGGAGTCCGAAGTGGTGTGATTTGTGTGGTTCTTACAGGTTGGTTTTGTTCCTAGAAGACCTAGCAAACCTCAAACTTAGGCTAAAACACACCTTTTCCTCACATTTATGTGAAGCAAAGGTCCGTAATCTAGGGGGATCCACAAATTTCCTACCACCCAGCGTTCCTATATGTCTCCCGATAATATGATGATATGGGCCTTGTGCAAGTGACAGGAAACTGCCCACAGCACAACATGGACAGCTCATATTTTTCCACTCAAAACGGACCCTTTTATTTTCAATGTGTTTCAATGTGTTTAGCTGTGTATTTTGGAAACCCACCCAACCCAGAGGACTACAGGTGTCTCTTTTAGAGGATCACAGCTAGGAGGAAAAATCTATAAGGAAAAAAACCTCCTTTAGCAACCTGTGTAGATCTTTTTTTTTTTGTAATTCTTTTTATTAACAGATTTGAGTCGACTTCACAGGTTACAACAAGTAAGGCAGAAACTTAAAACAATATGTTCATGATTACAGGTTACATGGATAGTTTGTGGTAGTTAACAATGACTATGGGATATTCAGATCTTCTGGCTCTGAAACAATGGGGGGAACACAAATATTGCCTCTGTATTCGTTCCATTTACTCCAAATGGAGGACCACTTTCTGGGGCACCCACGTGAAACATAAACAGTCTTTTCACGGAACATGCACCAATCCATGTCTATCTTCCAAGATTCTACCTTGGGTGGCTCTCCCGCCCCCCACATTTGTGCAATATTCCGCTTGGCCACCATCTGACCCAGTGTGACCCAGATTGTGTCTTTACTGCTGAGATCGGTGGGTTCCCATCTGTTCAATAGGCATCTCTTAGCTTCCGGCCGCAAGGCAGCGCCCAACACCCTATTCATGCAATCGTGTATTTTCGACCAATAGGATTGAATATACTCACATTCCCATATTATGTGTATAAAGGAGCCCAGCAGTCCACACCTTTGTCTACAGTTGCCGTCCTCTGCTTTCCCCATTTTAACTAGAGTTGGTCCAGTGACATACATTCTATGGAGGATTTTCAACTGTACAAGACGGAACCTAGATGAAATTGCCACCTCTCTTGGGGATGTGACTGCCTCCTGCCATTCTTCGTCATCTATTTCTAGTCCATCTCTCTCCCAGTGTTGCCTGAGTGGCGTCAGAGGGTTCGGAGAATTATTAATCAGTTTTTTATAGGTCAGGGATATCGCTTTGTCAGGCATATACCCGTCCAACAACCTGTCCTCTAGTGGTGAAGAGTCTGGTAGGGTGGTGCCTCTGGGTATATTAGACAGTAGAGCATGATTGACTTGTAGGTAGCGAAAGTGCTCCGTGCTTGCAAGCTCATAGCTCTGTTGCAGAGCGGCGAAAGTGACCACCTCTCCCTTGTCCCATAGATCCCCAATTTTTGAAATTCCAATGATGTCCCACTTGTCGAATCCCTTTGTGGTACCTAGTGTCCCATAGTGGGGTGGCTTGTGTGAGCTTCTTATCCCAGCCCAGGCTTTTGTTGGCTGTGTGCCAGACTAACACTGAATGCTTGGTTGGACCCGTCAGAGGATATCTCTGTGGCCTCGAGTAGAGAGCCCTGTGATAGGCCCCCCTGGAAGCAGCCATTTGTCTAGTCTGTATGCCGGGTCCCCGTCTTGGCGGTAGGTGCAATGGTTATTCGCCGTCAGGTGTGCTGCCCAATAGTACTTCTTGATGTCGGGCTGTCCAATACCCCCGTCGTACCAACTTAGGACCAATTTCTGGAAGGCAATTCGGGGTCTCCCCTCCCACAGTAAATCTCGCTGTATGCTCTCTACCTCTCCAAAGTATCTAGCTGGGACTATGTCTGGGGTGTTTTGCAATGCGTAGAGGAAACGCGGCAGTGCCATCATTTTAAACAACGCTGCCCTTCCTATTAGCGAGAGCGGGAGCGTCTTTCAGGTGTCAACGTCTCTTTTGGTATCGCTCTGTAGTTGGGGGAGCAGGTTTCGCTCATATCTAAGTTTGGGGTCCACCGTGATAAAGATACCTAGGTAGCGAAAACCCTCTTTCACCGTCTCTATGGGGCAGTCTCGGGGCAGGGACGGGGGATCCCCTCTTAGTACGTACAACAAGGACTTGCTCCAGTTTATCCTATATCCGGAATACTTTCCAAAGTTCGTAAAGATATTGAGGACCGCGAGGATGGAGGGCGTTGGGGAGGCCAAATATAGAAGGATATCATCCGCATACAAGGAGATGCGGTCCTCCCATCCCACCGCCCACTTGAGTCCCCTGATGGAGGGCGAAAAGGAGGGGGGATAGTGGACAGCCCTGTCTGGTTCCCCAGCCCAGCCCAAAGACCCCAGATTTCTTGTTATTGACCACGACCTGTGCCAAGGGCTCCATGTATAGGAGTTTGATCCATCCTATAAAGAACCTGTGTAGATCTTGATCGATGATGTAGGTTGTGCTGATGATAATCAGCGAGCACCAAGCTCCCCCTGAAATCAGGAGGGAGAAAAGAGTCAAGGAGATTAATAGGTCCAGAGTCGGATGATCCAAAAGGAAGTTGATCCAAAAATGCTTAAAGGACAAATAACAACCAAAATAGCTAAAGATACACTAAGCAACGAAAAAGGAAACATTTGTAAGGAATGATCCAAATCTGCTGAATAATATGAGGAACAAAATTGCATAACAAGGGTGCATTGAGCATGATGAAAAATCACAGAACATAATGCTTGCAACAAATGTGTATATATATATATATATATATATATATATATACCTACTGGTGGTCGCCAGTAGGTAGTTATAGTTAGGACCTAGTTTCCATAGGAAAAGCATTTTTTGTTTTCCGAATAACTTTGGCGCCGGTTGACGAATCTTCGCGAAATTTTCAAAACTAGTGATCAGCTCTGGTCAGCTCCTGTCCTGAAACTTTCGGGGTGATTCGCCAAGCGGGGGCCGAGAAAAAAGGGGGGTCCCAAAACGTGTTTTCCCCATGTATTTTTCCATAGGAAACTTTAGACAAAGCTCCAGCCCGAACTGCTGAACGGAATTACACCAAATTTGGCAAAAAGGTAGGTCTTGGTTCAGAAAGAGTCCTTTTTGTTAAATGGTGTAAATCCGTTCAGTAGTTCCTGAGAAATTTGAAAATCAAAAAATATCGCTAGGGCAGCGGTGGGTTTGCGAATCCTCCCGACCACGAGCTTCATTCTAATTGGCTGCCAACACTCCAAACCAGGAAGTGTTGGCAGCCATCTTGTGACTTGGTAGAATCGAGTCACAAGAAAACAGTAAAACATAGTGTAAAATGAAGAAAAGGGGGCAGGGTAGAAACACCCAGACCCCCTAGGCCTGCTCAGGGGGTCCCACAAGGACCCCCAGGGCCAAAAAAAGCATTTTTTAAAAATAATTTCGGCGGAATTCTCGTTGGGGTCGCGAATCCCGCCAAAATTATTTTTAAAAATGAAGCGCTTCATTTAAATGAGGCCCCCGGGTGGGCCAGGTCCCGGGGGCATTGCCAAAAAAATAATACTTATCGATCTATCAGCCCTTCCTTCACTCTGACTGTATTTATATCCCCTTGGCCCACATGCCAATTACCACATCCGGTGAGTTGTAGGAGACTGCTGTGTGCATCTGCCTTCTACACAGTGGCTGTAACGTGCGCGTGTGCTTTGTGTGCGTGTTTGCGTGTGTGCTAGTCCTGTAAACTGCTGCTGCAGCTCACACGCTTTGATTACAATTGCGCTTCCCTCAGTGAGGGCTTGTTAATTAACTGATAGGTCTCCATTAATTTGTCCCCGGGGGCCGCAGGCGGTCAATCGCGCCAGAGTCAGGGTCACTCGTCCGTTTTATAGACAAAAAGTAAAGGCGAGAACCTGTGTGCCTTCTGCACACTACACAGAAGAGGCTTTGTTTGTTCATTCTCGAAGACGCTTTTAAATACTTTCTCATGGTTACAATATTTTTTCCCACTCATACACCTGTTTTTATTTTTGCTCACGTGTTGGAGTAAGCATAATTCCATCTATATTTGGAACAAGAACTGCATTGTTGGGTATTGCTACGCTTTAAGAAATCTATCTGAATTAGGAAACCAGACCCATAGAGTTCTACACAATTGTAAATGAACTTCTAAAATGAAGTCGGCTGAAGAGTTACCATGTCCCTTCTCCTACAGTGTGTCGGTGTTCCGCCCAGAGACAAAGGCGCGGCCTGCAGATTGGCTTCCCAATTATAACCCGAGCCGGGCCCGGCTCTTGCTCAGGGCACACAGCAAGGCCATTTGTCAATGCTATTTCCATATATTTTGCATAGATCGATAAAGGAAATCACCTCCAGGTTCAGGCCCTGCCGGGGAAGCGCGCGAGCCCAGGGCTGGCTGCAGAAGGGGAGTTAATGAGCGAGCGACAGGAGCAAGCCGCGGAGCGGGCATTAATGAGCGCCAAACGCCGACAGTAACTGAGGGCATTATTGAACGGCCAGTGCTTGCTGCAGAGGGCATTAATGAGCGTCAAACGCCGACTGTAACAGGTGGCATTATTGAACGGCCAGTGCTGGCTGCAGAGGACATTAGTAGTGAGCGCTCGGAGCAGGCCGCAGAAGGGCATTAACGAGCTCACGGCGCTGGTTGCTGAGATGGCATTAATGGACGTCCAGTGCTGGCTGCAGAGGGCATTAATAAGTGTCAAACACCGACTATAGAGGGGGCATTAATGAGCGGCCATACTGGCTGCAGAGGGCATTGATGAGCGCTCGGAGCAGGCCGCACAAGGGCATTAACGAGCTCACGGCGCTGGTTGCTGAGATGGCATTAATGGACGTCCAGTGCTGGCTGCAGAGGGCATGAATGAGCTGCCTTCTGGTTGCAGAGGGCAAAGCCAGTACCAACGAGAGCCCGGTGGTGGCTGCAGAGTGAGCTTTATGAGCGTCCAGGCATTTTACAATAATAAACACAGAAGCGTTACAATTTTTTTAACGTATGGGACAACGGGCCTCGGCGAAGGACCCCGAATTCGAGGAAGGAAAACGGGCGACACCCGACTTCTGTCGCTTTACTTTATTTAATCATTTAGATCGAAGACTTAAGAGGAATTTCATACGTTTTAAAGAATGTGGGTATGTTTTATTTTTCGTTTTACTCCAAAGCAGTTTTTTAATTATAAACTTTTAGTCAGCTAAAATGGTAAATTTATCCAAATTTCGTAGTTTTGCCACCAAGAGACCGCAAGGTCTGAGGCCCGGGTGGGTCGTTTTTTTTCTATTTTATGCTCTGTATTTTCCGAACGATACCCCATGGTTTGGTGTGAAACGCACGCGTTCTGAGGTTTACTGCTCGTTTATTGGCATTTTTGGGCCCTAATCAGAAAAATAGGCAGAAGAAGGTTTTACAACCTTTGAGCTGTGTCACTTTCGGATCTCCTATTTAATCTGCCTCGCTTCCATGTCCCTAATCCCACTTTAAACCCACAGGCACACAGAATATCAGACGTGACCTACAGACACGCGGGAAATAACAGAGAGGAGGTCTGAGGCCATGCCCCTTTTTACACCTCTCTGCAACGCAGCTCTGTGGCGCTTACTGGAGATACCTGGTGGGCTAGTTGGCCCCCAGGGACCCTCAGGATTCAAGGGGACTTAATCCCCCAACTTACAATGTGCCAGGGGGCACGTTTGCAGAGTGCTGCAGGGAGGGGGTGGGGCTAACTATCCCTCCTGTTACTTCCGCTAAATCCCACACAGTGGGATTGCTAAAAGGTGTTTGAAGGCCACGCTCACCTTTCTCCACCACTCTGCAAACGCGACTGCTATGTTATAGTTAGAAATTAGCATTTGAAAAACCTTTGAAATTCACTGAAAAAACCATAGGTTTCAGGGACGTTATTGTTAGAAATTAACATTTAAAAAACCATTGAAATTCACTGAAAAAACCATAGGTTTTAGGGAAAGTTATAGTTAGTTGGACATTGCACTCGTACAAAACCCGTGAAATTCCCCCGTTATAGTTAGTTCAGCTAACTATAACTCGCGCCCCCGCAATGCACTGCTGATGACGTCACATATTACATCATTCATGACATGGTCAGTGACACCACTGATGACATCACTGATGACATCTCAAATGACATCACTGATGACATCACTGATGACATCATCCAGTGACTGTGTGTTAGCTGAACTAACTATAACGGCGGAATTTCTATGGTTTTGTACGAGTGAAATGTCCAACTACCTATAACGTCCCTGAAACCTATGGTTTTTTCAGTGAATTTGTAAGGTTTTTTAAATGCTAATTTCTAACTATAACGTGCCTGAAACCTATGGTTTTTTCAGTGAATTTCAAAGTTTTTTTAAATGCTAATTTCTAACAATAACGTGCCTGAAACCTATGGTTTTTTCAGTGAATTTCAAAGGTTTTTTAAATGCTAATTCCTAACTATAACATGTCTGAAACCTATGGTTTTTTTCAGTGAATAACAAAGGTTTTGTAAATGCCAATTTTTAAATATATTAATTGTTATTTTTATTTTTTTCATACTGATTTACTACATTTTTTTAAACTATTTATTTTTAGATATTTTATTTTTTAAATTACATTGTAATTACATTATACATTACATTACAAAATATAGTTTCTCAGAATGAATTAATTTACTTTAAATACTTTGCAAATAGGCAATAGACTTTTAAGCACAGTAGTTACAGTTGTTGCAATGGGCAACACAATTTCAAACACAATGCAACATTGAGTTCAATGTGAATTTCTAGCTAAATGCAATTAGTTACTTTATGGATTACTTTTCTAACCACAGGACTAGATCCTAGATTCAGTCCTGGGACATCTCCTGTAAACAGTTGAGTAAAAGCATTTTGGTTACAGTAGTGATTTTTAAGGAATATTATTGTATTTTAAAAGTTGACACTTAGAAACTTTTTCACATAGAATCACCAATGTTATCCTATGGGAGGAAATTCACTTACCAGGTAAGTAGCGTTATCGTTACTTTTTCTTACTCAGTGGTGGATCCTGGATCCAGCACTGGTGCATCTCCTGTAAACAGTTGAAAGAATGCGGCACCCCGGGACACTGCAGGAGCCGGCCCTGGGGGGTGGCGGTCCCCAGGGCCACCACAGGCTCCAGGAGGGGGGCCGCGCGGCCCCCCTCCCATCCTGTGCACAGCCCTGGGGAGGTGGTGGTCCCCAGGGCTCGGGGGTCCTAAACGGACCCCCACATTTTATTATTTAGTGCCCGGGGGGGTGGCGGTCCCCGGGGTGTGTGGGGGGCTCGAGCCCCCCACACAGCTAATTTTAAAAATAAAAAAGAAGCCCCGGGGGGTGGCGGTCCCCGGGGCATGGGGGGCCGTGTGCCCTCCCCCCCGCCACCAATATTTTTTTATAGCCCCGGGGGGTGGCGGTCCCCGGGGCTTGGGGGGGCCTTAGAGGCCCCCCATGTTATTATTAAATAAAACCCCGCATGCCCCCGGGACTTGACCCACCCGGGGGCCAATTAACCACGAAGCGCGGGATCCGCGCACCCAACGCGTTTTTTGCCGATTTAAAAAAAAAATAATAATAATTTTTGGGGCCCTGGGGGGTCCTTGTAGGAACCCCTGAGCAGGCCTAGGGGGTCAGGGTGTTTCTACCCTGCCCCCTTTTTGCATTTTGCGCGATTGTTTTTACTGTTTTCTTGTGACTCGGTTCTACCGAGTCACAAGATGGCTGGCAACACTTCCTGGTTTGGAGTGTTGACTGCCAATTAGCATACAGCTGGTCATCGGGAGGGTGCGCGGACCCTCCGCGGCCATAGATATATATGTGTTTTTACTTTTGATTTTCTCAGCAACTACTGAACGGATTTACACCATTTAACAAAAAGGGTTCTTTCTGAACCAAGAACTACCTCTTTGCCAAATTTGGTGTAATTCCGTTCAGCAGTTCGTGCTGTAGCCGTGGCTAAAGTTTCCTATGGGAAAATGAATGGGGAAAACACGTTTTGGGACCCCCTTTTTTCTAGGCTCCCGCTTGACGAATCACCCCAAGACTTTCAGGATAGGAGCGGACCGGAGCGGGCCACAAAGTTTGAAAATTTCGCGAAGATTCGTCAACCGACGCAAGAGTTATTTGAAATAGAATGTTGCGGATTTCCTATGGAAAATAGGTCCTAACTATAACTATCTACTGGCGATCGCCAGTAGATAATGATGTATATGTGTGTATATATATATATATTATCTACTGGCGGTCGCCAGTAGATAGTTATAGTTAGGACCTATTATCCATAGGAAATCCGCGACATTCTATTTGCAATAACGTTGGCGCCGGTTGACGAATCTTCGCGAAAGCTTCCAACTTGTTGGGGCGCTCCGGTCCGCTCCTACCCTGAAAGTCTCGGGTGATACGTCAAGCGGGGCCGAGAAAAGGGGGTCCCAAAACGCGTTTTCCCCATTCATTTTTCCATAGGAACCTTTAGTCGCAGCTACAGCTCGAACTGCTGAACGGAATTACCCCAAATTTGGCAAAGAGGTAGCCCTTGGTTCAGACTGGTGCCTTTGCTAAAATGGTGTAAATCCGTTCAGTAGTTCCTGAGAAATTCACAATTAAAATCACATATATATCTATGGGCGCGTCGGATCCGCGTACCCTCCCGATCACGAGCTGCATGCTAATTGGCTGTCAACACTCCAAATCAAGAAGTGTTGGCAGCCATTTTGTCCTCGGTAGAACCGAGGGACAGAAACAAGTGCGCAAAGCACAAAAGGGGCAGGGTAGAAACACCCTGACCCTAGGTCTGCTCAGGGGTCCCACAAGGACCCCTGGGCAGAAAAAGATATATATTTTTTAAATCGGCGGGATGCGCTTAGGGTGCGCGGATCCCGCCGAGAAAAAAAGAAACAAGTGCGCAAACGCACAAAGGGGGCAGGGTAGAAACACCCTAACCCCTAGGCCTGCTCAGGGGGTCCCACAAGGACCCCCTGGGCAAAAAGCATTTTTTTAAATCGGCAGGATGCGCTCAGGGTGCGCGAATCCTGCCGAAAAAATCGAGCGCGGTCTCCGCGCTTCGATGTTAATTGGCCCCGGGTGGCCCAAGTCCCGGGGGCATGGTGGGGGGATAATTTAATGTGTGGGGGCCTCAAAGGGCCCCCAAGCCCGGGGACCGCCACCCCCGGGGCTTTTAAAAATGGTGCGGGAGGGCTCTGAGCCCTCCCGCAGCCCCGGGACCACCACCTCCCTGGGGCTTTTTTAAATTAATTTAACAACCTGTGTGGGGGCTCCAGCCCCCACACGCCCGGGACCGCCACCTCCCGGGGCACTAACAAATTAAAATGGGGGTCCGTTTTGGACCCCCGAAGCCCCGGGGACCACCACCTCCCGGGGCTGTGCTGATGTAGGGAGGGGGCCGCGCGGCCCCCTCCTGGAGCCCTTGATGGCCCTGGGGACCGCCACCCCCAGGGCCGGCTCCTGCAGTGTCCCGGGGTGCCTACCCCGGGACCCTGTAGTTTGCTATGGCAGGACGGGAGCCTCGCGGCTCCCGTCCTGCCATAGCAAACTGCTTTGGATATTGGAAGAGAGAGCAGGGAAACCTGCTCTCTCTTCCAATATCCAAGCACATTGCTTTCCACATGGGGAGCAGCATGTCAGCTGCTCCCCATGTGGAAAGCAATGCCGGCTCCCAAGGGACGTGGGGAGCCGGCGGGACTGTGGGGGATTGGGGACCCCCACAGTCCCCAACGGAGAGGGCCAGCCCCGGGGGATGGGGTCCCCAGGGCAAGTAGTGGCCCAGGAGGGGGCCACGCGGCCCCCCTCCCAAAAAAGAAAAATTTAAAAAATTAAAAAAAATGGAAAGGCCGGCCCCGGGGATGGGGTCCCCGGGGCCTTAAATGGCCAGAGGAGGGGGCCACGCAGCCCCCTCCAAAGAATAAAAAGAAAAGGCCATGCCCCGGGGGATGGGGTCCCCGGGGCCAATACAGGCCCAGGGAAGGGGGCCACGCGGCCCCCTTCCCGTTTTTTTGTAATTTAAAATTTTAAAAAGGGGTAAGGCCCTGGGGGATGGGGTCCCCAGGGCATAAAACAGGAAAAAGGAAGAGGGGCCACACAGCCCCCTTCAGGGGACAAAATTATTATTATTTTTTTAAACGATCGGGCCCGCAGGCCCCGCCCCTTCCTTCACCACTCTGCAAACGCGCCCCTGGCGCGTTTGCAGAGAGGGAACAATTCCCCTTGAATACTGGGGGTCCCTGGGGGCCAACTAGCCCACCAGGAACCTCCAATATGCGCCAGGGGGCTGCGTTGCAGAGACGTGTAGAGAGGCCACACCCTTTTACACCTCTCTGCAACGCAGCTCTGTGGCGCTTTTGGAGGTATATGGTGGGCTAGTTGGACTCCGAGGACCCTCAGGATTCAAGGGGACTTAATCCCCAACTTAAAACGCGCCACAGGGCGCGTTTGCACAGTGGTGAAGGGAGGGGCGGGGCTTCAGGTGACATGTGTGCAAACAGGCCCCGTGGCGCGTTTTAAGATGGGGAATTAAATCCCCTTCAATCCTGAGGGTCCCTGGGGGCCAACTAGCCCAACAGGTACATCTAGAAAGCGCCACAGAGCTGCGTTGCAGAGAGGTGTAAAAGGGGTGTGGCCTCTCTACACGTCTCTGCAACGCAGCCCCTGGCGCATATTGGAGGTTCCTGGTGGGCTAGTTGGCCCCTAGGGACCCTCAGGATTCAAGGGGACTTAATCGCCCAACTTAAAACGCGCAACGGGGCGCGTTTGCACAGATGTCACCTCAGGCCCCGCCCCTCCCTTCACCATTGTGCAAATATTCCTCTAAAATCAGCCGAAATACGAATTCCGATTTACTCACCTGTTATCAGGAGAGACCTCAGTGCTGTATCTTTCAGCCCAGTACTGGTCCTGAAAAGTAATTCTAACCATACTTACCAGTAACTTGAATTTCCTTCCATAGGCTAACATTGACTGGTTTCACTTGGAAATTCTTCTAAGTGTGGAGTTTTGGAACTTTAAAATATTCCTCTAAAATCAGCCGAAATACGAATTCCGATTTACTCACCTGTTATCAGGAGAGACCTCAGTGCTGCATCTTTCAGCCCAGTACTGGTCCTGAAAAGTAATTTTAACCGTACTTACCGGTAACTTGAATTTCCTTCATAGGCTAACATTGACTGGTTTCACTTGGAAATTCTTCTAAGTGTGGAGTTTTGGAACTTTAAAATATTCCTCTAAAATCAGCCGAAATACGAATTCCGATTTACTCACCTGTTATCAGGAGAGACCTCAGTGCTGCATCTTTCAGCCCAGTACTGATCCTCAAAAGTAATTTTAACCGTACTTACCAGTAACTTGAATTTCCTTCCATAGGATATCATTGCCTGCTTTTTGCTGAAAAAGTTTCTAAGTGTTGATTTTTGAAACATACAAATATTCCTGTAAAATCAGCCGAAATACGAATTCCGATTTACTCACCTGTTATAAGGAGAGACCTCAGTGCTGTATCTTTCAGCCCAGTACTGGTCCTGAAAAGTAATTTTAACCGTACTTACCAGTAACTTGAATTTCCTTCCATAGGATATCATTGCCTGCTTTTTGCTGAAAAAGTTTCTAAGTGTTGATTTTTGAAACATACAAATATTCCTCTAAAATCAGCCGAAATCCGAATTCTGATTTACTCACCTGTTATCAGGAGAGACCTCAGTGCTGCATCTTTCAGCCCAGTACTGGTCCTGAAAAGTAATTTTAACCGTACTTACCAGTAACTTGAATTTCCTTCCATAGGCTAACATTGACTGGTTTCACTTGGAAATTCTTCTAAGTGTGGAGTTTTGGAACTTTAAAATATTCCTCTAAAATCAGCCGAAATACGAATTCCGATTTACTCACCTGTTATCAGGAGAGACCTCAGTGCTGCATCTTTCAGCCCAGTACTGATCCTCAAAAGTAATTTTAACCGTACTTACCGGTAACTTGAATTTCCTTCATAGGCTAAGATTGACTGGTTTTCAGCAAAAAAGTTTCAAAGTGTTGATTTTCACAAACTACAAATATTCCTTAAAAATCGCCTGTATGACTTAAACGCATTCTTTCAACTGTTTACAGGAGATGCACCAGTGCTGGATCCAGGATCCAACACTGAGTAAGAAAAAGTAACGATAACAGTTTTTACCTGCTAAGTGAATTTCCTTCCATAGGATAACATTGGTGATTCTATGAGAAAAAGTTTCTAAGTGTCAACTTTTAAAATACAATAATATTCCTTAAAAATCACGACTGTAACCAAAACGCTTTTACTCAACTGTTTACAGGAGATGTACCAGGACTGAATCTAGGATCCAGTCCTGTGGTTACAAAAGTAATCCATAAAGTAACTAATTGCATTTAACTAGAAATTCACATTGAGCTGAATGTTGCATTCTGTTTGAAAATGTGTTGCCCATTGCAACAACTGTAACTACTGTACTTAAAAGTCTATTGCCTATCTGCAAAGTATTTAAACTAAAGTAATTCATTCTGAGAAAGTATTTTTTGTAATGTAATGTATAATGTAATTACAATGTAATTTAAAAAATAAAATATGTAAAAAAAAATTGTTTCTAAAAATGTAGTAAATCAGTATGAAAAAAATTAATATAACAATTAATACATTTAAAAATTGTCATTTACAAAACCTTTGAAATTCACTGAAAAAACCGTAGGTTTCAGGCACGTTATAGTTAGAAATTAGCATTTAAAAAACCTTTGAAATTCACTGAAAAAACCATAGGTTTCAGACACGTTATAGTTACAAATTAGCATTTAAAAAACCTTTGAAATTCACTGAAAAAACCATAGGTTTTAGGGACAGTTATAGTTACTTGGACATTGCACTCGTACAAAACCCGTGAAATTCCCCCGTTATAGTTAGTTCAGCTAACTATAACTCGCGCCCCGCAATGCACTGCTGATGACGTCACATATTACATCACTCATGACATGGTCAGTGACATCACTGATGACATCACTGATGACATCTCAAATGACATCACTGATGACATCATCCACGTGATAATCTGATGCACCTCCTCACACCCTAATATAACCTTTGATACACCCACTCTAAATTACAGACTGCCATTCGCAAAACCATGGACACTCCAACACCAATAACTACATACCCACTCACTGATTCTTAGGTCTACACACACACATCCACTCACTCACCCGTACAGTCACTCATACTTACGGTCACTCAGTACAGGACTATCATATGCACTCTTACTCCTATATAGACACTCAAACAACGCCACTCATCCATAGAGATACTCACACACCTAGTCAGTCATGCAAATAATTAAACACACTGCCATTTACTCACCTATACAGTTATACACACACCAGCTCACTTACTCATACAAATAGTAGCACATTGTTACGCTCTTATACAATCACTGATACAAGCACACACTCATCCATACAGCCACTATCACAATCACTCACTCTTGCTTATAGCTATTTATATACTCCAACACACATATATACTGCCTTTCACATATGTAGTTACTCACACATGTACCACTGGGACATACATTCACTCACTAACACACTCTTACACACACTTACCCACCCATACAGTCTATCACAGATGCACTCTTGAAACCATCCACCCAGTGAATCACCCACTCACACATCTATGCACAGAGTTGCACACACCCCTCCCACACAAACACTCAGGCACCCATACAGATACTCAGACAAGCATTCAATAACTCATATAGACACTCATGTAGCTATTCACAAACACATGCAGCCACTTACACAGCAACAGACAGACGGATACAGACATTCATCCAGTTTAGTCACTAACCCATGCATTCAGTAAGATACGTTAAATCACTCACTTATAGAGTCAGTCACGCACCTACTAAATCATCCATACAGACACTTACACACCCACTCATTCTTCAATACGTCTTTTCCTATATATATTAAAAATATTTAAACTTTACAGAAACACACAGTCACTGGATGATGTCATCAGTGATGTCATTTGAGATGTCATCAGTGATGTCATCAGTGATGTCACTGACCATGTCATGAGTGATGTAATATGTGACGTCATCAGCAGTGCATTGCGGGCGCGAGTTATAGTTAGCTGAACTAACTATAACGGGGAATTTCACGGGTTTTGTACGAGTGCAATGTCCAAGTAACTATAACTGTCCCTAAAACCTATGGTTTTTTCAGTGAATATATATATATATTCATCTATCCGCCACACATCGGATTCATCCAGGAACGGACACAGACCCAGGTTGGTGCTTCTTAGTTACTTTATTCTTCCCTTGTCGCCATAACGCGTTTTGGCTCGTCCGAGCCTTGATCACATGACATAATATATATATATATATATATTACCTACTGGCAGTCGCCAGTAGGTAGTTATAGTTAGACCTCGTTTCTATTCAAAAAGTGTTTTTTCTTTTGCCAATATCTTTGGCGCCGGTTGACGAATCTTCGCGAAATTTTCAAAACTAATGTCCCGCTCCGGTTAGCTCCTGTCCTGAAAGTTTCGGGGTGATTCGTCAAGCGGGGGCCGAGGAAAAAAGGGGGTCCCAAAACACGTTTTCCCATGTTAATTTCCATAGGAATTTTAGACAAAGCTACAGCCCGAACTGCTGAATGGAATTACACCAAATTTGGCAAGAAGGTAGCCCTTGGTTCAGAAAGAGACCTTTTTTTTAAATGGTGTAAATCCGTTCAGTAGTTCCTGAGAAATGAAAAAAAGAAAAATATTGATATCTGAGCACCGAGGAGGGTTCGCGAACCCTCCCGGGCACGAGCTTCAATCTGATTGGCTGCCAACACTCCAAACCAGGAAGTGTTGGCAGGCATCTTGTGACTCGGTAAAACCGAGTCACAAGAAAAGAGAAAAAACAAGATAAAAACAAGAAAAGGGGGCAGGTTAGAAACAACCTGACCCCCTGTAGTGTAGCTCCTATTTCCCTTATAGGCTCTGCGCATTGGAATGATATATCCTATAGGTTTGACATAGGACTGAGGTCAGTATGTCCCTATCGAGTATATTAAACTTAATTACTTGTGCCAGCTAGCTCAGAGGCCACTAGAAACTTCTTGACAACAAGAAGGGAGTAGTTTCTGGCAGCCGCAAAACATGACCACTGTGTTCCCTTACAGAATCAGGACGTGTCCCAGAGTCGTAGAAACAATAGATAACTATTTCACTCAGCTCAGTCGTGCAGGATTCAGTTACGTCTCAAAGTTACACAGAAATAACAGACGGGCGTTTCAATAAAAAGGTTTATTGAACAGTCTTGTTTCTGTTGTAAGTTAGATGTGCTGTTACGATCACAAGACAGTATACGAGATAAATAATGTACAGAGTGAGCAGTAGAAATAAATAATACTGCGTTAGCATTATCTTTTCAGCATATATGCATTTACATAAAATGACACAGCCTAAAAATGCGAGTACTCATACGATGCGTTTCTATCCTAGGTCTACCCAGTGTGCCTAACCTTTCCTAGGTGTAGGGAGAAGTAGAAGTAGGTGCTGTATTCCTGACTAGAGTATTCTAAGAGTAAGTTACACCTAGTATGCCAAGAGTCTAGTATGCCAAGAGTCTTAGTATGCCAAGAGTCTAGTATGCCAAGAGTCTAGTATGCCAAGAGTCTAGTATGCCAAGAGTCTCTCTAGGTTCTAGTCTGCTCCATACCTGAAGAATGAGAGAGGTAGGAATCTCTTTTCCAGACTCGAACTCCAACACCCCGCAAGGGAAGTTAGATCACTGGAAGCTGGACTCTCTGCGTGCAGGAATGACAGCGTCTTCTCAGTGCGTCCGGCCGGGAATCGGGCTCCTCTGAAGTCGAGGTCTCCTCTGATTTACAGGGGTTTGGGAAGGTATATTTATACCTGAAAATGTTAGCATTGACGTGAGTTGGGCAGCGAAAGACGTCATGAATGAACCTCTAGGGATTAACGGTTCATGCATAATGTATGAGTCCTTGAAGAAATCAAAAGTCCTGGGCAAGGGAAACTCCCGCAGCCTGAGGGTCTGTTTTTTCATGGACTCGTTGAGACGTTAGGGTGGACGGATGTCGGAATCCATGCCTGTATTTGGAGTGCATGGTTTATGCCTAAATAAGGTCTGGGATTTTATGCCTATATAAGGGCAAGGCGAATTGTGCCTATATAAGGACATGAGTCTAGAAAGCCCGTTTATGGACACCCTATAAAGTATACAACACCCACTCCTCTTTTGTGTATACAACAATACTAAAATGCTAAACATTTAAAATGCTAAACATTAAAATGGAGTACCGCATATTAAAACATATCCTAAAAAAGCATTAAAAGATATATTAAAATGCAAACGTTTCCGTACATCATTAAGCAATGCTTTTCATTTCCAGCATAAAGTATCGAAATAAATGCAATCGGAATGAAATATAAAAGCAATATTTACATATGACGAAAATGATCGATACGGTTGTTCAAAATCAAAGTCATTTCCTATCATGAAATTTAAATGAACTGATTTAGACACACAATATGACTAAGTGTCCCTGGAAGTACTGCCAAGTCTGTATTATAAGGCTAGATTTACTTTAAGCAGACTGAAGTGCCATTTTCGTACAAAAAAAAATGGGACAAAAGTTCAAATTTGGTATAGTTCCAAGGTTTTGAAAAATGAAGGCCAAATAGTTGCTGTTGCACTGGAACAGAGTATGCCGAATCAGAGTCAGTTTACGAGTCTGGTGTAAACATGAGATCATCTACTTCAATAGACAAAACATCATCTATTGCCGCTGGTGTAAGTTGGAACACCTCGTGTAGAAGATTGATCGCACAAAGATGGGAAGCATTGTTCTCAGCATAGGTCGCCGCAGCAATGTTCGCGTTCGTTGTTACCTGTGTGCCTGGAGTTGTTTCTCGTACCTCAGCAGCAGCAGGAGGCGACTGTGAGATCTCAATGAATGCTGACATCAGGATTGGAAGCCTCTGGGGGCAACACAGAGCATGGGCCGTAATCGGGTCCAGCAAAGTATCGACGTCCTTTGGCGCAGTTGATGGAAATGTTAGACAAGCGTCCAACACGCATTCTTTACCGCATAGCAGGCATCGTAGAACAGGTAAGATGCAATCTTGCCAGATTGGTCTAAACGACAGGAACCACGTGGTATTAAGGTTTCGTAGACGAGTCATGCCTAGTAGCTCTACTATTCGCTCACGGCACTGTCTTTCAAGGAGAGCTTTCTCCATTTCGCTCGGAGTGATGTTGGTGAATTGGCTGGCCATAGCGCAATAGCAGACAGATGAATAAAATTCCGGCAACAAGTGCGAGAATTAATGGTATGCCACCAAACACCGAATGTGCAAAGTTGGGGATTATTCCAAGTATTGCCTGGACCGGTGCTAACAGACCGGAGCAAATGCTCTTAAATACATGTACAATTCCTGTTGTATCTGACATGTTAAAGATACGTGATATCATTTCTATGAAATGTATAGGGCAGTTTGTACGTATTAAAGTCTGTATCTCTGCCGAAGTCCTTGCTACTTGTAGATCATAGGTTTCTTTGGCCGAGGTCAAAGGCACTGTTTGCTGTAAAAGCATGGCTTTCATTCTGCTCAAAGTATCAAATCTTATAAAAGAGATGCTCAGCGAAGGCCATAAAGGCGACTCCCTGACTGTGTCTATTGGGGGAAACAATACTTGCATACAGCAAGTGACCCTGGAGTTGACCGTTACTAGATATGGGATGCCTGGCAACATTCCACAGCAGCTCTGATCATTCAACATGAGGTAACTCCCATTCGAAAGTTGTCCAAACGTTGGATTAATCACAGCAGCTGGTGTACCCCGCTGGTGGCAAGACAAGTTTGCCACAGAACCATTACAAGCCCCGTGTAAAGAAATGTCCTGACAAATGAGTGAACCGGTCAGTGCATGTTTACAGTTGATACCGCTAAGAAACACTTCACGATCCCCACTCCAACATCTATGTGTATACGGTAAATCCCAAGATATCTTAATGTATTCCTTACCCAACCTTTCATATTTGCCTGCTTGCATCTGTCTGAGGCAATACTGAAACTGAAAAGTTGTCACAGGCAACGTTATTTTGCCATGAATAACCCATTCCGTAGCTGGTTTTTCTGCCACTGTAAATGGTAATTTCTCCAGTTTTTCAATGCTCAGCACTGTATACCTTGCTCCTCTTTGTGCCAATTCGATCTGTTTATCAGTTAGATTGTATTCTGCAAACAGAGACGACGTGTTGATGAAACGCCAAGGCACATAGCCCGCTCGCAATGATTGCAGCGTCCATGTCAATAACACTATAGAACGTAATTGAGATTGACCTTGTTGTAACATAGCCAAATCTTGTTCTAGAATGTCGATAGCAGAGGATACAATGCCATCCAATGAATAAATTCTGGAGGACAAAGTTGTTAACCCATTGTCGACTACAGAGAGTGTTTTCTCTAAATTAATACGATCAAGTTCACATATTCGTTCTGCAGCCTTTATCTGTGACACTTTCCATGCTTCGTTATAAGCAGCATAAATGCCGGCATATATGAAACGTTTTTGACGCAGTTTTCTTGGTCCAAGCAAGAATTCCCTAATATCTGCGTCCTCTTTAAGTAAGGTTAAGTGTTGCTTCACATCCTGTAGTGTAGATTTATGCAGCCAATCGAGGCATAATTTTCCTACACTGTATGTTGTTACTACCCCCGGATGTTGTCTTTGGACATATCTTGGGTCTGGCCTATGAATAGCTAAGCCCTGAGTTTTGTTCAAGAACCTTTCCTGACAGTTGTTTGTGTCTGTGGGCCAGATCAACCATTTTTTCCAATTTGGATGAGTTCTGTTGAGTTGTAGTATTTTGTCAACTGTCACCACTGCCTTTGTATTATTATCACTAGCAGGTGTTGGCACAGAAGGTGTTTTCATCTCTTTGATCTTGGCTAATCCAAGACAAGATGTTTGTTGGACGGTTTCATTCAAAAACAGTATTTGTTCAGGGATGATACAGGCTCTAAATAAAGCTTCTATACCCTGTACTTGCCAATCTTTACTACCCCAGACAGTTTTTGTCTCTATTGTGTCTTTCCATAAGTCGAAACCCTGTGTAGACAGTTGGGCAATAAATGCTTCAGAGTAAATCTGTTTCGTATTTGTTAACATAATTTTCAGTCCTGTTTTGTTTACATTTTTGTAGTAAAACGTTTCTGGGTCAGATGTATTATAACCTGAAAAATATGGAAATTTACTAGCAAAAGTTTTCGAACTACCTTGTGGTGGTGTAGGACAATGTTCCCATTGGTTAAACATAAACACATTTCTTGGATATGCAGTTTTGTGCAAATAATGATGACCATAGTGGTTATAACAATACAGTTCTTCATAATCAGATGAACCCTCTAAAAATTCATTCTTAGAAAATGCAGCAGATTTTTCTAGATCAAACATTATATCGGTCACAGTCTCAAAGTCCCAATCATCTGAATAGGTACTGGACGTAATTAAATCACTTAGTGAAATTTTAAATAAATGTGGAATGTTCAATTGTTCACTTGGACCGAAGATTTCATAATCTGTTTTGTCCCACACTATACCATCCTGTATAGGAACAGCTGTGATGTTCACTGATGACAAGTCTCTTGCTTCACGATGGGAAGATTTATGTGGTTTCAAAAGTACATTCACGTTTTGTCCTTCACTGTTCACATGGATGTATCTGCCATTTATAAGCATGCTTACTGTTGTTACCAAAGCTAGCCAGAGCAGAAAAACAAAAAGTCCAGATGTAATCCAGAGTTCAATCCATGGAGAAACCAGATAAGTCTTTTTCAGAAAGTGAATAAAGTCTTGTACTTGCTGCTTGAGTTTTGATGATGCTGGCGTCGTTTCAGGTTCGCTTGGATCTTCTGAGAACGTATCAAAGTCAATGAAATAGCCAGAAGCAGTTCTGTCAATTGTTGGAATTGCATCAGGATTCTTTGAAATCACAGGAACCAGTTCTTCACGAGTCACATTGGTGTAGACAGGTGTATTTGGACAAACTGTTACTTGGTTATCAAGAGGGATGAGTTCCATAGCCTGGTTGCTTAGTCCTTCATTTGTTACAACTGAATTCTCGATCGTGATCAGTCTTTCAGTCTGAACCTCTTGAATAGTAGCGAGAGGAGTGCGTTTGCTACTAGGTCGGAGTCCACAAGGCCTACTGCTTAGTATTGGCCACATACTGTGGTTTGATCAGGTCGATTGACATAAATCTTTTCTCCTTTCTTCCAGCAAGGGGCGGCAGAAGTACTGTCCTTGTTCCTTGAACAGCTAGAACATGTACCGGTTGTCTGTAAGAAGGTCCAAATTCCTTCTTGTCCGCTATTTGTTCTCTGACTAGATCCCCAACTTTTGGAATCCAGACAGGCCTTGCTGGGACCGCCGATGTTTCCCCAGTGGTGGTTGGCTGTAGGGATACGTTGCTTTGTTTTGTTCTTAATTTGTTAAGATCCTGTAAAACAGCCAAACGATCTTTGATATCAAATGTTTTCATGTCCACCACTGTGCCTACGTGTTCTAAGTCTGGAACCCACATTCTTGTCCCAAATAGGACCTCATATGGAGTGATCCCCCCTAGAGAACTTCTTGGCAGATTGTTAAGTGAGCGCTGAACGCTAATGAGGTGTTTGACCCACCCATCACCCGAGCCTAATACCCTAGCTGTTATAGACTGCTTTATGTCCCGGTTTTTCCTTTCCACAACAGAATTTCCCTCAGGATGGAATGGAGAGGAGTACCGCAATGCAACGCCCAGACTGGCCATGGCCTCCTTGTAAGCCCTAGAGCTAAACGCAGGACCCTGGTCAAAATGTAGCGTGCCTATTGCGTATGTGCCGATAAACACTCGCAAATCTTTTATAACAGTTCGAGCGTCAGCCGAGCGCTGAGGCCATAACCATAGGAACCTAGATTTAGTATTTGCGGGAATGCCTTTGTCCAGTGGGATGCAGGCGAGTAGATAGCCTAATGCTGTCTAACAGTGGTGTCTGCACTGGGCTGCCGCATTCGCTGCATGGTGTCTGGTGGCTCTCTCACTGTATTTTACAGTCTAAGCAGTTGTTGATGAATATGTGAATGTGTGTATTCATTCCAGGCCACCAGTACATCTCTTTTAACTTCAAAATTGTTTTTGAGATCCCTTGATGTGACAGACCCTCCCCCAAATGTGTTTCATAAATCAAGGCTGCTCTTCGTTCCATGTTTGGAATTACCCTATCCCCCACTCCAGGGATTCGAGCAAAAGGAACGTTGTTCGCATCAATTACATAAGAGTACTTGAGTGGAAACTTTTTTGGTAACGCTGCACTGCTGCCTTTGCTTGAAGCATTGACAGCTAACATTATCTCACCGTCTATTTTTGTTTTTGAACGAGTGATCGCAGCTACGGAAGCCGTCTGAACAGCCCCCTTCACGGCTTCGTCAGCCAATGAATTCCCTGCAACGTGAACGCCATCACGCTGATGACTCAGTGTGTGAATCACGTGAGCCTTTGGTAGTTCGTTTTTCAACTGAACTACTTGTTCCCAAAGCAATTTGTGCTTTATTGTGCTTCCCTTCGCATCTTTGAAACCATTTTCAAGCCAGGTTCGTATATAGTCATTATACGACTGAACACAGTAATAGGAATCGCACACTATCAGTGTGAGGAATTCTCGATCCGTACTCTCAAGTGCCAGTTTGAATGCCTGTAGTTCAGCTCGCTGAGCTGTACAATCACCTAGTGACTGAGTTTTTGTGACCATAGGTCTGAAGATGCCATTTCGCATGCAACCTTTAACGATAGCACATGCTGCACTGTAAGTTTGCTTACTCCCTGTTGCGGGTTGTGCGGATCCGTCAGTGTAAATTATGAATTCATACTGATCGAGAGGCAGAATCTCAGTGGGCAGAGGACATTCTTGTACATATTGGAGAAATGCCTGTGTTTTTAAATCTGGATCAAAAACATATTCAACATCAGTTGCAGCAAGAGAATTAACCCACTGTATCCATCTCGGATGTAAAGCTTTAGCATTTGGAATGCTCGCTTTTGTGACCGCTTCTAAAGCCGGTACTGGGGTAACGACAATTATGCGTTTCCCTTGGGCTAAGGCTCTTTCTTTTGCTACAGCTGTTTGAACTGCTGTCAGAATTTTTTCAGTTGAACTAAAGCGCATTTCCGCTTGTGTATACAAATGTGATTTGTATGCAATTGGTACTTTCTCACCCTCATTAAAGTTTAAGTAAGTGAATCCACTTTGACCCGAAATTATTCGAATCACCAAATTTCTTTGACTTACGTGTGTTTGTAAGTGATTTGTTGCTAACATGTTAGCCTGGAGTGAACGCAAAATTTCTGTGTGTTCGTGTGTCCAGTTTTTGATTGTGAATTCAGGTTTGATTAATGTGTAGAGAGGTTTAACTCTTTCTGCGTAGTTTAGAATGTATGTTCTTCCAAAATTTAGGAATCCCAGTATTGATTGTAAGTTTTTTAGCGTTTTTGGAGGTTGGAGCAGCGCACATTTCTCTAGAAAATTAGCTGCCAAGCTCTTGCCTTCACTCGAAAGCTCATATCCTAAAAATAGGACATTGAGATGGGCAATTCTGTATTTTTTAAAGTTGAACTTATAGCCCTCAGAGGCGAATCCCAATATAATGATGCTCACCCTGTTCAAGTGTTTTTCCAAGTCATCGTCCGTTACTCTCGCTGAGAATAAACCTGGGCTATTCTTGAACCCTTGTGGGAGTCGACAAAAGTGACGCTGGGTCCCCATTATGGAGAATGCCGTTAAGTACCTGCTTTCAGGTGCTATATTTTGACAAAAGAAACCGTTTGAGATGTCTAATGTTGTTTTGTATTTTTTACGCACAATGTTATTCATTAATGCTGTGCTGTGTGCATTTTGCACTGCAAAAGTTTTAGAACAAGTGTTTAAATGTCTGTAGTCCAAAACTAGACGATATGTATTGTCTGGTTTGGAGACAGGAAACAAAGGATTGTTCATGGAGGAGGTGCATGTTTCAATCACCCCTTGATATTCAAGTTGATCTAAGATCTCCCTGACCTGTTTTTTAGCTTCTTGCTTAATAGGATACTGCCTCTGAGCAGTAGGTTCATGTTTCAGATTTATTTTATGGTGAGGTGAGTCCTCATCCCATCCTACATGATTTTTATATAATGCTGGAGCCTGGGCCACTGCCCATTTTCTGGCATATGTATATTTTAAGTGAATTGGTATGTGATTGGAGAAGGCAGGCATAATGATGTCCTCGCCGTGTGGGCACTCCCTGACAAATTGTGGTGGCCAGTCTTTTTCTGCTAGAAGTATGTCATAACCCTTTGATAGTTTTTCCCAAAAGACTGCTTTAACCTGTCTAGGTTTGTCTCCCTCCATCCGCAGTGTTATTTCATATAACCTTTGTGGAGTACTAACCCTGGTGTCTACAGTCTCTACTGTAATGTACTCATTCAAGTCCACTATCTCCAGAAGTTCCATCAGGTTCTGGCGAGCTATTGTGACTTCTGCTGCACTGTCCAGCATTGTCTGAGCCCATTCTCCGTTCTTGAGTTGAGTTCTCAGTATTCTCGGCATGTCGTACTATTAGACCTGCTACTTTCTTTTTGGAGAATTGAGGTTTAGTTTTAATTTTTGTTGCGTGCTTGTCGTCTTTCGATTTCACGCGTTCTTCTCTATGTTCTGTTCGTCCTCTTCTTTCCGAAGTCTGTGATGAGACCTGAAAGGGACGAGAGGAACGTGTATCATTATCTTGATACCTATCAGGCTTTCCCAAATTATCCCTATTCCTGAGGTTGTACCTCCTTTCAGAGGGCTCCTTTTGAGGAGACCTACCTCGGGATTGAGATCTTTTCTCATTTGAATTTTGTTTAGTAGACTCCCACTTCTTTTTAGAAGATGTAGGAGTTTGTTTAATTGAGTCCTTCTCAGGACTTTCAGATAGTTTTGGTTTAGCTGGTTTCCCACCTAAACTATCTCTGCCTAATTCTGCATAAGATTGTTCTATAATTCTGGGTAGCTCTGTTTGATGTTCTGTAACATCAAATTCCCTTAATTTTTGTCGGATCGCCACTGCTGCTGCCTCCCCTTTAATATTTGATAATATTATTGTTGAGACCTGGTCGAAATTTCTTAGTAATTTCATACCTAAATTTAAAGCAGGCTCTGCCCCGTATTCATTTTGAATTTGTTTTAGGACATCAGGTATTACCGCAATTGACGGAATGCCGTGTGTTTTAATGTAGATGGCAGCAAAGACTGAGCCCCAAGTGGTGCAGTCTTCCAGTTGTGGTGTGATCCCCATTGGTAAACTAATGGTTAGGATTCTGTGTTTCTCATGCGGGCTAGTATTTGGAAATACTGCTTCGATTTGAGTAATTTTTTGAGCTATCCAAAATGGAATTTGCTCCCGCTTAGTGGGCATTTTACCCATGACTGCGTATAGAGTCTGTGGTGTAATTTTTAGAGTATTCCCCTGGTGAGGGGTTTGATTTGGAATTGTTAATGGTGGTTGGACTGTGAAAGTCCGCATGACATATTGAACCAATTGTCTGTAGATTTTTATTAGTTCTTGTAGTTGAACAAGTAAGTCCTCATCTGACATTATGTCAAGTTCAGGATGAGGTGTGTAGCCGGCTAGAATCGGCCAAGTTGCTCCTGGTCTACCTAGTGGACCGAGCCTGGTTATATTTCTGTGATGTTTTAGGGCGCCTTTAAACCAGAGCTGATGCTCTTGGTATGTTAATGGAATCTCTATATCCTCGAAAGGAATGTATTCCTCTGGTGGTTCATCTTCTTTGTAGAAGTGAAACATTTTAGTTACTGGATTAGATTCAGGAAATATTACCCATGAATAGAATACCTCTGTCTGAAAGGATTCATGTGCCTCAATCACGAAAACTGCTCTACCTCCTCTCGGTGGTAGGCCATGTTTTATAAGTTTTAGAGTAATGGCTCTTCTTAAGTTTGGAGCGATGTCAATGACACCCTCCTCGGTTTCATTTAAACCGGTGAAGTTAAAAAGTGCTGGTTGGGCTGGATCAGCCGCAGCTACACCGTTTCCGGCGTCATTGTCCCCGTTTAAGGACATTTTGTTTTATGAAAAATGTAAAACAAATTTCAAGGAAACAAAGATAAGGTGCACAATATTTATGGAACACTGTATCCTTCAACGTTGAGCAAACCAAACAGCTAATATATAGGGTACTGCCCTATGTAGCCGTGGTGGATACTATCCCTGCCCACTCCAGACGTCTTTTGGAGTATATGGGTAGAGGTCTCTGAGAGAGAAAAGAATATTATGCACAGCTGAGTTACTCAGTATCTAACGTTGAATTACTGCCTTACCAAACGTTGGGCGCCATGTAGTGTAGCTCCTATTTCCCTTATAGGCTCTGCGCATTGGAATAATATATCCTATAGGTTTGACATAGGACTGAGGTCAGTATGTCCCTATCGAGTATATTAAACTTAATTACTTGTGCCAGCTAGCTCAGAGGCCACTAGAAACTTCTTGACAACAAGAAGGGAGTAGTTTCTGGCAGCCGCAAAACATGACCACTGTGTTCCCTTACAGAATCAGGACGTGTCCCAGAGTCGTAGAAACAATAGATAACTATTTCACTCAGCTCAGTCGTGCAGGATTCAGTTACGTCTCAAAGTTACACAGAAATAACAGACGGGCGTTTCAATAAAAAGGTTTATTGAACAGTCTTGTTTCTGTTGTAAGTTAGATGTGCTGTTACGATCACAAGACAGTATGCGAGATAAATAATGTACAGAGTGAGCAGTAGAAATAAATAATACTGCGTTAGCATTATCTTTTCAGCATATATGCATTTACATAAAATGACACAGCCTAAAAATGCGAGTACTCATACGATGCGTTTCTATCCTAGGTCTACCCAGTGTGCCTAACCTTTCCTAGGTGTAGGGAGAAGTAGAAGTAGGTGCTGTATTCCTGACTAGAGTATACTAAGAGTAAGTTACACCTAGTATGCCAAGAGTCTAGTATGCCAAGAGTCTTAGTATGCCAAGCGTCTAGTATGCCAAGAGTCTAGTATGCCAAGAGTCTAGTATGCCAAGAGTCTAGTATGCCAAGAGTCTAGTATGCCAAGAGTCTCTCTAGGTTCTAGTCTGCTCCATACCTGAAGAATGAGAGAGGTAGGAATCTCTTTTCCGGACTCGAACTCCAACACCCCGCAAGGGAAGTTAGATCACTGGAAGCTGGACTCTCTGCGTGCAGGAATGACAGCGTCTTCTCAGTGCGTCCGGCCGGGAATCGGGCTCCTCTGAAGTCGAGGTCTCCTCTGATTTACAGGGGTTTGGGAAGGTATATTTATACCTGAAAATGTTAGCATTGACGTGAGTTGGGCAGCGAAAGACGTCATGAATGAACCTCTAGGGATTAACGGTTCATGCATAATGTATGAGTCCTTGAAGAAATCAAAAGTCCTGGGCAAGGGAAACTCCCGCAGCCTGAGGGTCTGTTTTTTCATGGACTCGTTGAGACGTTAGGGTGGACGGATGTCGGAATCCATGCCTGTATTTGGAGTGCATGGTTTATGCCTAAATAAGGTCTGGGATTTTATGCCTATATAAGGGCAAGGCGAATTGTGCCTATATAAGGACATGAGTCTAGAAAGCCCGTTTATGGACACCCTATAAAGTATACAACACCCCTAGGCCTAATCGGGGGTCCCACAAGGACCCCCAGGGCCAAAAATAAGCATTTAAAAAAAAAAAAAAAATCGGCAGAATTCGCACTGGGGTCGCGAATCCTGCTGAGAAAATAAAAAAAATGATGGCGGGCTCCCGCGCTTCCTTTTAATGAGCCCATTCTAGAGAGAACGGGTAACATAACATTTTGTGTCAGGATGAACGGAATACTCGCAATCGGGGGCTCTCGAGCTAGAATGAGCCCCCCTTCTCCCCCGGCAGAGGCAGTGCTTGTTGGGGTGCGGGGGGTGCATATATCAAAGCCCCTTCTCTTTCTTTTTCTCTTTCGCACTCTCTCTTTCTCCATGTCGCTCATTCTCCCCCTCTCTTTCTCTCTCTCTCTCTTTCTCTCTCTCCTAGTCTCTTACTCTTTGTTTTCCTCTCTGTGTGTCGCTCTTTCTCCCGCCTCTCTCTCAGTGTATCTCTCTCTCTCTCTGTCTCTTTCTCTTTGTTTTCCTCTCTATAGCCGCTCTTCTCTCCCCTCTCTCTCATTGTTTCGCACTCTCTCTTTCTCTCAGTCTCTTTCTTTTTGTTTCCCTCTCTCTCTCTTCGTTGCTCATCCCCCCTCTCAGTATTTCGCCCTCTCTCTGTATGTCTGTCTCTCACCATCTATACCTTTCGCTCTTTCTATTTGTATCTCTCTCTGTCTCCCATTCTCTGCCTCTCCCTCTCTTCGTTCCCCTTCCTTCCCACTCCTCTCTCTCTCACATATCACCACCTGTCGATCTCTCCTCACCTTCTTGCGCAGCCTCACCCTTCCCATGCCGTCTCTTCTCTTTACTCCTACCCCGCCCTTTACCCCCACCCTCCTTCTCCACCTTCTATTCCACTCTTACTCTCCTCCCCATGGTCTACCGTCCACCCAGTTCTCCCAGTTACTTTTTCCATACTACCCCTTCCCCCCGCCTGCCCTAAACCCGCAGCTGGAAGAATGCGAGGAGCCGGTGCTACACGAACCACCTGCAGCCTGCCCTCTCTCTGCATCTCCTCAGCGGTTCCCTCCCTCCCTGCCCCCTGCACTCTTCGTTCCATCTCACACTCTCACCTAGCTCTCTTATTGCTGGGCGCCCTCTCTTTTCTGTGCTGCTGCTCCAGTGCTCTGGGCTGTCCGCCCCCCTCGCAGGTCACCCCCATACCTCGCTCCCTCTCTCTTTGTTCAGCTTTATGCCCCATCTCTCTTTTATAAATGACTCTCATCTCCACTCCTCCCTCGCTTCTTCGTCTGTCTTCCTTTCCTCTGACATTCTCTTCTCACTCGGTTCCCTCTCCCCCTTCTCATCTCTTATCTTGCTTTTTCTTCCTATTCTTCTCTCTCTTACTCTTTTTCACTCTTCCTCCTTGTTTCAAACTTGTTTAACCCCTCCTCTCCCTGACCAAGTGCCACTGTCCCTTGACTTCCAATGTGGCCCCTCCTCCTCTGGATCTTCGCTCCCTCCCCTCTACCCTGCACCCTGCTTGGGTGCTGGACTCCAGGAGTCGCCTCCCATCACCCACCCGGCGGTCCCACATCATCACCAGTCTCCCCTCTCCTCTCTGCTTGTGTCTCCCTCCAGTACCCGTCCAGCCCTCACCTGGTCGTCCCTTCTTTCTCCCACTGCCACCAGCCCCTCTACTCTCTCTTTATACAGCCGGAAAAGTCTGCGCTACGACGAGATGTATAAAAATATGAATTACAAAACCATGAAAACACCATTAATAAGAACTTTTCACAAGAATATTAATAACAATTACAATAACATTAACAGCAACATTTATTATTATTATTATTATTATTATTAACAAAGATAGCAGCACCTGATACCATCCCGTGTCCCTCTCCGCTGAAGAACTGTAACCCCCCCCACCAGTACAGGCTGCTTTCTGAGTATCTTGCAGCACACGTACATTAATAAAAACTGTTATCATCAGAGGAAGAATAGAATGGCTGTCATTAGGATTGACGTGTCTTGTGTATCTACTTCTAATGTACATATATATATACATATTCACTGAAAAAACCATAGGTTTCAGGCACATTATAGTTAGAAATTAGCATTTAAAAAACCTTAGAAATTCACTGAAAAAACCATAGGTTTCAGGGGCGTTATAGTTAGTTGGACATTTCACTCGTACAAAACCATAGAAATTCCCCCGCTATAGTTAGTTCAGCTAACTATAACTCGCGCGCCCGCAATGCACTGCTGATGATGTCACATATTACATCACTCATGACATGGTCAGTGACATCACTGATGACATCACTGATGACATCTCAAATGACATCACTGATGACATCACTGATGGCATCATCCTTGTGATAGAGTGGCAGACCTCCTCTCACCCTAATATAACCTTTGATACACACACTCAAAAATACAAACTAACATTTTCAAAACAATGGACATACCAATACCAGTTACAACACACCTATTCAGTAATTCCAAGATCTACACACACATCCACTCATTCACCAACAGTCCCTATACAGTCACTCATACATGTACTCACTCATCATATGTACTCATACACCTATACATCCTGTTACACACTGCCACTCATCCATAGAGTTACTCACACACAGTCACACATGCAAACAAAGTATCAAACATCCATTTACTTGCATATACAGTTATACACACACTACCACACTTACTTCTACAGAAACTTACACATACTTACTCTTAAACAATCACTTATAGAAACACCTACTTATTTGTACAGGAACTCTTCCAATCTCTCACTCTCACATATACTCACTTATATACACCAATACTCACATATACTAGTTTAAAACATATGTAGTTACTCATAAAGACACTATTGAGACAGTCATTCACTCACTAATAACACCCATACACATACTCATCCACCTATACAGTCCTGCACACATGCTGTCTTCAACACATACAAACAGTGAGTCACTCATTCATGCATCTATGCACTAAGTAATACCCCCACCGAACCATACAGACACTCAGACACTCATACTGATACTCAAAAACCAACTAATGACCCATATAGACACTCATGTAGCTACTCACCAACCCATGCAGCCACTTATACACAAAGTGAGAGACTGATACAGATATTTTCATATTTAAACATTACTCACTAACCCATGTATTCACTAAGATACACTTAGTCAGTTATACAATCAATTTTACAAAAAAAATCATCTATTTAGACACTTATATACCCATTTATTCTTCCATCGACCTTGAGATATACATATATAAAACATATTTAATTTTCAGATAAAACACACATTCACTGGATGATGTCATCAGTGATGTCATTTGAGATGTCATCAGTGATGTCATGAGTGATGTCACTGACCATGTCATGAGTTATGTAATATGTGACGTCATCAGCAGTGCTTTGCGGGCGCGCGAGTTATAGTTAGCTGAACTAACTATAACGGGGGAATTTCTAAGGTTTTTTAAATGCTAATTTCTAACTATAACGTGCCTGAAACCTATGGTTTTTTCAGTGAATATATATATATTTATTATACTATGTATACATGTGAAAATGTCTCGGTCCCCTGTTTGCCTCGGTGGCACGGAACAAATGGGTGGAACTGACGTCAGCACGCCGACTAGGTCCTCTTATGGCTCCGATGACGTCATACGGTGTCGCGAGCGGAGCCGTGCTCGTTGACATGGGAGAGCTAGGAAAGAATTTCCGTGGAATGCTGGTGCAGGGGATATTCATGTTCAGGCTAGTCCTTTGGGAGCAACTGTTTATGTTGCCACTCCAGAAACCGAAACCAGTGGTCCGAGGGCCGAGGCCCTGCAGATGGCACACGAGGTGGGGTGCCCACTCGTGTGCACCGGCGGGGCAGCGAAGTGACAAGCACCACAACCCACAAAAAAGGTAACGAGGGCACTGAATAACACAGGATCTTCTCTTTGTATCTGGCAGGAACAACGAAGTTAAAATGCCCTAGTACCAAAATGTAGAATTAGTGCTACAACGGTCTTCAAGAGGACGTGCGATGCCGCTTCTGCCTCCCGTACCCTGGAATGGCATGGTGAGCAAAAAAACGATGGATTTAGGTCCAGATCTCTGTACTGGGGTGAATGTATGACATTGTTCTGCATTCTGTCCATCAACTGTTGTTTTTGCATTTGTCATCCCGTACCCTGGAGGCAGCACATGGGTCATGCGGTACGGTCATACTGCGGTGGGACGCACACTCGTTGACCTCTCATGGCACTGCTCCACACTTCAGGGAGGACGCTTTCCATTAGCTATGTTTTCTGATGACATGTCACGCCGGCCCCGTCCAACAACAGAACTCCTTTAGATCCAAACAGACTCTTCCACTCTCTCACCGGAAGTGAAACCAGGCCACGCGGACACTTTCACAATACAACAGCCGGGAATGCACTTTTCGGTAAAAAAACCACATTCCTTCCTCCTAATTAATCAAATAAACATCTCACTGAAGAACAGGGGCCAGCTTCGATCGGTAAACAGCCGTTACAACGACTTTTTACTTTGCGATACCATTACAACGCATGCATTACCACGCATGCGTTGTACATCGCGAAGTCATTACTACGCATTTTTAGAACGCATGGTCATTTACCACGCATGCCTTTACAACGAATTTTGTTGTAAGGGTATGTATGGTAAATGACCATGCGTTCTAAAAACATGTAGACGATCCATGTCGTTGTAAGGAAACAGAGGCTGTTCCGTTTCCTCACAACGACGTGCACCGCCCCTCAGAGATGACGTGAAGCAGGAACCATGAGGAGAGAGGAACCATGAGGAGTGAGAGGTAAGGGGGATTGGGCATGGGGTGGGGGTTTCTTTTCTAGGGTTTAGGGTAGTGCAGTGGTGTTTGGGTGGTGTAGGGGGTCGTGCTGGGGGTAGTGTTTTAGGGTTTAGGGTAGTGCAGTGGTGTTTGGGTAGTGTAGGGTGTCGTGCTGGGGGTAGTGTTTTAGGGTTTAGGGTAGTGCAGTAGTGTAGGGGGTCATGCTGGGTGTAGTGTTTTAGGGTTTAGGGTAGTGCAGTGGTGTATGGGTAGTGTAGGGAGTCGCACTGGGGTAGTGTTTTAGGGTTTAGGGTAGTGCAGTGGTGTTTGAGTAGTGTAGGGGGTCATGCTGGTGGTAGTGTTTTAGGGTTTAGGGTAGTGCAGTGGTGTTTGGGTAGTGTAGGGGGTCGTGCTGGGGGTAGTGTTTTATGGTTTAGGGTAGTGCAGTGGTGTTTGGGTAGTGTAGGGGGTCGTGCTGGGGGTAGATTTAGGGTTTAGGGTAGTGCAGTGGTGTTTGGGTAGTGTAGGGAGTCGTGCTGGGGGTAGTGTTTTAGGGTTTAGGGTAGTGCAGTGGTGTTTGTGTAGTGTAGGGGGTTGTGCTGGGGGTAGTGTTTTAGGGTTTATGTTAGTGCAGTGGTGTTTGGGTAGTGTAGGGGGTAGTGCTGGGGTAGTGTTTTAGGGTTTAGGGCAGTGCAGTGGTGTTTGTGTAGTGAAGGGGGTCATGCTGTGGGTAGTGTTTTAGGGTTTAGGGTAGTGCAGTCATGTTTGTGTAGGGGGTCATGCTGGAGGTAGTGTTTTAGGGTTTAGTGTAGTGCAGTGGTGTTTGTGTAGTGTGGGAGGTCATGCTGGGGGTATATTTAGGGTTTAGTGTAGTGCAGTGGTGTTTGGGTAGTGTAGGGAGTCGTGCTGGTGGTAGTGATTTAGGGTTTAGGGTAGTGCAGTTATGTTTGGGTAGTGTAGGGTGTCGTGCTGGGGGTAGTGTTTTAGGGTTTAGGGTAGTGCAGTGGTGTTTGGGTAGTGGAGGGGGTAGTGTTTTAGGGTTTAGGGTAGTGCGCCCAACCAGCCACAATATCCGTGGACAAAGGGGATCCTGACTCTTTGGAACGCTCCGTCAATTGAATAATTTGGGTCAAGGGCCCTACCACGTCCAAGACCTATCAATTCCTTTCTTGGGATCCCTCATATACGTGGAGAAAAAGGTACATAGTTTCTCATCAATTTCAGGCGTGTGTGCCACCTTCCCCTTCAGTGAGGGCCTGGGGCAATCTCCCCTCATCCTATTCCTGACCTCCCTTTCAAGGGGTTGATGGATTTTCCCCACCACATACTCTGCCACTTTGGCGTCAGGTGTCCACTCTGCCGACCTAGGATGGTAAATTTGGGTAGGCTCGAACATGTCCGAGTAGACCCCGTCCCAAACCGGGGACTGAGAGGAGTGGGACTCGGGACGCCCCGAGTCCTTATCCTCATCGGAGGAGAAATCGTCCTCCGATACACCATCTCCCTCTAAGGAAAACCCGCCGTCGGGGTCTACAATAGTGGTGACAGTGTCGCAATTTTCTCCGGGCCCCTCCTCCTCCCGGCAGGGTGCATGTTTTAGCATTCGCGCACTCTTGAGGAAGGTCTCCGTAAGTTTATCAAATCCTTCCAAGTGCCCCGCGTTATGCTTAACGGCCCTTTTATTCCCCATCTGGGAGCTACTTGGACCCGCCACCACCAGATCTGGGTCACTGAACACCCCAGGGATGCTTTTCGCCAGCTTATCAACCTGATCCCTAAAAGGAGCCAGTGCCCTAGAAATAGCCAGAGAGAGGGCTTGGTCCACTGCTGAAGGGAGAAGTTGGGGGGCCATTCCTCCTCCACTTCCTGGTAGGAGGAGTAAAAATGGTCTTCTGGAGAAGACATGATAGCAGAGGGTGTGAGCACAGAACAAATGCCCTTAAAATCCTTAAGACAGCCCCCTCGCTGGTGCTCCAACAGCTGGGCTTTCCCCAAAGCTGTTATAAGAATAGACTGAGGCGCAATACCAATTACCACCACCAGGTGGCGCTGGTCACTAACGTGGCCGTGTGGGGAAATCACTGCGTAGCGGTGTCAAAATTAGGCGAGGGTTGGTGGGGAATCAAGCGGACACTAAAGGAGTGACCGGATTCCCAAACGCGCGTAAAGACCAGCGGGAGCGCTCAACGGAGCTGCCTCGCTCGGACCAGACGCGCCTGACAGGATCTCACCGCGTGCAGAGCACACAGCGGGAGAAACTGCGAGGGGGAGAACGCGCTCGGGCAAGAGCCTGCTGCGCAGGGAATATGAAACAATACCAAGGCAATAATGCTAATAACGTGCACAAGAAACCGTTATACAAACAGCAACAACGTCAGATTAAGCCAAGAATGTAAGGAATGCACTTAACTGACGAGCAGTGAAGAAAGAGGAAGCGGAAGGGACGTCACGATATTCTATACGATGGACTGTGATATGATTGGACTATAGTTGCCTTGGAGACTACCCCCTAATGGTTCATGGGTTGTGTAGTCTTTTGTTTAATGATTGTTGTGTTACGTTTTCTTTGAACTGCTATGCAAATAAAGTGAGGAAAGATATGCATAATCCTCGCCTCCGTCCTGCCATAGAATTCATTAAACTTTATTTGATCTGATTTAGAAACATAGATCATAAAAGTGTACATAAAAACAGTAAATCCTCTTTCCTAATACAATACAGTGAGAATTAATTAAAACCAGTAGGTAAAAACGGGTGTTACAAAGCCCGGTTCAGAGCAACTTCAGGTTAACAGAATCGTAAAGTTCAATGTTTCGCAAGATCAATCTCATGTACTTCGTGCAAAATACGCAATAAGGGGTCCAAGTAAGATGTAACGCTCCAATACCTGACCAGTTTGCACTATATAAAACTGCAGAAAAACTAAAAATAAAGTGTTTTGCACACTTATGTCATTGGGCTATATGTGGGGTACATCTGGGTGATATTTGTGCTACATTTGGGCTCTTTTTTCTCTGGTGGCCATCTTGGGAGACTTATTGGTTATGAAGTTTCCTAATTTCGTCATTTACTGCAGTCTCCTCAGTAGGAAATGCTTTCAGTTTTTTACTTTGATTCCATCAAGAAGGCATTCAGATGTGTCACACATTTGCCATAAATTCAGAATGTTAGCATTCTAGTTGTTCATTAGATCACTGTAGTAAAGCTACTGCTCACCAGGGAGTTAACTGGAAGTCTACTGCTGGTATTGAAAGTGATTGTTTCAGTCTGCATGTCAGAATTTTCTAATGAAATAGAAGAGGATTTGAGATCTCACTTAAAACATGCCCTACATTTTCTTTCTGCAGCACTAACCATAATTTCTATGGCAAAATGAACCCCCTCATTTTGTTCTTTTTTAAATTAAATGTTTTAAGTGTTACCAGTTTATTCCAATCAAGATGGCTTCAGGTGTGCCATACTTTTGTCATAAGTAAGACTGTTAGCGCTCTAGTTGTTCTTTAGAACACTCTGGGAAGCTGCAGTAGAACACAAAGGCATCAACTGACAGGCTGCTCCTGTTGAAATATAACAGGAAGATATTTGAGATCACACTTGAAACATGTCCTAATTTTTCTTTCTACAGCACTAACCATAATTTCTATGACAAAATGAACCCCATCATTTTGTTCCTTTTTAAATTAAATGTTTTAAGTGTTACCAGTTTATTCCAATCAAGATGGCTTCAGGTGTGCCATACTTTTGTCATAAGTAAGGCTGTTAGCACTCTAGTTGTTCTTTAGAACACTCTGGGAAGCTGCAGTAGAACACAAAGGCATCAACTGACAGACTGCTCCTGTTGAAATATAACAGGAAGATATTTGAGATCTCACTTAAAACATGTCCTAATTTTTCTTTCTACTTCACTATCCATAATTTCTATGGCAAAATGAACCCCCTCATTTTGTTCCTTTTTAAATTAAATGTTTTAAGTGTTACCAGTTTATTCCAATCAAGATGGCTTCAGGTGTGCCATACTTTTGTCATAAGTAAGACTGTTAGCTCTCTAGTTGTTCTTTAGAACACTCTGGGAAGCTGCAGTAGAACAGAAAGGCATCAACTGACAGGCTGCTCCTGTTGAAATATAACAGAAAGATATTTGAGATCTCACTTAAAACAAGATAATGTGAATTTACAGAAAATATGCTCTCATTTTAGCTTCTGGAGCACCTTCCAAAACTGTATGGGACAAGCATGTGAAAATAGTTTTCTCTCAAACATGATTCATGATATCTCAGCAGAAGGTTTTTCACAGGGTAAAATTGCCTTAGAACACACCACAATTCCTGAAATTAGTATGGTACCATCAACAAATGAATTCTAATGTAACTAAAGTCTGTTATCACCCTTTATAGTTCTCCTTTTGGTAACCCTCAAAAACTTCGATTCACTACAATGCATTTCAATGGGGTACTATCATTTATATTGGTCCCAAGATGGTTGCCAGCAATTCCAGGATGAAGTGCTGACAGCCAATCAGATCTCACGATGACATGTGTAGTTAGGCTCCGCCCAGATATATGTGTTTTCTTTTTCAAATTTCTCAGGAACTACTGAACGGATTTACACCATTTAACCAAAAGGCACGACTCTGAACCAAGGGCTACCTTTTTGCCAAATTTGGTGTAATTCCGTTCAGCAGTTTGGGCTGTAGCTGCGACTAAAGGTTCCTATGGAAAATTGCATGGGGAAAACACGTTTTGGGACCCCCCTTTTTTCTCGGTCCCCAATTGACGAATCACCCCGAAACTTTCAAGATAGGAGCGGACCAGAGCGGGCCATAAGTTTTGAAAATTTCACGAAGATTCGTCAACCGGCGCCAAAGTTATTGGGAATAGAATGTTGCGGATTTCCTATGGAAAATAGGTCCTAACTATAACGATCTACTGGTGACCGCCAGTAGATAATATACACACACACTTCTAATGTACATAAATATATGTAAATATTTACCTGAAAAAACCATAGGTTTCAGGGATGTTATAGTTGGAAATTATCATTTAAAAAACCTTTGAAATTGACTGAAAAAACCATAGGTTTTAGGGACGTTATAGTTAGAAATTAGCATTTAAAAAACCTTAGAAATTCACTGAAAAAAACATAGGTTTCAGGGACGTTATAGTTAGAAATTAGCATTTAAAAAACCTTAGAAATTCATTGAAAAAACCACAGCTTTCAGGGACGTTATAGTTGGACATTTCACTCGTACAAAACCAGTGAAATTCGTCCGTTATAGTTAGTTCAGCTAACTATAACTCGCGCCCCCGCAATGCACTCCTGATGATGTCACATATTACATCATTCATGACATGGTTAGTGACATCACTGATGACATCTCAAATGACATCACTGATGACATCACTGATGACATCATCCAGTGAGTGTGTGTTTCTGAAAAGTTTAAATATGTTTTATATATATATATGCCAAGGTGTATTAAAGAATGAGTGGCTGTATAAGTGTCTGAATGGATGATTTAGTAGGTGCGTGACTGACTGTATAAGTGAGTGATTAATCGTGTCTTACTGAATGCATGGGTTAGTGACTAAACTGTGTGAATGTCTGTATTAGTCTGTCAGTTGGTGTGTAAGCGACTGCATGGGTTGGTGAGTAGCTACATGAGTGTATATATGGGTTATTGATTGGTTGTCTGAGTATCTGTATGGGTGCCTGAGTGTCTCTGTGGGTGGGTGGGGTGTGTGTGACTTTGTGCATAGATGTGTGAGTAGGTGATTCATTTATTGTATGGGTTCAAGAGTGCATCTTGAAGGGCTGTATGGGTGGGCGAGTGTGTGTATGGGTGTGTTGGTGAGTGAATGGATGTCTCAGTGGTACATGTTTGAGTAACTACATATGTGAAAGGCATTATATGTGAGTGTTGGAGTATATAAATGACTATATGTGAGAGTGAGTGATTGTGAGAGTGGCTGTATGGATGAGTGCGTGCTTGTGTCAGTGATTGTAGAAGAGAGTAAGCATGTGTTAGTATCTGTATGAATAAGTGAAGTGGTGTGTGTATAACTGTATAGGTGAGTAAATGGGAGTGTGATTGATTCTTTGCATGACTGACTAGGTGTGTGAGTAACTCTATGGGTGAGTGGTGGTGTGTGAGTGTCTGTATAGGTGTATGAGTGCATATGATAGTGCTGTATTGATGAGTGACTGCATGTATGAGTAACTGTATGGATGAATGAGTGGACATGTGTGTAGACCTAGGAATCAGTGAGTGGGTGTGTAGTAACTGGTATTGGTGTGTCTATGGTTTCGAAAATGGTAGTGTGCATTTTAGAGTGGGTGTATCAAAGGTTATATTAAGGTGTGAGGAGGTGCATCAGATTATCACGTAGATGATGACATCAGTGATGTCATCAGTGATGTCACTGACCATGTCATGAATGATGTAATATGTGACGTCATCAGCAGTGCATTGCGGGGGCGCGAGTTATAGTTAGCTGAACTAACTATAACGGCCAAATTTCACTGGTTTTGTACGAGTGAAATGTCCAACTAACTATAACGTCCCTGAAACCTGTGGCTTTTTCAGTGAATTTCTAAGGTTTTTTAAATGCTAATTTCTAACTATAACGTCCCTGGAACCTATGTTTTTTTCAGTGAATATATATATATATATATATGAACTCCAACTCCAGTTCCCTCAATTAGAAGCGGACACCGACACAGGCGCTAGATTGTTAATCTGTTCTGTGTTTATTCTTTACGCTGTTGCGCGTTTCGACATTTCCTGCCTTGCACAAGTATAGCTTTTCTATACTTAACTCCATAACTCAATCAAGGGACGTAGATATAGAGTCAATAGTAAGTCTGAACTTACATTCAAAATATTCTGGTAGTAGATGTTTTTGGTCATGAAATTTGGCAAATTGATATTTTATCCTTGATATTCTGACATATAACATAGTGTATACCTGTCACCAGAGAATACTGTACAATACATATTCTGTAGGGCTCAGGCATGTAATTTGAAATGTATATTTATTTTATGCTTATCATCATTTGTACATTCCCCTGAAAGGTTTCTTTTACAAGCATGAACTTGCAACATTGTTATTTAGGGTACAACAGTCATCCCAATCCTCACCTCAGTTCTGCACGACCCCAAGCAGTGGGAGACCCCTGAAGAGTTTAACCCAGCACATTTCCTGGATGAGAAGGGGGCATTGCGTAATCGAGCTGCGTTCATGCCTTTCTCTGCAGGTAACAAATTTAATTTTTGTTCTCGGCTGCCAGGCAGCACAAGGTGTCTGGATTCAAAAGACCTATTTCTAACATACTGTGAGCATACAGCCCATCCATTGTTTATTATTGGTTGGCTTTACTGTCACTCTTATTTGCTTCCTGCTTATTCAGTGGCTTGCCTTCCTCGTCTTATGTTTGTCACTTCCCTAGAGAATATTTGCAAACTCCCTAGCACACGTAAAAGTTTCAGAAGCACTGAAAATGACAGCAGTAGCTTTGTATGTCAAAACAAGTATATACACAATTCAAATTAGATTTTTCAATCTTTTATTCTTTACGTAGATTCTTCTCATGCGTGATTTCTGTGACAGATCGAGAGCCGATCGAGAGCCAACACGTGTTTCGTCGCTTCTGTTACATACACACGCGACTTTTTCAAGGCTATATAAGAAATAGACCACAGTCACTATTATTGCATCACTCACAAGTATATGGCTCTAAGAGATGGCACCACTTAATCCTCAGGGGAAGAAGAATACATAGGTTAAACAAACAGATGTCTCTTGTTTTAATGTACTCAGCAACTAGTACAACAAGTAATCTCTTATTATATACAATTACACTGCCACACGTGAATTCAAACCAAGAAGGCCTCGTGATCATATATATTTAAGCATCTTGTATTTTAGACTGATCATGCCATTGATACATCACAAATAGGATTACTAAACCGCAACACGTGAATACTAAAAAACAGCTGGTGACAAGATACACTACAACAAGTCTCCACCTTCCCACTGTGTGTTATATGTTTGGAAATAGTCTAATATGTGACTATTCACCATTTATCTTGCACCAATGAATCAAAGAAAGATCCCAACAACCACGCACCCGACCTGTGAGTGCTCTTCCACCCACAAGTGAAAAACACCTGAAATTCACGAACCTCAATCGTCTTCAATATGCAATTACTAAAAATTGACAGAAAATAAAGAACATAGGAGATGAATTCACATCTCTCCTCCACGTATAATATCATCAGAAATAATACGATTTGGGTATAATTTTGCTAGCTAAATTTGTACATACTTAACGTGTGGTGATATTTCCAACCCACACGGTCCTCCAGCGTGGGGAAATAAATGTGGCAGGGTCCAAATGGCAACGCTCGCTCTCCAGTGTATGGTTGTGGATACTAAAAGATAATAAATCAGACATAGGCAGTCTGAGAAATGTGCACCACCGCCTCATCTACTATATTATTTATCTTCCCAATCTGCCCGTCTCTTTGTATCACATAAGATTAGTGACTATTTCTAAGCACCGACTATAAGCCTTCCTCTCTACGATGACAGGCCCCCATCCTTATATTAACTACCGTTTTAAAAGCTTGCAAGGTGCACCCAGAGTTATGCATCTGTATTTTCCATATCTAACCCCTTTATATATTTGCAAAGTCACGTTAATCTTAATTCAACTAGCTGTAGACTTCTCAGTTATAAATGGATATCCTTTCTTTAAGTCCGTAAATATCCCGAGTGAGAGTCTCCCTATAACATTAGCCCACTCTATCCCGACCTCCTTACCATCTAAATCCTTTCGTGAATACTGCAAACCCCTCACGCCGGCTTCCTCGCATACGAGAAAGAGTGTTTAAAAATCGGCACTCTTAACCTTTCCCCTATTATCACGTGACCGCCTGATTATAATGGCTCCTCTCCAATCCGGTAACTATCACCGCCATCTTGAAAGTGACTCATATACGTGATTCACCGGTATCTTTATGTTGTCGACCGTAAAAAAGGCTATTAAAGACCAGATTGAAACTCTATTGTTTTTTTATATATCCAAATATAGATCTAGGACAAAATAATAGAAATTACCATTCAATTAAACCATTTTGTTTTCCCTTACTTGACCGCATAACCACGTGCGTAAATATCAAACTAGAAATTGCCGACACTCAATCCATTTGTTTAAAACCACGCGCAATCGTCATCCGCAATCTAGTAGTGTGTAATCAGATTCTCTGTATCCCTGTAGTGGATGAGCAGCCCCCAGGAGTAGAAGCCGCCATCTTGGAGTATATTAATTGATTATATATCCATTGGGAATTATTAGTGCGCCGCCCACTATTCAAACTATACACTATTTGAAAAGTTTACTTGCAAAATTAGAATTCATTGGAAAAAGTCATGGGTGCAAGAAGAGGTGAAAGAAACCTATGTGTGAAATGCGATATCTTAGTATTCTACAAGCTAAGTTAACTTGCAATGATCCAATATTCTGATATCAGTTATAAGTGTATAATCCATCCCGATAGTACATTTGGCATGTTACATTTTTCAATATTATTAACATCATCTCATAATGTTCATTATTTACATCATGGCCATGATAACAGGATGGCATCAATAATCACAGCAGACCTTAATATTACCACGCGGGTATAGAAGTATTGACAACTGAATTAATATATTGTTCGCAACCTGGCCACATATTTCTTATGAGTGGACCAGACACTCCTACTTAAATCATGCTCTATTACTACAGGTTCTAAATAGTACAGTATAATCGCCTGGGTAAGTGCACTACAGTTTGTGATTTTTTGGGTTTGAGCTTCCAATCATACAGTTTAAGCTTCACCATTGGTTACATGCTTTTTATTCATTTCCTCCCCAAAAAATAATGCAGTTCCTGGTCAATGTTCAAGGAGGAAAGGCTGCATTGATTATGCTGGACCTCTCGGCGGCCTTTGATACGGTCCATCATGCTTTGCTGATGGACCGATTATACGAGATTGGAGTACAGGGTACCGCCTGGAAACTCTTTAATTCCTTTCTCTCCAATAGAACTCAAACGGTAGAGCTGGGCAAATACAAAGCTGATTCATTCTCACTACCCTGTGGAGTGCCGCAAGGGTCGTCATTGAGTCCGACACTTTTTAATATTTATGTGTCCTCATTGGCGCCTCTAATTGAATCCCTTGGTTTCAATCTGACTTCCTACGTGGACGACACCCAAATTATGGTGTCCATACGGCCTGAGGGGATTCTGGGAACTGCGGCCCGACTTCAGGATTGTATGAATGCCGTAAGGGTTTGGATGGCACAAAATTGCCTAAAACTCAACTCCGGTAAAGCGGAGGTTGTGCTCTTTGGCAATAACCCCAATTTCTGGTCCTCTGACTGCTGGCCGGAAACCTTGGGCCCCCTTCCCACTCCCAGTAGGAAAGTGAAAAACCTGGGAGTGTGGATTGACAACAATCTCAGCTTTAAGGACCAGGTGAACACAGTGGTGTCACGGACCTCCTATATCTTAAGATCCTGTAGAAAAATAATGCCACTGCTCCCCAAAGACACTCAAAAAACAGTCATTACAGCGTTAACAATGTCCAGATTGGACTATTGTAACAGTTTATATCTCAATATCCAAGAAGGACTGATGAAGAGATTACAGATCCTGCAAAATGCGGCAGCAAGACTCCTGACTGGTACCCCTAAATATGCCTCTATCTCGGCTGAGATAAATAAAACTCCATTGGCTGCCGGTTAGGAAGCGCACTCGTTTCAAAGCACTATGTTTGGTCTTTAAAGCCCTTCATGGAAACGGGCCAGACTATCTGCAACAACGACTACGCTGGTATACACCGAACAGATCGTTAAGGTCATCAGTTGGAAAACTGGTGATGGTGCCATTGGTTAAGAAAGCCAGCTGGGGGGGCAGAAGCTTTGTAGCTAATGCTGCCAAGGCATGGAACGACCTCCCAGTACACCTCAGGAGTATGACGAATCTACTTGCCTTTAGAAAAGCGTTAAAAACATGGCTCTTCACTAATTAATATCGTTGTCATCTCTTCCATCTTTAATCTTTAGGCAGGTCTTCATACAGCGCCAGGACACCTTCGGGTAGCAGTAGCGCTCTAGAAATGTCAATAACAATAACAATGTTCAGTCCCAATTCAGTTGTCCGTAATTTCAAAATCCAAGTCGCCTCATTCCTCCACAACATTAACTCTCTATTGCCCCCACGTGGGTGTCTTAACGTCTGTTCGATCCCATAAAACAGGAAGTCTTTGTTCCTGCCTTGTGAGTCACATTGACAAATGTGTGCGGCAATGGGGTACCTTAGGTCACTCTGTTTCACTGCTCTGATATGTTCCCCAATCCTTTCCCTAAGGGTTCGGATTGTGCTCCCGACATATTTTTTGCCGCATCTGCACTCAATTATGTACACCACATATTTGGTGCTGCAATTGATATTGGTCGTGATCTTATACCGTTTGTCACCTGGGCCCATGAATTCTTTTTTCTCGTTGCTTGCCCATTTACATGCAATGCAAGGTCCGCACCCATGAAAACCTACAGTTTGTAGTGTGAGCCAGTGACTATTTCTCTTGGTGAAACGGTAACTAGGACTCAGTAGGTTCCTAAGGCATATGCCTCTCCTGTATGTTATGTCTGGTCTCGAGTTGATAGTTACCCAGGGATACGTCTCCCCTAAGGATATGCCAATGTCTGTTCAGACTTTTGACAAGCACTCTTGATAATGTGTTGTGATTGGTTACATCCTAATTTTGTCATCTTTTTTCTTTGTTGCTCAGTACGTTCTTTCAAGGTCTCCTGTCTTTTGATTTTGCTTTTCTGAGATCTCGCTCTCTCTAAAAGGTGTCTGTCGTATCCTCTCTTTCTGAAACGTGCCACCATAGTGTCAGCACACTCTTCAAATTCAGGGTCATAGCTACAGTTGCGCCTTGCCCTAATGAGCTCTCCATATGGGATTGCCCTGATCTTGTGAGAGGGGTGAGCACTGGACGCATGTAGTAAAGAATTGCACGTTGTCGCCTTGCGGAATAGTCGACTATGTATCTGCCCATCTCTAATGTACAATTCTGTGTCCAAAAATGTGATCTTCTCTCTAGTATGTTCATGAGTGAATCTGATATTGTAGTTATTATTATTAAGATGCCTCACAAACTCTTCAAGATTTTTATTGTCTCCAGTCCATACCATTAGGCAATTGTCAATGTATCGCCCCCAAAATAAGATTGAGTCATTCCATTTCATCCCCATGGTGCTCCAGATCCACACTTCCTCCAGCCAACCCATGAAAAGGTTGGCATACGAAGGGGAGAATCAGGAGCCCATAGTAATGCCTTGCTTCTGTCTGTACCATTTATCTTTAAAAAGGAAAACATTGTTGTCTAAAATCAGTTCTATCATGTTGATAATCATTTCAGTGTGTTCCCACGTACTGGCTGACCTGGCACTAAGAATCTTTCTAATGGCCTTGAGTCCACACTCCCTCTTGATGCTCGTATATAGAGTTGTAATGTCCAAAGTGACTAGGCTCATATTTTCATCCCACGTCAGGTCGGATAAGGTGCCCAGTACATGTTTAGTGTCGCGAATAAATGATGGTAAATTATTCACCATGGGCTTCAAAAATATGTCCACATATTCTGAAAGTCTTTCAGTAGGACCTTCGTTGCCTGATATGATGGGTCTCCCAGGTGGAAAAGGGAGGCTTTTGTGTATCTTCGGGAGCGTGTAAATACATGGGTATCTTGGTCGGTCTACCTTCAAGTAACTCATCTCCTCATCGTCAAGCAAACCCAATCCATGCCACTGTTTCAGATGTCTGTTGATATGATCTGTCAGTTTCCAGATAGGATTGTCTGGAAGTAATTCATAACATTCTGTATCATTCAGTTGGGAAATAATCTTTCAACTGTAGCTATGACCCTGAATTTGAAGAGTGTGCTGACACTATGGTGGCACGTTTCAGAAAGAGAGGATTCGACAGACACCTTTTAGAGAGAGCGAGATCTAGGATAAGCAAAATCAAAAGACAGGAGACCTTGAAAGAACGTACTGAGCAACAAAGAAAAAAAGATGACAAAATTAGGATGGTAACCAATCACAACACATTATCAAGAGTGCTTGTCAAAAATCTGAACAGACATTGGCATATCCTTAGGGGAGACTTATCCCTGGGTAACTCTATCAACTCGAGACCAGACATAACATACAGGAGAGGCATATGCCTTAGGAACCTACTGAGTCCTAGTTACCATTTCACTAAGAGAAATAGTGACTGGCTCACACTACAAACTGTAGGTTTTCATTGGTGCGGACATTGCATTGCATGTAAATGGGCAAGCAACGGGAAAAAAGAATTCATGGGCCCAGGTGACAAACGGTATAAGATCATGACCAATATCAATTGCAGCACCAAATATGTGGTGTACATAATTGAGTGCAGATGCGGCAAAAAATATGTCGGGAGCACAACCCGAACCCTTAGGGAAAGGATTGGGGAACATATCAGAGCAGTGAAACAGAGTTACCTAAGGTACCCAATTGCCGCACACATTTGTCAATGTGACTCACAAGGCATGAACAAAGACTTCCTGTTTTATGGGATCGAACAGACGTTAAGACACCCACGTGGGGGCAACAGAGAGTTAATGTTGCGGAGGAATGAGGCGACTTGGATTTTGAAATTACGGACAACTGAATTGGGGCTGAACATTGACCAAGAACTGCATTATTTTTTGGGGAGGAAATGAATAAAAAGCATGTAACCAATGGTGAAGCTTAAACTGTATGATTGGAAGCTCAAACCCAAAAAATCACAAACTGTAGTGCACTTACCCATGCGATTATACTGTACTATTTAGAACCTGTAGTAATAGAGCATGATTTAAGTAGGAGTGTCTGGTCCACTCATAAGAAATATGTGGCCAGGTTGCGAACAATATATTAATTCAGTTGTCAATACTTCTATACCCGCGTGGTAATATTAAGGTCTGCTGTGATTATTGATGCCATCCTGTTATCATGGCCATGATGTAAATAATGAACATTATGAGATGATGTTAATAATATTGAAAAATGTAACATGCCAAATGTACTATTGGGATGGATTATACACTTATAACTGACATCAGAATATTGGATCATTTCAAGTTAACTTAGCTTGTCGAATACTAAGATATCGCATTTCACACATAGGTTTCTTTCACCATTTCTTGCACCCATGACTTTTTCCAATGAATTCTAATTTTGCAAGTAAACTTTTCTAATAGTGTATAGTTTGAATAGTGGGCGGCGCACTAATAATTCCCAATGGATATATAATCAATTAATATACTTCAAGATGGCGGCTTCTACTCCTGGGGGCTGCTCATCCACTACGGGGATACAGAGAATCTGATTACACACTACTAGATTGCGGATGACGATTGCGCGTGGTTTTAAACAAATGGATTGAGTGTCGGCAATTTCTAGTTTGATATTTACGCACGTGGTTATGCGGTCAAGTAAGGGAAAACAAAATGGTTTAATTGAATGGTAATTTCTATTATTTTGTCCTAGATCTATATTTGTATATATAAAAAATCAAGAGAGTTTCAATCTGGTCTTTAATAGCCTTTTTTACGGTCGACAACATAAAGATACCGGTGAATCACGTATATGAGTCACTTTCAAGATGGCGGTGAAAGTTACCGGGTTGGAGAGGAGCCATTATAATCAGGCGGTCACGTGATAATAGGGGAAAGGTTAAGAGTGCCGATTTTCAAACACTCTTTCTCGTACTCGAGGAAGCCGGCGTGAGGGGTTTGCAGTATTCACGAAAGGATTTAGACGGTAAGGAGGTCGAGATAGAGTGGGCTAATGTTATAGGGAGACTCTCACTCTGGATATTTACGGACTTAAAGAAAGGATATCCATTTATAACTGAGAAATCTACAGCTAGTTGAATTAAGATTAACGTGACTTTGCAAATATATAGAAGGGGTTAGATATGGAAAATACAGATGCATAACTCTGGGTGCACCTTGCAAGCTTTTAAAACGGTGGTTAATATAAGGATGGGGGCCTGTCATCGTAGAGAGGATGGCTTATAGTCGGTGCTTAGAGATAGTCACTAATCTTACGTGATACAGAGAGACAGGCAGATTGGGAAGATAAATAATATAGTAGACGAGGCGGTGGTGCACATTTCTCAGACTGGCTATGTCTGATTTATTATCTTTTAGTATCCACAACCATATACTGGAGAGCGAGCGTTGCCATTTGGACCCTACCACATTTATTTCCCCACGCCGGAGGACCGTGTGGGTTGGAAATATCACCACACGTTAAGTATGTACAAATTTAGCTCGCAAAATTATACCCTAATTGTATTATTTCTGATGATATTATACGTGGAGGAGAGATGTGAATTCATCTCCTATTTTCTTTATTTTCTGTCAATTTTTAGTAATTGCATATTGAAGACGATTGAGGTTCGTGAATTTCAGGTGTTTTTCACTTGTGGGTGGAAGAGCACTCACAGGTCTCGTGCGTGGTTGTTGTTGGGATTTTTCTTTGATTCATTGGTGCAAGATAAATGGTGAATAGTCACATATTAGACTATTTCCAAACACATAACACACATTGGGAAGGTGGAGACTTGTTGTAGTGTATCTTGTCACCAGCTGTTTTTTAGTATTCACGTGTTGCGGTTTAGTAATCCTATTTGTGATGCATCAATGGCATGATCAGTCTAAAATACAAGATGCTTAAATATATACGATCACGAGGCCTTCTTGGTTTGAATTCACTTGTGGCAGTGTAATTGTATATAATAAGAGATTACTTGTTGTACTAGTTGCTGAGTACATTAAAACAAGAGACATCTGTTTGTTTAACCTATGTATTCTTCGAGGTTGAGGATTAAGTGGTGCCATCTCTTAGAGCCATATACTTGTGACTGATGCAATAATAGTGACTGTGGTCTATTTCTTATATAGCCTTGAAAAAGTCGAGTGTGTATGTAACAGAAGCGACGAAACACGTGTTGGCTCTTGATCGGCTCTCGATCTGTCACAGAAATCACGCATGAGAAGAATCTACGTAAAGAATAAAAGATTGAAAAATCAAATTTGAATTGTGTATATACTTGTGTTGACATACGAAGCTACTGCTGTCATTTTCTGGGCTTCTGAAACTTTTACGTGTGCTAGGGACTTTGCAAATACTAGAGTTGCAGCTTAGGCCGCAGAATCTGGGGAGGCAGGTGGTTCTCTCCACCTTTTAGCACCATACAAATACATGATATAAAGACATACATACAGTGAATATACCCCTGTGGCGCCTTTCCCTATGAACAATACCACCAGTCTATCTTTAGTCCCCTAGAGAATAGCCTCTTTACCAGTCTTTTGAATGGCTAACTTGAATCCTGTCACCGCTCACTTTAGGGAACTACTTTATTGTTTTTTGGTTAAACGCTCCATGAGAGTGCATGTGTATTCCAACTCTATCACTTGTGTGCTTCACCCCTCCAAATACCAGTACCCTAGCCCCGGTGTTGGTCTCTGCCTTGTGTTCTGCTTCATATCTCTCTTGTGTGCATCTCCCCAAGACTACCCCACACTATGTATTAGTCTCTCCTTCATGCACTGCTTACTCTCTCATATGCTTCTCCCCTGTGTCCTCAAGCTCTATGTTTTCTCCATTGTGCCCTTTTCCCCACCCCATCTTGCTGTCTCTCTCATGTGCTGATTTTCCCCTCCTCCCTCCATCAGCTCCCTCCACTCACTCCTCAGTTGCGCTACACCTGCAGTCTTTTTTAAATTGTTATTTGGTGCTTTCACACTTAAAAAAAGAAATATTATTTACCGATCCAGTGGAACCCCGCCATGTTGTTTAAGTAAATAGAAAATAAAAAATGGTGCATAGAATGATTCAACCTGTGACAGCGGTCACATCATGGTTCCATTTTTCCTTTGTTTTGCCAATGCTGTGCTGCATCCGCAAAAAGCATTTTGCTTTTTGCCCATGCTGTACTGCACCAGCAAAACTGTTTTGGCAAAGCCAAAAGGTCCAGAAGGTGAGACCTCTTGATTTTGCCAAGGCTTGATAAGAACTTCTGCTTCTTGGCGATATTTTCTAGCGGAAGCCATTTTGATCTCAAGATTTACACACAAGAATGGACCAGATGCTATTTTGCACCATTTTTGTTGCTTAAAAATATAGCAGGGAGCAAACAAAATTTGCCTCTTACCCTATTCAATGAATATTTTGCATCAAGGTAAATACGCATGGCCGATTTTGAGTTTGGCGGACAGGTACTCTATTTTAACGGCAGCAGAGTACCCTGTTTGCCAAACTCATGGTCCGCCCATCCAATTTTGAGTCTGTTGGATCACAAGTTTTACGCCAACGGAGCAACATTTACTATGTCAATGCAAAATTTCTTTTCACAGCTGACGGAGTAGGTGCCATCGGAAGTAAGCCACCTGACCATCTACCCTAGAGTGGATGGTCAGATGGCTTTTTATTTTAATTTTATTTTTTTACTGACCGTCACTGCCAGGTGTAATATGGTGGTGAGGGATAGTAAAAAACTGAAAATGATCCCCACACCATCGGAGAAAACTGGTGTGGGATTCATTCGTCTTTTTTATTTTTCAAAAACAAACTCCCACTTTTAGAGTTTGTTTTTGAAAAATGAAATATTCTGGAAAAGTTTGATGGCTAACCATCATGTTTAATGGAGCCATCTTTTAAACGTTTCCTATGCTGACAGGAACCACCAAGATAGCAGTTTCTGTCAATGTAAAGAGATATATGCAGGTCTGGCAGACATCTCTCAAGTTGGCTGGCAGAGTAAAGGCAGTAAACTCCTCTGTCACCAGGTCTGACTTAACTCCGTCTGCAAATCCTAAATCAGGCCTTCTGTCTTGAGTTGTACAGTGGGTGAAAAACAACATTTTGGAATGCGACCCCTAGGGATTGCCAGTGGTTTAGACTATTTGCAAGGTTTTGTCCCATCACCTTTTGGGTGTTTGATTGCCTATAGTATGCCTGGAAACCTGAGACTGGTGTAGCTTCCAAGCCTACTATTGCCAATATTTGTGGAATCTAAAAAGTAGTAAATTTGCATCCATTCAAGGAGTATTTCTATGGGTGCTAATTTGCTACTTTTTTCGTAAACCGGTCACCAAGGGGCATATATACAAAGAAGTGGCACAACGCAGCGTAGCAAGCAAAGTTGCTGCGCTGCATTGCATCACCTGAAAAGAGAAGAACTGTGTTATCTGGTTCAAGGGTGCCTGCGTTATGGTCAAGATAGTTTTTGTGCAGGAAGGGTGACCTTCCGGCACAAACACTATCAGGCTTTTTCCTTTTAGTATCTGTGCTGAAGAATGCAGCACACATACAAGGAGGAACTAAGTAGGCGAGATAAAGATATTTCTCCTCATTACTCCAGTCTCAGGCAAGCACACTATTTTGGAGCAAACCCATGTCACAATGTAAATATGGGTTGGCTACAAAATTCATGGATGGATGCATGGGAACACCCATGCACCACGCATGGAATGCCTACCTGATACAAAGTAACGCAATGCAGTACAACTTTTTGTGCTCTTGTTTTACTTTTCTTACAAAGCTATGCAAATCTACAGTTGCTGGTTTGTGAATACTGAAAAGGATTTTAGATTGAGGCTGCATCAAAAAACTGGAGCAACCCAATGCAAAATGTTTGTAACTCTGGGTCTAAAGATATTTAAGTTCCGGATCCAAAAACTGGACAAGTTAAAACCTCTTAGTGAAATCAGGATGATATGAAAAACCAACACAGTCAGAGCTGACCCAACTCATGGCTGCCAGCGACCAAGCCAAGAATGTACTTATTGGGGGGGGAAGGGTGGCATGCCCTAAATACACCCCCCCCCATTACCACTGAAGATACAACTCTGTGGCTACCAGATGGTGAGGAGCCTAGGATGGAGAACAGATATAGGTGTAAAATGTTCATTTTAGCTTAGCACGAGGCTAGGTACATTCAAGGAGTAATGAGGGAAGTGTCATGATTTAAGGACTGGGACAAGCAGGACGGAAAAGATGGTGATGGTCAGGACCACTGGAATTATGCAATTGTGCGGCTGCTGCATTTTGTGCATGATTATAGATTTGCTGCATTTGCCATATAATCCATCATCTGCTGCATAATCTGCCGATTTTAACAAAAAACAAAATTGTTTCTTCCTTAAATAGTTCAAAAGTTACTGAAAGTGCATCAACACATGTTGCCACACAACTGAAGGCCCTTTGCAAAGGCAGACTGGTCACATTTCTCTTGCTTATTGCTATATGTCAGTGTTAAACTGGTACTAATGAGGTACAACCAATGCCCACACAGTGTTAACAAGTGCAAAAATGAAAACATTATGAACTAATACTATAAGATATTGTGCCGCAATATGCAGCATAATTTGTTTTTTTCTTGCCACAAAATTTACTCAACCAGGCTACATAATTTGGTGCTCCCCTGCCGCATAATTCGAGTGGCCCTGGTAAAGGTCAATCCACACCTGGCTAAGACTCAGTTCTCAATCAGTGAGAATGTTTCTCTGATGAACCTGGATTGCTTTACTTAGTTGTAAAAATGTAGTCACATGCATCAAAACCACTAAGTTTTCTTGGCAGAGAGCAAAACTCAGGGGCATATTTTCAAGACAATTATCGCCTCTTTAGCGGCCGTTTTCAGCCGAAAAGCGGCGATAATTCTATCGCAGTATTAACAAGGACACGCTAACAGGCTTTAGCATGTGTTTCCTTGTGTTAGCACCCGTTTCACTAACGCCTTGCATCTCATCGCTAATGAGATGCAAAGTAGGCGTGCCTCACATTCACCACATGGGAAAACATCGCTAACGCAGCTTCGCGCTATTAACAACGATGCCCCATACCCGCGTAGCGGCAATGAAAATCATGCTAAGGCCCCCTTAACGCTGGATTCTAACGTCAGAAAAATATCTGACTTAGCTATATTACCCTATGGGAGGTGGATTGCCAGGCTAAATCCACCATGGCTTATTAGCAAGGAATTCCCTAGCGCTGTAATATTATCGCTGGATTAGCAGCGATATTCCAGCATTTCGGCACTTTCGCTGGAATTTTTATCGCATTGGAGATGGCCGTTGATGATAACGCGCTATCTCAGCGATAAAATCCAGCGATAGCCGGCGATAACTAAAATCGCGCTAAGCGCGCTTAGCGATATTTATCGCTGTCAGTTGATAATATGCCCCTCAGTGTTTTAAAGTTATAAGTATGATTCTTATGTTACACTTTTATCCATAGGACTTTGCAGAATTTGTTTTTAAATAGAATTATTGTTGCCAATTTGTTTTGGTTTCTCATTTATGCCTCGCCATCTGAGTGGAATTATATTACTATATTAGTGATGTCATCAGTGATGTCACTGACCATGTCATGAGTGATGTAATATGTGAGGTCATAAGCAGTGCACTGTGGAGGCGTAAGTTATAGTTAGCTCAGGTAACTATAACTGCCAAATTTCACAGGTTTTATACAAGTGAAATCTGACCCTAACTATAACGTCCCTGTAACCTTTGTTTTTTTCAGTGAATATATATATACCCTAATGGCGGGTCGCCAGTAGGTAGTTATAGTTAGGACCAAAGTTTCCATAGGAAAAGCGTTTTTTGTTTTGCCACTAACGTTGGCAGCACTTGACAAATCTCCATGAAAGTTTCACAAAACTTCCCCCTTTTGTTTCAGCTTCTATGTTAAAAGTTTCGGGGTGATCCATCAAGCAGGGCCGAGAAAAAACGGAGGTCCAAAAACACATTTTCCCCATGTTAAGTCTATGGGGATTTAAAAATTTTTGAACACGACTACAGCCTGAACCGCTGAATTGGAATTAGACCAAATTTTGCAGAAAACTAGATGTTGGTCCAGAAAGCGTGCTTTTTGTCATTTAGTATAAATCCATTCAGTAGTTTTTGAGATATCTATCCTTAAAAAATATAGATATCTGGGGACGCGAGTCCTTGCAGTGGACTTGCGAATCCTACTAAAATTTGATTGGCTGTCAACACTTCAACCAGGAAGTGGTAGCAGCCATCTTGGGACTCAGCTTGCAGCCTAGTCCCTGAAAAAACGTTTGAAAAAAAGTTTTAAAAAAAAGAAAAGGGCGCAGGGTAGGAATACCGTGACCCCCCAGATATGGTGGAGGGGTCCCTTAGGGGGTAAAAAGCATATTTTGTTTTATTTTGCCGTGGACTCACGGGTGGATCTGCGAATCCATTCAAATATGTAAAAAGAACGAAGTACTGGCTCCCGTGGTTCGTTTCCTATAGGCCCCCAGGTGAGCCAGGTCCCAGGGGCAAGTTTAAATTATGATGCAGGGGGGCCCACGCAGGCCCCCCACAGCCCTGGTGACCGCCACCTCCCCGGGGCTAGACATATTGAAATGCAGGGGGCACATGGCCCCCCGCAGCCCCGGGGACCGCTACCTCCCCAGGGCTAGATATAATATAGTAATGCGTGGGGGCTCTGCCCCCCTGCGGCGCCAGGGACCGCCACCTCCCTGGGGCACAAAGACAATAATTAAGGGGGTCTGTTGCGGACCCCGTCCCCTGGGACCACCACCTCCCCGGGGCTTACTGAGCAAAGGAGGAGGGCCGCACGGCCCCCCTCATGGAGCCCTACAAGGCCCTGGGGATTGCCCCCCCTAGGGCCAGCTCCAGCAATGTTCCAGGGTGCCCACCCCGGGACATTACAGTTTGCTACCAAGCCACAGCAAACCTGCTCTGCTTTCAGTAAGCGAGAGCAGAAAATGCTCTTGATTGCTGAAAGCAGTGTCTGTTCACAGCGAGCAGGGAAACAGACATTACTTTGTGACCCAGGGAGCAACTAACGCAAAACTTAAGGGTCCAACACCCTCTGCCTGTCATTTAGAATCCCCAATTTCTTGCGGGTGTTCACTCTAACGGGGTTAAGACCCTTGGTGCCCCTCTTGTATGTCTGTTCAAGATAGCATAGAAGTGTCCTCCCATGTAATAATCAGTCATAATCATATCTGTTTTGATGTGGCTCCAATTTTATTTCCAAATCGATAGTTCGATGTGCAGTGGGATTAAAGAACAGCTACCTGGATCCCAAAGCAATGGCTGCTCTGGCAGGAGGCGGAGAGCCAGCAGGGACTGCGCTCCCCATGCAGTCCCCAATATTTGCAGTGGGTGCCTTGGGTTGGGACCAGGGCACCCACACTACAGGCCGGGCCCTGAGGGATGGGGTCCCTGGGGCCGAAATAGGCCCGGGAGGGGTGCTGCATGCCCCCCCTCCCTTTTTTTTCATAAAAAGATTTTTTTTTTTAAAGGGGGCAGGTGATGGGGTCCTTGGGGCCGAAACCTGCCCAGGAGGGGAGTTGTGCACCCCCCCTCTCTGTTTTTTTTATTTTTTACAATTTTTTTTTTTTAAAGGGGCATGCCTCGGGTATGGGGTGCCTGGGGATCTTAACAGTCCAGGGAAAGGGGGCCACGTGGCCCCCCCTTCCTAAGAAAATAGGATTTTGTTTTAAAAAGCTGGCAACTCGCCGGAGGCCCCACCGCTTTTCTCCACCACTCTGCAAATGCACCTCCTGGCATGCTGCTGGTTGGGGGATGAAGTCCCCTTGGCTGCTGAGGGTCCTTAGGGGCCAACAAGACCTCCTGTTACCTCCAGTAAGCCCCACACAGTGGGATTGCTGAGAGGAGGTCAGAGGCCACATCCCCTTTCTCCACCACTCTGCAAATGTGCCTCTCGGCGCACTGCTTGTGAGGGAATGTGGTCCCCTTGCCTCCTGAGGGCCTCAGGACTAAAGTGGACTTCATCCCCCAAGCAACAGTGCACTAGGAGGCGTGTTTGCAGAGTGGTGAAGAAAGGGGGTATGGCCTCTGACGACCTCTCAGTATTCCAGCTGTGTGGGTCTTACTGGAGGTAACAGGAGGGCTAGTTGGCCCCCAAGGACCCTCAAGAGCCAAAGGGACTTCATTCCCCAACTAGTAGTGCACCAGGAGGCGCATTTGCAGAGTGGTGGAGAAAAGGGGCGTAGCCACCAAAAATCTCTCAGCAAACCCACTGTATGGGACTTGCTGGAGGTAACAGGAGGGGTAGTTGGCCCCCAAGGACCCTAAATAGCCAAGGGGACTTCATCCCTCTACTAGTAGTGCCCCATGAGGTGCGTTTGCAGAGTGGTGGAGAAAAGAGGCGTGGCCTCCTACCAGGTCTCAGCAATCCTGCTGTGTGGGACTTACTGGAAGAAACAGGAGGGGTAGTTGCCCCTCAAGGTCGTCCTTGGGGGCCAACTACCCCTCCTGTTATCTCCAATAAGTCCCACACAGAGGGATTGCTATGAGGTCTTCTGAGGCCATGCCCCCTTTTCCACCACTCTGCAAATGTAGCTGTGGTCACTACTGGTCGGGAGATGAAGTCCACTTTACTCCTGAGGGAACTTGGGGGCCAAGAAGCCCTGCTGGTACCTCCTGTAAGTCCTACACAGCAGGATTCGTGAAAGCTGGTCGAAGGCCCAGCCCCCTTTCTCCACCACTCTGCAAACGCGACTGCTAGTCAAAAAAACATAGAAATTCACTGGAAAAAACCAAAGCTTACAGGGATGTTATAATTAGGAATTAGCATTTAAAAATTCTTGGAAATTCACTGAAAAAACCCAAAGGTTACAGGGACATTATAGTTAGGCTCAGGTTTCACTTGTACAAAATCAGAGAAATTCAGCTGTTATAGTTAGTTAAGCTAACTATAACTTGCGCCCCCACAATGCACTGCTTATGACATCACATATTACATCACGCCTGACATGGCCAGTGACATCACTGATGACATCTCAAATGACATCACTGATGACATCATCCAGTGACTGAGGGTTTTTAAAAAAGTTTGAGTGTTAAATATATAGGTGTATAGGTGTATAGGTGAATCAGTTGGTGTATGAGTGCCTGATTGGATGATTCAGTGGGTGCGTGACTAACTGTATAAGTGAGTGATTAGGTGTCTCAGTGAATGTATGGGTGAGTGACTGGTTCTGTGACTGTCTGTATCTGTCTGTCAGTTGGTGTCTAAGTGGTTGTATGGGTGTGTGAGTGGGTATATGAGTTTCTGTATGTGTGAGTAATTGGCTGTCTGAATAACTATGGGTGTCTGAGTGTCTGTGTGGGTGGTTGAGGGTGTGTGTGACTGCCTGCATGGATGAGTGAGTGGGTGGGTGAGTCAGTGGCTCAATGGGTTTGTAAGTGTGTGTGTGTGAAGGTCTGTATGGGGGAGTGAGGGTGTGTATGGCTGTGTCAGTGAGTGAGTGAATGTGTTGGTGGTATATGGTGAGTAATTGGGTATGTGAAAGGCAGTATAGTTGAGTGATGGGGTATGTGAGTGACTGTTTGGGTGAGTGAGTGAATGTGAGAGTGGCTGCATGGGTGAGTGTGTGCTTGTGTCTGTGACTGTATAGGTGAGTGAGTACGTGTTAGTTTCTGTATGAGTGAGTGAGTGTGTGTGTAACTGTATGGGCAAGTGGCTGTGTGATTGACTGTATCGGTGAGTGAGTAGGTATGTGAATAACTCTATGGGTGACTGACTCAGTAAGTGAGTGGCTGTATGGGTGTTTGAGTGGATATGTCAGTGGTTGTATTAGTGAGTGGGTGTGTGAGTGCCTTTATGGGGGAGTGAGTGGATGTGTGCGTTTATCTATGAATCAGTGAGTAGCTGTGTAATTCTGGTATGGGTGTGTAAATGGGTTTGAGAATGGTAGTGTGGAAGTTGGAGTGGGTGTATGAAAGGTTATATGGGGTGTAATGGGTGCCTCAGAGATTCTGTGGATGATTTCATCAGTGATGTCATTTGAGATGTCATGAGTGATGTCATCAGTGATGTTACTGACCATGTCATGAGTGATGTAATATGTGAGGTCATAAGCAGTGCATTGCGTGGGCGCAAGTTATAGTTAGCTCAATGATTAGATATTGAACATTACATATGCGTGGTGCACCACTTATTGTTGTATTTGTCATCTATTTATTCAAAAAGTACATCTTATTTCAAGATATTTTTTGTTTTCGCTGCGACGTCGCGATTGCTGAGGACACACAGCGAATACCGTGAGTGGGTGCGGGAGTCTGTGAGTGTATCAGTGACTAGGTGCATAAGTCTCTGAGTGGGTCTGTGAGTGGGTGTGTAAGTGACTGTATGGGTGTGGGAGTATCTGAGTGGGTCTGTGAGTGTGTGTATGAGCATCTGAGAGGATCTGTGAGGGGGTGTAGGAGTGTCTCAATGGGTCTGTGAGTGAGAGCATAAGTCTCTGAGTGGGTGAGGGAATGGGTGCATGCATGAATGTCTGAGTGGGTCTGTGACTGGGAGGGCGAGTGTCTGGGTGGGTCTGTGAGTGGATGCATGAGTCTGAGTTGGTGAGTGAGTGAGTGCATGTATATCTGAGTGAGTCTAGTCTCTAAGAGGGTCTGTGACTGAGTGTATGAGTGACTGTAAGGGTGGCTGAATGGATCTATGAGTGGGTGTATGAGTGTCTCAGTGGGTCTGTCAGTGGGTGTGTGAGTGTCTCAGTGGATCTGTGAGTACATATGTGAGTGGGTCTGTAAGTGGGTGTGTGAGTCTTTGAGTGGGTCTGTACATGGGTGTGTGACTGTCTGAGTGAGTCTGTAAGTGGGTGCATGAGTATCTGAGTGGGTATGTGAGTGGGTGCATGAGTGCCCAGTGGGTCTGTGAGTGGGTGTAGGAGTCTCTAAGTAGGTATGAGACTGTGTGCATAAGTCTATGAGTCGGTCTCTAAGTAGGTGCGTGAGTCGCTGAGTTAGTCGGTACATGTATGCGTCACTCTCTGAGTGAGTCTGTAAGTGGGTGCATGAGTACCTGAATGGGTATGTGAGTGGGTGCATGAGTATCTGAGTGGGTATGTGACTGGATGTATAAGTGTGTGAGTGGGTATGTGACTGGGTGTATAAGTGTGCGAGTGAGTTTGTGTGTACATGAGTCTGTGATAGTGAGTGGTGAGTGTATACAAATATATATCTATATTTTCACCAATATTCACAAAGACGTCGCAATAGTCCTGATGTCCCCATGACGGTACATGGGGAGCCATGCTGGCGGTTGAGTCATCATCGCGAATATCAACCGCGATAAAAGAAAATCCATTTTGGAAACTTAACTTGTATCACTAACACCCCCATTTCCCAAACATGGGGTCAGAGTATCTCCACCCTGACCCCTTATCTTAGCTTTTACAGAAATGTTCAGCCTCGCAAACAGTTCACAATCAATGAAATGGCGGCCACAACTTTCTTTTCAGGTTGCGTCCCGCCAATCACAGCATTCTAGTTGGCACGCTTTTGCGGTTTACCTCAAACACGTTGTGATTTCACTGTGATCGTTGAAATCGCTGCAACTTTCTGTCAGGTTGCGTTCAGCCAATCAGAGCATCACCGCTGGCGTGCGCTTTCACGATTTATTTCAAACACGTCGCAATTTCACTGTGATCACCGCGAAACCACTGCGAAATATCCACGACCAGAGCTATCACTATATTGTTTGAATTTAATTTCACAAAAACTACTGAACGGATTTGCACCAAATATCATCACAAAGCACAATCTGCATAACAACATCTACCTTTCTGCCAAATTTGGTGTAATTCCGTCCAGCGGTTCGGGCTGTAGGTTCGACAACGCGTTCCTATGGAAATTAACTTTACAAAAGCACCCTTATTTTGCACCCCTATTTCTCTGGCCCCTCTATATGGATCACCCTCAAACTTTCCATGACACACAGAACATAGTTTGACACTTTTTTGGGAAAATTGAATGAAGATTGGTCAAACGATGCCAAAGTTATAGATAGGCAAGTCAAAAAATGCTTTTCCTATGTAAACTAGGCCATAACTATAACTAACTACTGGTGAACTCCAGTAGGTTTTTATATATATATATATATATTCACTGAAAAAACCATAGGTTTCAGGCACGTTATAGTTAGAAATTAGCATTTAAAAAACCTTAGAAATTCACTGAAAAAACCATAGGTTTCAGGCACGTTATAGTTAGTTGGACATTTCACTCGGACAAAACCATAGAAATTCCACCGTTATAGTTAGTTCAGCTAACTATAACTCGCGCCCCCGCAATGCACTGCTGATGATGTCACATATTACATCATTCATGACATGGTCAGTGACATCACTGATGACATCACTGATGACATCTCAAATGACATCACTGATGACATCACTGACGACATCATCCATGTGAAAATCTGATGCACCTCCTCACACTCTAATATAACCTTTGATACACCCACTGTAAAATACAGACTACCATTTTCTAGATCATTGACACACCAATACCAGTTACTACATACGCACTCACTGATTGCTAGGTGTACACACACATCCACTCATTCATCCATACAATAACTCATACATGCAGTCACTCATCAATACAACACTATCATATGCACTCATACACCTATACAGACAATCACACACCGCCACTCATCCATGCAGTTACTCACACACCTACTCAGTCATGCTAAGAATCTATCACACTCCCATTTACTCACTTATACAATTATACACACACCACCTCACTTATTCATACAGATACTAACGCATACTTACTGTGTTATATAATCAGTGATACAAGTACACACTGATCTATACAGCCAGTCTCACAATCACTGACTATCATGTAGAGTCCTTTATATACTTCAACTCTCACATACACTGCCTTTTACATATGTAGTTACTTGGACATGTGCCACTCAGACATTCATTCACTCACCAAGACACCGATACACATACTCACGCACCCATACAGCTGTTTCCACATGCACTCTTGAACCCATACACCCAGTAAATCAATCACTCACACATCTATGCACAGAGTCACACACCTCCCACCCACCCACACACACACTCAATCTCCCCCATAAATACTCAGACAACCATCAATAACCTATATAGACACTGATATAGCTACTGACCAACCCATGCAGCAGCTTACACAACAACAGGCAGACTAATACAGACATTCACACAGTTTAGTCACTAAGCCATGCATTCAGTAAGACACATTTAATCTCTCACTTATACAGTCAGTCACTCAACTACTAAATCCTCCATCCAGACACTTATACACCCACTCATTCTTCCATACACCTTGGAATATTTATATAAAACATATTAAAAAAATTACAGAAACACACAGTCACTGGATTATGTCGTCAGTGCTGTCATCAGTGATGTCATTTGAGATGTCATCAGTGATGTCACTGACCATGTCATGAATGATGTAATATGTGACGTCATCAGCAGTGCATTGCGGGGGCGCGAGTTATAGTTAGCTGAACTAACTATAACGGTGGAATTTCTCTGGTTTTGTACGAGTGAAATGTCCAACTAACTATAACGTGCCTGAAACCTATGGTTTTTTCAGTGAATTTCTAAGGTTTTTTAAATGCTAATTTCTAACTATAACGTGCCTGAAACCTATGGTTTTTTCAGTGAATTTCAATGGTTTTTTAAATGCTAATTTGTAACTACAATGTCCCTGAAACTTATATTGTTTTTAAGTAAATTTTAAAAAGACGCGCATACTTTTTGTAGTGAAAAACTAATTGTAACAGTAGTCTGTTATAAGTTATAATTTAACAATGTTTAAAACTTTATTTAGCACTATTTAACATATAAGTGTGGAAAAAGTGTGACGTAGCAGCTATGATACCTGACTTAGAACAACAGCGTTCACAGTTCGATTCCCGGCTCTGGCGGCACATTAGCCCACCACTATGTCACTGTGGGCAATACCTTGCTTAATCTTCCCGACGCCCCGAGCGCCGGGACACCTCTCTGGAGGTAGCTGTACGCTTTACAAATGCTGGCATTTTTTTAATTTAAAACTATAATGATGAGAAATAGTAGCACACATTTTTTTTTCTATTCTGAACGATATTTTTTTTATCTTTTCTATTTAGAATTACAGCAATTAATAGATGTTTTTAGTCACGAGAAAGGAAATGACACGGTTTACCCGGTAACAGTTTTTAAGGTCTCCAACGTATGTACATATTAAGGAGCTTATACGTGTGAGGTTCGAAATCGAAACCTTTACCGCTTCACATTTTGTAACTTTTCCCAACACGTGCACAAGTTAAACAGTGAAAACGTGAGCACGTGTCAACTGTAAAACATGACATCTAAATGGGCGGAGCCGCATGTTCCTTCTATATACTAAATAACCAAAAACTATATAAACCACACCCGTTGTTCGATTAGTTTAGTTTTTGCGAGTTATTTACGCGTGTCCATTCTGTGATGCAGCTTCCGTTTTTTAGCGTTGGATTCTTCTTTTGCGACAACAAAACATATTACGGAGTTGTAAGTTGTTTGATTATGGCATAGTAGATATTTATAATACGTAGCTATTTTGAATATTTAAAGATTTGTATTTAGAAAAAAATGTTATTGGTTGTTTTTGCCATTTACCAGCTTGTATTCAGAAACAGACAAAATAGAGGAAACACTATTCCTTTTCTGCCTCATTTGAGCTCATATAGTGTCACTTTGTATATTATAATATTGACACTATACTTGACCTCAGAGGTGTTGGTGACCCGTGGGCGCGAAGACTAAAGATTTATAAGTAACGTCAGCAGCTTCTGGTTCTTACTCTGTTTCCCCCTTGGGATCATATAGTGTGAATATGTATATTGTAATATTCACAGTCATTATGATGTCAGAGGAGTTTATGACCCGTTGGCGCGAAGATGAAAGATTTCGAAGTCCCGGAGAAAAGAAGCTCTGAACATATTCACCGCTGGAAAGTATTTCGTTATTGATCTTATTTTGTGTTCATCACTTTAATTTCCTTTTCCTTTTTGTGTGGCATCAGTGTCACTCTCTATATTGTAGTAGAGTGTCATATTTTCACACAACAGGAATTGGAGATTTGTCGCCGCCAGGAGTAAACCATCTCAAATACAGCTTACTGACCTTTATAACTTACTTGATGAGATATTTTTACAGTGAGAATATTTTTTGAAATTGCAGTTTAAAAAGATTGTTTGCATAGACACTTTCTTACTGAATGCCTTTGATAAACCCTACATTTTTAATGATATTTGGGTATTTCTCTTTTTCTCTGTTGTGGTTCCTATTCTCGTTCTCCCTATAGAATTTATAGGAATAGTAGTGTATATATTACTACTATCCTATATGTTCTTAAAGGAGTACGTGATCTGTTAGCGGAGCAGTGACCGACCTCTAAGCACTACGACAAAACTTTCCCGACTTTTCCAGAATAGAAATTGTAAATATTTTGATTTTTTTGTTGTGCTCCTTATTCTTCTTCTCCTGTGGAATACTATAAACGCACCCTGTACATTTTAATACTGTGAGTTTATAGTACTTCAAAGGGGTTGGAGATCTATCTGTGCGAGACATTAACAACATATATTACAGTTATTTCCGTTGATAACTTACTACCTCACAGTTTGTAACACTGCTAATATTTTCTAAAATAGTAGTCCCTAAAAAAAAATTATATACATAGTGCTTCATCATCTCAGGTCACAACAACAATAACAAGTAAAAAACAGTTAAACACAAATGATGTCATATTACCTAGAAATGTACGCTTCATCAAAACATTAAATGAAGCACTATGTATATAATTTTTTTTAGGGACTACTATTATATAAAATATTAGCAGTGTTACAAACTGTGAGGTAGTAAGTTATCAACGGAAATAACTGTAATATATGTTGTTAATATCTCGCACAGATAGATCTCCAACCCCTTTGAAGTACTATAAACTCACAGTATTAAAATGTACAGGGTGCGTTTATAGTATTCCACAGGAGAAGAAGAATAAGGAGCACAACAAAAAAATCAAAATTTTTACAATTTCTATTCTGGAGAAGTCGGGAAAGTTTTGTCGTAGTGCTTAGAGGTCGCTCACTGTTCTGCTAACAGATCACGTACTCCTTTAAGAACATATAGGATAGTAGTAATATATACACTACTATTCCTATAAATTCTATAGGGAGAACGAGAATATTAACCACAACAGAGAAAAAGAGAAATACCAAAATATCATTAAAAAATGTAGGGTTTATCAAAGGCATTCAGTAAGAAAGTGTCTATGCAAACAATCTTTTTTTAAACTGCAATTTCAAAAAATATTCTCACTGTAAAAATATCCCATCAAGTAAGTTATAAAGGTCAGTAAGCTGTATTTGAGATGGTTTACTCCTGGCGGCGACAATTCCTGTTGTGTGAAAATATGACACTCTACTACAATATAGAGAGTGATACTGATGCCACACAAAAAGGAAAAGGAAATTAAAGTGATGAACACAAAATAAGATCAATAACGAAATACTTTCCAGCGGTGAATATGTTCAGAGCTTCTTTTCTCCGGGACTTCGAAATCTTTCATCTTCGCGCCAACGGGTCA
>CAWUFW010018980.1:0-202217 GCA_963921515.1 Calotriton arnoldi
GTGGCATCCAGTACAGTGCACGCACGAACAACTTGCAGGTGGGAAACTGGACAGGGCTGGATTACTGGAGGCATGAGGAGCATAACACCACCAACACATGGGACATGTCACGTAGCAGACGAACACGCAGCACCGCCCACCGTCACGAAACAAGTGAACAATGTGCACACGGACATGAACAACAGACTCACACCCCACATGACCCATCACAGACATAGCAACACCCAAGGAGCCACGTCTGCATGCACAAGCCACACTGAATATAGTCCCACACGGCAGCCACTGTGCAACTCATCACACACAACCGAAACACCATTGAAGTCCTGTCCATGTAGCCCCCACTGCCTGTCAACCCCACACCCCACAACTACGCCTATGTAAGACAAACAACACTAGACGCAACAGAGCGGAACAACAGAAATGCACACGAACACCACTGAACCCATCAAACTCACAGACACACCATGCACATACAACATACCATCCATCCCATCCGTCAGCCCCAGTCTCATGAAAGGCATGTCATCCGCACAGCTGCCACACATACAGCAGTCACGCTAAGACACATGCCCATGACCAACCATGTGCCAGAAGTCAATTAAGCACACGACACACTGTGAGCAACAACACACAACATGGGCCACACCCCCCCGAGCACCGCAGTGATGCACATGGCACAGGGCAGCACGCACACCAAGGAGATGGGACAACTGCAATACGTTGGCTGGCACACAACTATCACTCACTCATAACGATGCGTCCAATGCCACGTCCAGTAACCACAACAGACAGCAAATATGCAGGGCATGTCAGGCATGCACACACCTCAGACCATGCACTGTCATGCTGCCACAACACATGTCACGTTCGGCACCCATGGCTCACAGCATGTACCCCAAAAGCATATCCCCTCCCAAATGCGAATCTGGGGCATGGCCCCCATGTTGCCATATACGTTCCTAAGCGTTCCATGTGAACCCCAAAAGCATATCCCCTCCCAAATGTGAATCTGGGGCATGGCCCCCATGTTGCCATATGCGTTCCTAAGCGTTCCATGTGAACCCCAAAAGCATATCCCCTCCCAAATGCGAATCTGGGGCATGGCCCCCATGTTGCCATATGCGTTCCTAAGCGTTCCATATGAACTCCAAAAGCAAAGTACAAACCAGACCCAGGATGGGCCAGGAGCCCGCATACACCAGAGTCACAATGAGTAGGGGCACAGCAACACACCCATCGGCATGGCCAATCCGTCCCATGCCACATGTGCACAGCACACAGTCCCATTGCCTAGCACACACAACTACAGATGCCACAGCCACACACTCGCCTCCGGGAAACCCATGTACGAGATTGCACGAACTGCCAATGTCAGACGACTAATACATACTTCGCCAGGTGCAACACAATAACAAATCTCATTCTCTCCACAGGTGACGAACTGCTGGATGCTGGGGATGGAGACAGCAGCCAGCACAGCCAGCCTACAAGCCCCCAACGAGGACACACGGATCTGGAGGATCTGTCCTCCTCTTCGGACACGGACCACCAAGCTGGCCCATCTGGCGTGGCAGGGCCCAGCCGCTCCCCAGGACCCCTCCTACCCACCAACCCATCATCCAGGGATGCTGAACAGTCCCAGTCCCCTGCTGCCACTGTCGTTGCGGCCACACCCACGGTCATTGCGGCCACTACCACTGCCGCAACCGCCACCATCGCCGCACCGACCACCACCGCCTCCACCACCACCACGTCTTCGCTGGCACCAGCCCCAGCGCAGGTGGTGGCCCGGCCGACTGGATCCACCCTGGGAGCCACAGCGAGGACCGTGGTGTGCAATGTGGCTAGTGGGCAGGCCGGTGGCAGCAGGACTGGTAGGAGGAGCAGGGTCAGGGAAACGCCAGCCTGCCCTGGGAGCCATGCCCTGCCTCAAATGGCCAGAGTCCTTGGGGCCTATGAAGAGGCCCAAGGACAATGGGCCAGGTCTGCTACTGACACGCGGGAGGTGCTGGGGGTGCTGAGGTCCATGGACGCCCATATGGGCCAATTCGTGTCCCGTATGGACCAACTCGTGGACCTCATGGGCCAGCTGGTGGTGGCGGTGGGGTCACAGGCAAGGCCAGCAACACCACCTCCGCCACCACCTGCTAGGCGCAGGCTCGGGCAGCAGTGTCCACTTCCCCTGCGTCCACAGCCAGTGAGCACACCTCACCCACCACCAGCAGGTCGCCACCACACACCCCCTCCCAAACGTGGAAGGGGCCGTCCGAAGAGGAAACAGATCTCCCGGGAGGACTTCGCACGCTCCAGTCGCAAGTGAGGCAGCCAGCCAGCCTTCCGCCAGCCTTCCTTGACCAGCCACTGCATTGACTTGCTCTACGATCCCACTCCACACAGCCAGCTGGATGGCATGTGTGTGTTGGACTATGGACATAGAACCAGTGGGTACACCCTGATCATCACGCAGCCATGACCGACAGCTCATTGTCACTGCACGCACCACTTTTGTCATCACCTTACACACAATCACATGTCACAGTTTGTAATAAATGCACCTTTTTCACTAACTGCTGTTTGTGCCCTGTGTTTTATTTGTACGCAATACAACGGCCACCTTGAGCGGAAAGGCACCTGATGCGTGGCATGGCAATGGAATCCGGAGGGCCTGTAGGGACCTAGGGGTGGGAGACAGAACAGGAGCACATTCAATGAGTGTGTCACACACCCATCACACAGTACATGTCAACAACTACAAGCAATGTACACACATCGCACAGAGCAATAGGGCACAATGCCACAGTCACCAACAGTGGCATACTACCCTGGCCATGGAGCGTTGACACACTGCACGCAGTGAACATACGGCACACACACACCTGCACAGATACAGACACATCATCCGTCGTACATGGACACTCACCGTCAAGTGAAGTAGCGGGCGATGAGCTGCTGGTGCACATTCCCAGCTTCCTCCTCTCCGCTGTCCACCTCACTCGAGCTGTCCTGGTCTGCGGGCTGGGGCCCTGGTTGATCTCCGTCATCCACAATGAGGGGATCTGCTTCCCGAATGGCCAGATTGTGCAGCATGCAGCACGCCACCACTATCTGGCACACCTTCTGTGGGGAGTACGCCAGCGCACTCCTCGGTGCGGTCCAGGCACCTGAACCTGGACTTGAGGAGGCCAAAGGTACGCTCGACCACACGTCTGGTCCTCCCATGTGCCTCATTGTATCGATCGTCTGCTGGGGTGCGAGGATTCCTCAATGGACTGAGCAGCCATGCCCCATTCGGATACGCAGAGTCACCTGGGTGTGAGGGACACAGAGAACCGTTGCTATTCCAACTGGACAGGGGACAGCATCGCACAACCAGCACGCTACACCACTCCACATACTCACCGACAATACAGGCACGATCCTGTTGCAGATTGGCCATCAGTCGTGGCAAGATGCTGTTGCGCATTATGTGTGCGTCATGGGCCGAGCCTGGAAACTTGGCACACACGTGGGTGATCACCATGTCCGCAAGGCACACCACTTGCACATTCAGGGAGTGCGTGTGCTTCCTGTTGCGGTACAGGTGCTCAGTGGCCTGTGGTGGAACAAGGCCAACATGAGTGCAGTCAATGGCTCCCATGACGTGTGGGATTCTGCCAAGGGCATAGAATGCACCCTTCACTGCCGCCAATTCACGAGCCCTGGGGAATCTGATGTACCTGTTCCGGTACAGCATCATGGCTGCCAGTACATCCCTCAGCACCTTGCTGAACATGGGCTGGGACATCCCTCCTCCACTGCCCACTGTGTGCTGGAATGACCCAGTGGCGAAGAAATGCATGGCGGCCATCACCTTAGCCGTGGGGGTGACAGCAGTCGGATACACCCTGCGGGGACGGAGATGGGGCTCTAACATGGCACACAGTCGATGCAGAGTTGGCCTGTCCAGCCGAAACTTCCTGATTACCTCTGTATCGTCCATGTCCGCCAGCAATTGGTATGGGCGGTCAATGTTCGGTCTCCGCCTGGGTTAAATGGCAGAGGACACATGTCAAAGCAACACGGCACATAGCAATTTCGCATACACATCACTGACATGACTGAGCAAGCACATGAGCCACAGCCCAGCTGTCAAGCTGGGACGGCACGGCCACAATACACTTACACAGGTCTCCCAACAATGGCAATGGCAAGTGAGACATACCACTGCCATGTGCATGCACATGGGGATCTAGGCCCCAATGACTTGCGGGGCGTGCTGATGGGGACTGACTGCATATTCGTCAAGCGGCAACGCCACGGCAACATGAGTGTCTGCTGAGCATGGAACTGCTTCCGAGGCTGGATGAGTATGGCACACGACGACGACGATGTGGGCACGGGCTGAGCGGCCAATACAAGTGGGACCTGTGGCACGAGGGGATATGAGACAGTAGTAGGTGTCAGCACTGCACCCTATGTACAGCACTGTACGGATCACAGTGCCCGAAACATTGACTGGTGTCCACATTGACAGCCCCATGCCAAGACGGCTGTGTGCTTGCAGTCACACGTCACAGGTGAGAGGTTACATTGCACGTGCCAGGTGGCAGACGTACATAGTGGGAGCTGGCATGTGTGTGCATGTGTCTCCTGTTCAGGATCCACCAGATGGGCGCTGACTCTGTACTGACCATTGGACACAGCATGTTCCGTGGAAGGCTTGTGTGTGTGGGATGGTGGCACTGGATGTGCCTCCGTTGGGTGGGGGGCCATGCACAGGGCGGGTACGTCGATGATTGCGCATTGTTGGTCACGGTGGGTGCACCAACTAAGATGTGTTGCCCTGTGTTCAATTCCTATGTCCGCATGATGATGGACTGTGGATGTGGGCAGACTACACATTGGTCGATGTGCTGTCTATATGCATGTGCCTTCACACCAGGCACAGCTGCCCCTGCACATGTGACCCCTGCTGGACTCGCTGCTGGGTCTGTGGAGCTGATGCACCTTCTGCGCGTGGGCGGGCCGCTCTCCTCACTTCCCTCATTGCGCATGTCATGTCTTTGCCGCAGGTGACATGGATCATGGAGGGCCCACATGTACGCGTGGGTAGGCTACACATGATTGTTCACTGGTCGCCACCCCCAGTCAGTGTTTCGAATGGGAAGGTTGTCGTGCTGGTGGTATGTTCGATGTGGCGGATGGGCGGGCCTAGGTGCGGGCTTACATTCCGGACATGGGGGGTAGTTGGATTGGCGACTAGTTGCAGTACACACGGGACACGTCTCTTCCTTTCCACATCTGGGTCATCCCTTGTACTAACTGGACAGTGATACAGTCATCTTCGCCCCAGCCCTCATGTCCTCCCTCGCCCCCCAATATGCATGCTCACCTGCGAGGCTAGCGCTTGCACAGGCAGCCCCAAGCTCGCACCAGAGAGGGCAAGGAGTGTATGTGTGGGTCCAGTTGCACGAGTGGGCTGTCTCAGGGTATGATGTGTTGCGGGACGCCGTCCACCTGCGTGGTGCCCCAAATGGAGACCCGGCCTGCATGGACTATGCATCACAGTCTTCGCCTTCCGGATCCGCCACCTGCGACACCCAGTGGCTGTGGCTGCCCTTGCGGCCAGGCCGCGTCCGTCTGTGACTGATGGCCCACACATTCACTCTTTGGCCTCTCTGGGGAGGGCTCGGGGGTGGTGGCGCACGCGCTTGCACTTAGTCGCAATGGCATGTGGCGTGGTTGGTATGATGGGCAATGGATGGGATGGTGCGAGCCACCTCCCGTGACGTCAGTGCTGCTCGTGCTGTGGTGCGTCCCCCTACACTTCCATTTGACTTGTGCCATGCTAGACGTTGAGGTTCTATTGCCTGCGTGATATGACCAGGAGGAGCGCGAGGAGACCTCTCACACACCATGCTCCACTGCCATCCCGTGCCCTGTATCGCCTGTGCGGATTGACTATGTTGGGGTTACACCTGGTCGACTGGGGCTGTGTGTGCCTTGTCAAGGGGCATGGCGGGCGCACAACAGGATCCAGCTTGTCCACAGAGGGTGGGCTGAGGTGCGCCTGGTACCGCTTTGTACGTGTGCCCGGCTGCTGTGCACACACGTGTTCACTCCCCCGACAGGTGTCCTCTCACAATGCCCAGGGAAGCGGTGGTGTACTGTACATGACCCCTCCCAACACGGCGTGCTCCAACTTGGCATGTGCGCATCTACCCGTCGCACCCACCCACCTGAGCACTGCGTCCATACGACTTCACACGACACATGTGTGTCTTCCACAGTAGTGCTACTCATTTGCGTTGACATCCAATACCAGTGGACTACATGGTCATGTCACGACTGCCGTGTACTTCACATACTCTCATCCTCTCTCATTCGTACTTGTGAAATGAGTCAGCGGAGACAGTTCTGGTTTCAAACATTATATTGAGTCTTCTGTCCTCTGTGATGCAGTATAGTGGACACTACTGGCAGCGGAATACATGTTGAGGATATACTGAGCATGATAACAAATGGGATAGGGTGTGGGGTTACATCTGCTTGGCCAAGGCTGTGCTAATGTACATTTACGTATAGCTGCGGAGCTGCGGACTTTGACACAGACGGTATACATGTAGCCTACCAGACCGCTCGGCATCATGGGCACAGTCCATCTCAGTTCCATGTGACAGGTTTGCTGCGGTTGTTCCTCATGCACGCGTGCATGTGAGATGACATCAGGGCATGTGCTTGCGTGCATGCAGCGGCGTGCCACTTGTTGTTGCACTGTGGTGGTTACTGGACATGTCACAGTCACTGGGGTCGTGTTGTTGTTGTATGCACTTGTCGTCCATGCAAAGGTCCTGGTATGGGATTCCCGGGCGGGGGTGGGAGGGGTGCAGCACCCACAGACTCCAGGCGACCTATTCATGTCCACTGAGCGGTGTGTGTGTCCATGGGCGCTGGATCCATGTCGTGTCCTGGTTGTTCGTGCAGTTCCGTCCATGTGGGTGCGATGCACAGAGCCCATGCCACTGCCTCCCACGATGCATGCGGTGTTCCTGGATGTGATGGGGAACAGTGTGCATGTCCCGGTCATATCCGATGTCATGGCGATGTCGTTGATGGTGTGGTTACAGTTGCCGGTCGTTTGGTATGGCTGTTGTGGTGGTGACTGGCCAGTCCATGCGGAAGCTGAGCATGGGTGCGGGTTGGACTTCATAGGTCACTCGGGAACCTGCGTTGTGGTCCGACGTATTTACAGGTTGTCAGGTATGCGATGCCGCCCAGCAGGGCTTCCATGTCATTGGTGGTGTACATGTTTGCCAGCCAATGAAGCGGATGGTGGCTGTCAAGGTGTTGTTCGTAGGTTGTCCCTTGGAGGACCATGATGGGGCATGCTGGGTGACATTCGATGTAGCTGTTCTCGATGATCCGTCGTGTGGAGGCACAATGGTTCCATTTCAGTGCGCGTGCGATGTTGGCCACATACGCCATGCCCCCATAGGCAGAGCAGGCCCTGTCGTGTGCGTCCAGAGGGAGGAGTAGTGGTAGCAGGTCCGCCTTCAGACATGCCGGGTTGGAGAGGCATATCTCGACGGGATGCTGGTAGGGACACCTCCGACAGTAGAAGACGGGCATGACGCAGCTGAACAATGTGATGCGGTAAGTCAGTCGGTAACTTACGTTCAGCAGGGACAGGAGATCGCATCCCAATGTATGTATCGTGTTGGTTTGGTACAGCTTGAGCTGTTCGGCGTAGTTGGGTAGGTGTGTTGCGGTTGCCATTTCGCAGCGGTTCGTAGAGGTGGCGTGCTCCGGCTGTGTGTGCAGTCTGCAATGTGCACGCTCCGGGGTTGCTGTGAGCTCTGTGTAGTCGTGGGGAGACAGGACTTGTGTTCTGTTGGCTTGTTTGGAGGACACGGGCCCTCTTCCCACATGCTTCTCAGACAGTTCAAGGTCAGTGCTGTGTGACTCCTTCCAATTAACTTGCATGTGGCCGACATGGGGGAGTGTTTTCTTCTTTCTTCCCCGTCCGTTGTGTGCTTCTGTGATATGCGCTATCTGCCCTGTGGTCGGTCTCCTCGGCATGCCTGTGTTGGTCTATTCTTGGACAATGGCTGTATTCACCGGCTTCTGTCGTAGGGCTGTGGTTTCGGTGTTGGAATGGAAGGTCATTCAGTGCTGTCTGCTCTCCCTTGTGTGGGCGGCAGGCTGCCTTCCCGCTCTGCGTTGGGCCTTGTGTGTGGATGTAATTCTTGGGCCACCTGTTGTCGGTCCCCGGGCTCTTTGGTGTTCCGTTTCATGTGTCTTGTTCATATGTGCAGGGTGGTATGGGTTTTTCAGTGTGGTACTGGCGTTCCTCTTCCCGAAGGGGCCCTGCTTCTCCTAGTTGGTGTTGCCGCCGCTGTATGCTACGCCATGTTTGTTACACTGGGGTGTGTCCTGCAGTTGCGTGTCTTCACTGACATGTGTGCGTCGGTTGTGTGGCGTTGGGTGTTGTCCGTGAATTGGGCGTTGGGGACATGTCTGTGGCCGGCCTGTCACGTGTCATGTGCGTTCGGGGTGGGGCTGATGTGTGTGCTGCTTGGTTGTGTCCCTGTGTCTGTGTGCGACGCATGCATGGCGCTGCGGTTGGCCTCTGCGTTGTGCGCATGTGTGGCGGCGCCATCGGCGCTTTGGGGCCGTGACGGGGTGGTTGGTTCCTAGTCCCAGGTGGTGTGTACACATGTGTTCTGCGATGTTAGGATTTGGCCTGTGTGTCATATGTGGATGCGATGGTGGATGTGTAGTGTACACGCGCTGGTGGGGGGTTGTCCGCTTTTCCGCCCTTGCACTGTGTGCGCTGTTTGCGTGCACTTGTTGTGTGTGTGCCTACCTGCGTCTCCGCGGCACGTTGCGTCCTTGGTGGTGCATCAGCAGAAGCATGGGAAGGGCCTGCAGTGCTGGATTCATGCCCGGGTGCCGCTTCTTCGTTGTCCGTGCTCTGCGTCCGTGTTTCCGCCTCTCTTTCACGTGCGGTGTCTCTTTGCCGTGGGAGCCGTTTGTTTGCGGCATCGTAATTTATGCGCCGGGCGGGACGTGTTTCGTCGGATGGTGTGTGTCAGTTGTGCTGCGCCGCTACGTGTGCGGGCGCACTTTGATGGCGGACGGTGTTGCTGGCTTGCCGGCGGTGTTTGGCCTGCTTTTCGCATCGTAATTGGGCGGGCGTGTGGACTGCTGCGTGCCGGCGGTAACTGGTGGTTTCTGCATCCGCCAGCACAGCGGTTGTGCTTCCGCCCGCCATCGTAATGGGCCCCTAAGTTTCTTAACATACATTTAAGTTCTCCGTGACGACGATACCAATGTTCATTAGTATCACGTTGATACGCCATCAAATTAATTAACTGAGATTCTAAATGATCGTCTCTTTGTTGAACTTTGTCCAAAAATTCCTTTGCAGAAACATGTATAAGATGAACTCCTGTTTTTAATATGTGGTTCAATGCATATGAAAGTCCAGACAAGTCACTTTCAAACAGAAGATGAAATAAATATGGAATATACTGTCAAAATCTTAGATCTTCTGAGTACAATCTTGGTGTACAATATTCTGAAGCTGGAATCTGTAGTGGTCGTTCATCATATCGTCCACCTTTTCCAGTGGGGTAGAGCTGTGGAAAACAGCGAGCATCTAAACTTTTTTCCCATACACTCATGGGAGTTCCCTTTGCTTTCTTCATTTGAAATAATTCAATAGTGCTTCCTATCACTTCTTTTGAATGTAGAGGATGTATACTGTAATGTTCATACATTTTTTCACTCCTGGAGTTGTCCACTTTTTCTATTTGGCCAGTTGAAATTTCTCTTTCATCTTCTAAAGATATTTCTTGTTCTTTCATATTTACAGTTTTATAAGAAATATTGTTTTGTACAAGAGATAGTGTAGCCTTTTGAAGTTTGGTGACATCTACTAACTCTTGTCATATTTTCCGACTCTTTGTTGGTACACCATTAACTAGAATAACTACAGGTTCACTTTCCTCTCTCTCTATACCAACAATTTCAATATTTTTCTTAAAATCTAAAGGTAAATACACAACTCTTCCTTTCAGACCTCTTTGTAAATCTGTTGGAGGTAGCTTACCTGTTTTATGCTCCATACGAACTATAGCCTGAAACGGGTGCACAGATTGAATAAGAATGGACTCATACGTATTTAAATCTACCAGTTCCGGAGGAATAGCTACCAACTCTAAGTTGTTATGTACAGCTCTAGCTGGCGTTTTGTTCTCTTCTAATTTGTTGTAACAATATTTACAAATACGTTGATCACTACCCAACTCAAAATGACCTTCCACCAACAAATAAGCACCAAATTGCTCCCACTTATCATTGTTTTCCTTTTCACTTTTTAAATACAGATCAACATTCCTAGTTTGACTTCTTTAGTGAGTACGTCGACAACAAATACAAACATAGTTTGATTTTTCACATGAAAGTACCTTAAACTTTGTCATTTCTTCTGCAAACTTCTCAGTAGTACTATCTTCCACCTCTTCTTCAACACCTACACTTATCAAACTCTCCCTTTCTCTACACTCTTCTTGAGGGCCAAAGAAACAAAACTGCATATCATCAGAAACGTTTTTTACATCCAATACTGAACCATGCAAAAGAGCTGTGTTTATTTCACTTAAAGACAATGCAGGACTTTTGACATAGTATAATCTTCTTACTAACTTCTGCATTTCTGAATGATGTACTGCTAACATTCTTAAATGATGAAAAGTACTTTGACACACTTTTCTAGAAAGACAAGCCAGAGAATGTCCTTGCAAGTTAGTATATTTTCCCCACTTTACAAGGATCTAGTCCTTGCAACATCTTAATCTTCCGTTTAACACTTTTTTTTTACCATAATCTCGTAAGAAAATTCGTAATATATCAATAGATTCCTGTCGTATACTACAAATACTACTACAATCCCACTTATACACTGGAGCTTGTGTATGTCTCCCTTGAACTTCTTCAGCTATTACTTCTTCCACATTTCTAGGAACCATCTTTTCTTTTTCAATTGGACAACCATTTTTAACCTCAGAACAACGACCACTGGTATCAACTGCATGAACTAATGTATTTTGTTGAAAATAGCTTTCTTCATTAAAAAATGTTCAGTACTAGATGTGTGCTTCCATTCACCAGAAATGTTTTTGCCAAAGTTAGTTCTATTAACCAGTCTTTTTCTTTTACTTTTCTCCTTCATAAAGTGCATTGTTTTATTCAATGTTTTCATTCTCTTCAATACTAATATAAACAATCTTCTTTTCAATTCAAGAGCCTTTTCGACTACACTTTCAATCTGTTGTTTTTTCTTGTAAGATGCTGATCTTCTTTTATATTTTTTGCAATCTTTCAATAAATTTTGTAGTACTCTACTTTTATACATTCTGTTCCTAATGTCTTTATATTCTTTCATCCTTCTTTAAACATAGATTGTTTTCCCATAACCTGCTTTTCCATTAATTTGTCCTTTTTTCGTTTCCTTCTGATTGGTTGTCCTACTTTTCTTTCTCTTTTCCCCTTTTTGAAAATTCATTACGTTCTTTAAAAGTCTTTTAACAAATTCTTTAGTTCTCTTAACAGAAGACTTTTTCTTCAATGTCACATGTTGTACTTCATCTAATTTCTGCCTTTCTCTCTCCTTTAAATAGTACTATTTTTTATGTTGTCTTTTCTTTTGAACTTTTCTTGTCATACTGAATCTTTCTTAATAATTATGGAGAATATCTGGAAAAAAAAGATAAGTTAAAAAAATTTCAAAAAATTATTTATTATTAAAATAATTATATACAAATATTCTCATCTATAAATAAAGAAATACAGGGAACATGGCGGCCGTCAGCTAAGAGGCCGCGGGTCGACAGTCCGCTCGGGCGTTGTGATCCTTGGTCTCTCTAGGGGGTCCTCCGCAATGTTTACTTGTTGATCTCTGCTTCCTGCACCCCTCTCTCCCCTCCCCGCGTGCAAATACCTCCGTTTCTTCTCCTTACCGTTCCAGTTATCAAAAATTGTCTGCGATCGGCGGATGGCTCCAGAGCCCTGGGGAGCCTCCTAAACACTCCGAGCCTTGCGGTGGGAGGGCGCGGCTCAGGAGTGGCATCACAGTCGAGCTGTGTGTTTCCAGGTCCGGACCTCTGGAGGCCGAGTCAGCACTGGCGACTATTCTACGGTGGTGCCGGGACACGCGCGGATTGGGACGGGGTACAAGTCCCTCATGTAGGGCGAAAGGAGCTGAGACTAAATGCAGGAATTGAGCCTGAAAAAGAAGGCAAGGCTGACTTTGCTGGACACCCAGAGACCTTTCCTTTCTTTGGCTCGATCCGGAATTGGCAGAGTGTGATCTCTGCGGCTGTTGGGGGATCAGGAGGAGGAGAAGGTGGGGGAGACCTTTGTTATATGGAGAGGAGTGAGGGTCAGCAAACTAAAGTCAATCCCTCAATGAAAGTGTGCAGATATACTCTCCGTACAAGGGCCATACAGCTTTTACCCTACACCGGGTTGACCAACCAAGACCCCCCCTCCATAACCAGTGTAAACGCTCCTGAGATACAAAAAAAGAAAAAGGGGGGGAGAAAGATAAAGCGAAGGAAAAGGGAGCACAAATTGAGCCCCCTGTAGGCACCAAAAGCCCTAGAACCAGAGGAAGAGGCAGAGGGAAGAAAGTATTGGCACCTATAGTGAAGATTACACCCTCTTCAAAGTCTTACTACAAAGTTCTCACTACTCCCGCCCAAATGTCAGTCCCTATTAAAGAAGATTCTCGCCCCTCTATTGTCAGCAAGATGGAATTGAGTCAACCTCAGACTACGCCGACTATGCCATTGGAAGTCCCACACTCCCTTTCTTCATCAATGGTCCCTAACCAATTGGCAGAGACATTGTCTGAGGACTCCAGATGCCCCCAAAGTTCTGTACACCCTGCAGTCTCCACTTCAAATTGTTTTAGTGTGCTGGAGGTGCAAGACGCCCAGCCAGGTCTCCACTCAGAATCATCACAACAAGCACTATCTCTCCAACACTCTCCTACGACAAGCCCAGGATCTCTGGCGGATATTCTCCTAGCACTTAAGGAAGAGATGGGGAATAGATTTACAGTCTCTGAAACCAACCAGGTAGCAATTCAGGCCTCCTGTGCAGTGTTAGCTTAGAAGCTGGAAGAAATATCTTTAAGAACGGATACACTGGAGCAGGAGATTCCGAAAATCAAAGAGGCACTTAATATATCCTCAGCAGAAATGGCTAAGTTAGTGAGTCAAAATAGAGAAATGAAGGAAGATCTAGAGCGTCTCGAGAATCATTCTAGGAGAAATAATCTTAGACTGATCAATGTCCCCGAAGCTCTTGAAGGCTCTGATATCAGGGGATTTGTGATATCATTACTGAAAAATACAGTCTTAAAAAACTTCCCAAATGTAGATCTATCCCAAGAGATACAGTGGGTGCATCGAGATCCCTATAAAACAAACCCCGCAAAACAGAAGCCCAGGAAAATCCTGATAAATTTTCTTACCTATACTGTAAAAGAGACAATTCTATCGGCAGCACTCAAGGAAGGCACTTTAACATTCGACTCTTTTCATTTGCTATTAGATCGGATGTGTGCCACACCACCGCACAGAAACAATGGGAGATGGGCAAACGGATGGAGGAACTGAACAAACTGAGGGCTAGGGCACAGTTGAAGTTCCCAGCATCACTTCATACTATGTGGAACAATCATATGTATGTCCACCGTTCAGTAGAGGAGGTAGATGATCTTATAGATAAAATTAAGAAGGGAGCAGGGGTATAGGTGTAGAGAGATGCGGAAGTGAGGGAGGCTTAGAGAGACCAGGGAAAGGAAAATGTGAAAGAAACAAATTATTTTGGCCCGAGGGACTGAAGCCCTTTAGGCTTTTAGCCTAATATAGTAGCGAGGGTTCCCCGGAGGGTTGGAGGGACACGTGAGTAGGGTGGGGGGTGGGAAGTGGGGGTGGATCACGGGGTGGGGAGCAGTGGGAAAAGTTTTTAAAAAAGAATCCTCTATTACATTTTCAATATCAGTTAGCCTGTCCTGTTTTTTTTTTGTTAGTTGTAGATATGCCTAGTTGGCCTCCTCAAAGGATGATCCTTCCTGATGGGAGTTAGAGATCTAAATCTCCTTTTGTGGTACATTAATGGTTTAAGATGTCTTTGTAGGCAGAGGTTAGCAATGAAATATCTAGAGCAAAGCCCAGCCCAGATCTGCTTAATCCAGGAGACCCATTTGAGTCTTTCAGAGAGTCGTATCGTATTTTCACGGTACCCTTGGATAAAATACTTCTGTACATCAGAACAGACAGTCCATTCTAAGGGGGTTGCTATCTTGATAAAACAGGGGGCGGAATGCATAATTAAATCATTCAAAACAGATCAAACTGGGAGATGGATTATAGCCAAACTAGACTTTGGAAGATCAGAGTTAGCATGTGTATCCTTCTATGGTCCGAACATCGATGACCCTACGCACTTATGCAAGCTACAATGGAACTTGATGGAAGTAGTTTCCCCTATAATAATCGGGGGAGATTTTGATGTGTTGCTTGACCCCCTGTTGGATAGATCGAATCAGAGTCACTATATAGGGGCGCCCCGGGTCTGTCAGGCTTTAAATAACATGATGCATGACCTGGAGCTTTCTGATATATGGAGAGCTAATAAGGGCAACATACAGGGTTTTACCTTTCACAGTAAGAAACACGGACATTTCTCAAGAATCGACTATGTTCTGGCCGATAGGTCTATTATAGATGATATGACGTCAGTTACCATTCAGCCAAGTCATATATCCGATCACTCCCCTGTTGCTTTTTCTTTAGCGGGGAGTAGGTATAAATTAAGACCTAGATGGACACTTAAAAGATCTAGGTTGGCGGATCCAGAGATAGCGATAGGGCTCAAACGTGTATCACTCGACAATTTTACTATAAACATTTGATCTACGTCTATAGACTATGTCTGGGAAGCCTTTAAGGCATATCTGAGGGGCTTTCTGCATAGTCTTATTTGTACCAAAAATAGAGAGGACTCACAAGAGTTAAGAACGCTGGAGGATATAATCTCCCAACTTGAAGTAGACCTGCTCCGGCTCAATCAGGGGGTCCCTGAAAGCATACAACAAGCTCAGAGAAAGCTTGAAAATGCCCTCCAGGATTACAGGATCAGGCTTGATCAGAAATGTAAAGCACAGTGGCTGACAAAGTCCATGCAGAATTTCAAGTATGGAGAGAAGGCAGGAGTACTTCTGGCCTGGAAGGCCAGAACGGATCGGGCAAAGAACCACATAAACGAACTAATTATGAATGAAAATGGGGAGACATCTAGTAGATCGGAGGACATGCATGCTTGTCTACTCTCTTTATTCTCTGAGCTTTATAAGGAAGAGATCTCACCTAATACCGAGACCCTTAAAACCTGGTTAAGGGAGAACTCCTTGTCTACTCTAACAGCTGAAAGCCGTAAAAAACTAGATTCCCCAATAACAGAGGACGAGATCAGAACGCAAATTGGGAGATGCAAAACTAATAAAGCAGCAGGTACAGATGTGCTTCCTAGCGAGGTGTATAAACTCCTGATGGAGGAGTTGGTTCCGATCATGGGCACTCTGTTTAATTTGGTCTATCGATTAGGGTTCCAGGTACCTAGGTCCTGGAAGGAGGCAACAATAGTGCTCATTCTGAAGCCCACCAAGGACCCTTTAAGGGCTGATTCCTGCAGACCGATCTCACTGCTGAATGCTGATTATAAGATCTTTATGATATAATGGGGTGACCCACAATAGTCCAAGGACCTGGGTAACGTTTGGTATAGAAAACAATGGTCCAAGAATACTTCTGGTTGCTCTAATAGTTGTAAAGGGCATTCATTAATTCAAATCAATATATATACAAGGTACATATAGAAATCAAATTGTATCATAGATGTACACCCAAATACTTCATAATTCAAACAAATATATCCTCAGAATGACACACAGGCACCAATTAGTGGCTCCAGTAGTGACTGTTTTATTTCTCAGTTATTAGGATATAACAGATCGCTGTATTCAACGTTTCAAAGTAGAGAAAGGTTGTTCAAGGGGGAGTGTGAAAAAGAGGAGTGCTCGTGAAGTAGGACAGATATACAGGAGGGGAATCCAAAAATAAACTAGCCAATCAATTTCGCATAGTAATATCCTTAGTAAACTGGCCGTGGTTCACAGTGGCACCAGTTTTACAATTAGGCCTGTCCCTCATGGATTTAACAAGTATTTAATATTTTCTTGATGGTGCACAGAGATTATTCATCTGTGAAAGGGCGGGGCTGGGGTGACGTCAGGTACAGGCCCACTGGGGGGGTGTCGACGTTTCGACCCTGGTGCATGGAGGGTAATTTGTATCCTCTGCTGGCGGGTCTTACTCAGGACGGGGGCGGGGAGGCAACCTGATGGTGTAAATGGATTGACTAATTAGAGACATGAGTTCAAATTAGACAAGAATTATTGAAAGCGGTGTGCCTACTCACTGACCTAGGATGAGGTGAAGTCAGGATTACAGCCCCTCAGGCAGCGGTCTGTAAAGGTGGAGGATATACATGTTATAATATATACCAAGGAGGTTAAAGCACTACTGTAACAGCCCAGTAGACAATAGGAAGGAGCGGGAAAGGGTAGCCGCCGTTCTAGCCCTTCAATCTATTTCTAGCACGCTGACTCACTCGCAGTCCTTGACTCGAGGAGTTCAGCACGGATCCCCCAGGCTGTGCGCTGACTGCAGAATGAGGTATTTACAATTCTAGAACGACGGTTACCCTTTCCAGCTCCTTCCTATCCCATGGCACCTAATTAGTCCTTGCCTTTTGTCTCATGTGATTTTAGATGCTGTGGGTGATTTATTCCCCGTTTGATTCCTTCAACACTACAGCCTTAAATCTTCTCAATTAACTTGACCACACTCAGTGCGGGTAAGTAGACAGTTGTCTACTGGGCTGTTACAGTAGTGCTTTATCCTCCTTGCTATATATTATAACATGTATATCCTCCACCTTTACAGACCGCCGCCTGAGGGGCTGTAATCCTGACTTCACCTCATCCTAGGTCAGTGAGTAGGCACACCGCTTTCAATAATTCTTGTCTAATTTGAACTCATGTCTCTAATTAGTCAATCCATTTACACCATCAGGTTGCCTCCCCTCCCCCTGTCCTGAGGAAGACCAGCCAGCAGAGGATACAAATTACCCTCCATGCACCAGGGTCAAAATGTCGACACCCCACAGTGGGCCTGTACCTGACCTCACCCCAGCCCTGCCCTTTCACAGATGAATAATCTCTGTGCACCATAAAGAAAATATTAAATACTTGTTAAATCCATGAGGGACAGGCCTAATTGTAAAACTGGTGCCACTGTGAACCACGACCAGTTTACTAAGGATATTTCTATGCGAAATTGATTGTTTAGTTTATTTTTGGATTCCCCTCCAGTATATCTGTCCTAATTCACGAGCACTCCTCTTTTTCACACTCCCCCTTGAGCAACCTTTCTCTACTTTGGAACGTTGAATACAGCGATCTGTTATATCCAAATAACTGAGAAATAAATCAGTCACTACTGGAGCCATAATTGGTGCCTGTGTGTCATTCTGAGGATATATTTGTTTGAATTAGGAAGTATTTGGGTGTACATCTATGATACAATTTGATTTCTATATGTACCTTATATATATTGATTTGAGTTAATGAATGCCCTTTACAACTATTAGAGCAACCAGAAGTAGTCTTGGACCATTGTTTTCTATACCTATAAGATCTTTATGAGCATTCTAGCAGGGAGGCTGGTCAAAATCATTCCACAGCTGATTAATTCTGATCAGAAAGGATTTATCCCTAAAAGGTATATTCAAGAACAAACACAGCAACTCATAGGTAACATAGATTTGGCAATCACTCGATCTGAACCCTTGGCCGTGGTGGCAATAGATGCGGCCAAGGCGTTCGACAGAGTATGCTTGGTATATCTTTGGGAAGTGTTAAGAATAATGGGTTTCGGGTCTATTTTTATCCAAACTTTGGAAAAATTTTATCAGAGGGCCTCTGCTAAATACTACTGAACGGGATCTTAACATCTAGTTTTAATATACTTAGAGGAACGAGACAGGGTTGTCCCCTTTCGCCCTTGTTATTCAATATTTATATAGAACCCTCGGCACAGGCAATAAGAGCAGATGTCTTAATAACTCCCTTTAAATCCCATTATTATAGCAGCAAGGTTGCTTTGTACGCTGATGATTTGCTGTTATATACTGATAACCCCACAGTGGCAGTTCCAAGGGTTGAAACCTTGCTAGAAGAGTTCGAATCTCTGTCGGGGTATCTAGCCAACACCTCTAAAACTGAGCTGATGTGTTGGAATATCGGCTATTGGGGGGGGAGAACAAGTCAAGATTTTAAATACTTGGTTATTATAATCGTTAAAGACATCGAGAAGATCCCACAGATCAACCTAAATAGGGTTATAAAAGAAATCGATCGTTTATTAGCAAGGTGGAAAAACCTTCCTTTAACAATCTATAGAAGGGTTAACCTAGTTAAAATGGTTATTCTCCTCAAATTAACTTACTTGTTTAATGCCATCCCCCTCAATTTCCCAAAGCTGGGCATTAGTAAAATCCAGAGTAAGATCGTAAGTTTTATTTGGGCCTATAAGGGTGCTAGGCTGGCCTGGAAGAAGCTTAGACGCAGGCTTATTAAAGGTGGACTGACTCTCCCTGACATCAATTGGTACTGTGTAGCCTTTCAATTTAAGAATATCCGGATGTTGCTCATGAAGCCTGATGATTCAACTTGGGGAAGACTTCTGGCTGAAATGATAAGGCAGGATGGTGGGGACGGTTTCCTGTACAAATTTGGGACACCAAGGTACTTCAAAAAAGTACGCTTAAAAGTACTGAAGTCTGCCCTCAGCCTGTGGTATAAGGTTTGAAGCAGATGGGGGGTAGGTTTCTACTCTGATTTTGCCCCAATCTGGGAATCTCCTGGGACCCCGTTATGCCTTAAAGATAGCCTAACTATTCCAATTAGAAAGGCGGGCATTACAATATGGTCAGATTTGATAACATCAGAGGGGGACCATCCATGGGAGGTTTTAAGAGCTAGGATCGGAAGTGACTTCTCTAGATTCAAATACATGCAATTAGTATCTTGGTTCACAGCTGAGAAGAATTAAATCTGTGGTGACTGGGAATTGGAGCAATCCCTTCAAGATGTAAATCTTAAGAGCAAGGAAATTGCTAAATGGTATAAGAAGTCCCTGGAGGCAGATGAGAAGGAGTATCCTCCACAACACTCAGTATGGAATGAGGTTTCTTTGGAGTGTGATATTGAAGCAATCTATGAACTTTCCTTGAAGCTTCTATATAAGTATGTAAAGCCGGCTAACCTCAAGAAGAATCACTTTTTTGTTATCAATCGGCTGCTCTGGACTCCGGCTAAGATAGCAAAGTTTGTTCCATCTCCCAACCCCAAATGTCCATGATGCAATCTCATAAAAGCTAACGATCTCCATGTTTTTTATGAGTGCCCCAGGCTGAGAGCCTATTGGAGTGGTATCGAGAAAGCGTTCTGTGGTATTTTTGGCAGGGAAATCATTTTGAATGTGGCACTTGTTCTTTTTGGGGAAGATGGTACGATAAGTAAGAAGATGAAGCATTCATACAGAGGTCTACTGCTGTATCTTGTTTTGATAGCACGGAGGGAAAATGTATGAAATGGAGAGACCCTCTGCCCCCTAAGTTGGAAGATTGGGTTAAAGCAGCTTCTAAAATGGCCCGTCTGGACCAGGGAGGAGGAAAAGAGAATTGCCTTGATATCTGGCAGGCCTTTATATTGTGGTGTAGAGGTTTGGGATTCGAATAACCACTCATGGTCCAATGATTACACCAAGTTATCAACAATGGTGCAGGTCTGGATCGGTTCACAGACCACAGCGAATGCAGTGGCCGCGGGCGCATAGATAAGAAGGGCGGCTCTATAAGAATTGCAGATGTATATTTGGTGATATGAGGATAAAAAAATAAAATTAAAATAAAGAAATAAAGAAATACATTCAATTTAAAAGGTACAGCCATATGCATATATGATTTTCAGAATATAGTGAGACTTACAGCTGAGCCATGTCATAGGTTTTTGCTCTATATTTGCCTAGGCCCAACACCCTGAGCATTACTAGAATGGTGAAGCAGCAGCACAAAAGTGAGGTTTAAGGCATGTTAGGAGATGGATTGGTTATTACACTACTTTGCATGAGTCTGTAGAAAAGTTCACTTGAAGTATGCCACATAAATATAGGTGTGCGTTTGAAATGTAAAGTACAATCAGTCAAGTTTTAAAGCCTTAATAGTTTTATAACTGAGGTATGTCTCTACTTACATATGAATTTTCATACGTATCATGCATGTGAATTTGATAGAGATATAAAACACAGGTATACTCTTCATCTCTTTGTAGATTACTTTTATATATGAATTTGCTAGGAAAACGTACAGAAATATGTATACAATAGTTCAGGAATATGATGAAACCTACAACTGAGACATGTAATAGATCTGCCTGAGTGATTGCATAACTCCATGAGTAGTGCTTGGGTGATTGTATGAGTGCAAGGGTAGTGGTTGGGTAATTGAAGAAGAGGATGGATAGTGACTAGCTAATTGCATGATAGAGCTTGAGTGCATGGATAAGTGTATGAATAGTGCCTGAAGGCATAGATGACTGCATGAGTAGTGCATCAGTGAATAGATGAGTGCAACAGTAGGGCCTGGGTGATTCTATGACTACAAGGGTACTGCATGGGTTATTACATGAGTGCATAGGTAGAGCCTGCTTGATTGCATCACTGCAGGTGTAGTACCTGGGTGATTGCATAAGTGCATAGGTATTGCCTGGATGATTTTATAAGTACATGGCTACTGGCTGAGTGATTGGCGGAGTGCATAGATACTGCCTGGGTGATTGGAGGTGTGCACGGGTAGTGCCGGAATGATTGGAGCAGTGCATAGCTAATGCATTAGTGATTGAATGAGTGCAGGGGTAATGTCTGGAGAAAACAGGAGTACATAGGAAGTGCCTGGGTGATTTTATAAGTGCATGAGTACTGCCTGGGTGATTGGAGGAGTACTGTGGTAGTGCCTGAGTGATTGGAGGAATGCAAGGGTAGTGGCTGGGTGATTTTATAAGTGCATGGGTACTGGCTGGCTGCAGTTCTTTTGTTTCTTTCTGCACCTTTCTTGCTTCTTTCTGCACTCCTCGTGCCTCTTTCTGCACCCCTCTTCCCTCTTTCTGAACTTCTCTTGCCTCTTTCTGCACCTCTGTTCCGTCTTTCTGCACTTCTTTTGTTTCTTTATGCACCTCTCTTGCTTCTTTCTGCACTCCTCTTGCTTCCTTCTTCAACCCTCATGCCTCTTTCACACCCCTCTTCACTCTTTCTGCATCCCTCTTGCCTCTTTCTGCACCTCTGTTCCTTCTTTCTGTACTTCTTTTGTTTCTTTCTGCACCTCTGTTCCTTCATTCTGTACTTCTTTTGTTTCTTTCTGCACCTTTCTTGATTCTTTCTGTATCCCTCTTGCCTCTTTCTCCACCCCACTTCCCCCTTTCTGCATCTCTGTTGCTTCTTTCTGCACTTCTCTTACTTCTTTCTGTACATCTCTTGCTTCTCTCTGCACCCCTCTTACCTGTTTCTGCACCTCTGTTTCTTCCTTCTGTACTTTTGTTTCTTCTGCACCTCTCTTGTTTCTTTCTGTATCCCTCTTGCCTCTTCCTCTACCCCACTTACCCCTTTCTGCATCTCTTTTGCTTCTTTATGCACTTCTCTTACGTCTTTCTGCACCTCTCTTGCTTCTTTCTGTACCTCTTGTGCCTCTTTCTGCACCCCTCTTCCTTCTTTCTGCACTCCTCTTGCCTCTTTGAGCACCTCTGTTGCTTCTTTCTGTTCTTCTTTTGTTTCTTTCTGCACCCCTTTTGCCTCTTTCTCCTCCTCTGCTCATTCTTTCTGCACTTCTTTTGTTTCTTTTTGCACCTCTCATGTTTCTTTCTGCATCCCTCTTGCTTCTTCCTGCATCCCTTGTGCCTCTTTCATACCCCATTTCCCTCTTTCTGCACCCCTCTTGCCTCTTTTACACCTCTGTCCCTTCTTTCTGCACTTCTTTTGTTTCTTTCTGTACCTCTCTTGTTTCTTTCTGTATCCCTCTTGCATCTTTCTCCACCCCACTTCCCCTTTCTACATTTCTATTGTTTCTTTCTGCACTTCTCTTGCTTCTTTCTGCACCTCTGTTGCTTCATTCTACACCCCTCATACCTCTTTCTGCACCCTTCTTCCCTCTTTCTGCACTCATCTTCCCTCTTTCTGCACCTCTGTTGCTTCTTTCTGCACTTCTTTTATTCCTTTCTACACCTCTCTTGCTTCTTTCTGCATCCCTCTTGCCTCTTTCTCTACCCTCCTCCCCCTTTCTGCATCTCTGTTTCTTCTTTTTGCCCTTTTCTTGCCTCTTTCTGCACCTCTGTCCCTTCTTTCTGCAACTCTTGTGCCTCTTTCTGCACCCCTCTTCCCTCTTTCTTCTCCCCTCTTGCTTCTTTCTGCACCTCTGTTGCTTCTTTTTGCACCTCTCATGCTTCTTTCTGCACCCCTCTTGCTTCTTTCTGCACCCCTCATGCCTTTTTCACACCCCTCTTCCCTCTTTCTGCACCCCTCTTGCCTCTTTCTGCACCTCTGTTCCTTCTTTCTGCACACATTAAAACTAAAGAAACTGCACTTCTCATTTCAAGTAGAGACCTAAAATCATGTGGTGTATTTCATGCATACCTTTCACAGACAAATATAAAGCAGCAACCTATCACATATGTTTGCTGTAAGTGTCACCATCTTCCTGAAAGCATCCATGCATATGTTTGTACGCCACATAAATGTAGGTGTCTATGTACATATGTCTCTACTTACTCATATACTCTAATATGTGTTATCCATCTGAAGATGCTACATGTGTAAAACACAAGTATACATCTATTCCTATCCTTCTTTTATATATGGTGCACTAGCAAAAGGTACGGACATGCACATGCACGGTTTGAGGAAGATGGTGAGACTTACAGCAGAGACATGTCAAAGGTTGCTGCTTTGCCCTTAGCTATGCTCAATACCTAACTAATAGTAGAATAGTGACACAGTAGCAGTAGAAAAGTGATGTTTAAGATAAGTTCGGTGACTAATTACTGATTATGGTACTTTGTAAGAATCTGTGCAAAAGTTCACTTGAAGTATGCCACATAAATCTAGGTGTCTGTTTGAAATGTAAAGTGCAATCTCTCAACTTTTAAACCCTTTATAGTCTTGTAACTGAGGTATATCTCTACTTGCATATCCATTTTGATACATATCATGCATGTGAAGTTGATAGACATATAAAACACAGGTATACATCTATTTGTATCTTACTTTTATATATGAATTTGCTAGGAAAAGGTACATACATATGTATACAATATTTCAGGAATATAGTAAAACCTACAACTGAGACATGTAATAGATCTGCCTGAGTGATTGCATAACACCATGGGTAGTGCTTGGGTGATTGTATGAGTGCAAGGGTAGTCACTGGGTAATTGGAGGAGAGGATGGATAGTGACTGGCTAATTGCATGAGTGCACACATAGAGGTTGAGTGCATGGATAAGTGTATGAATACTACCTGAAGGCATAAATGAGTCATTGAGTAGTGCCGAGGTGAATAGATGAGTGCAACAGTAGGGCCTGGGTGATTCTACGACTGCAAGGGTAGTGCCTGGGTTATTACCTGAGTGCATAGGTAGAGCCTGCATGATTGTATGACTGCAGGGGTAGTACATACATAGTATCTGGATGATTTTATAAGTGTATGGGTACTGCCTGGGTAATTGCATTAGTACAGAAATAGTGCCTTGCTGATTGGAGGAGTGCAAGGGCAGTGCCTGGGTCATTATATAAGTGTATGGGTAATGGCTCGGTGATTGAAGGAGTGCTTGGGTAATGCCTAGGTGATTGCATGAGTGCAGAGGTAATGTGTGGGTGATTAGAGGAGTGCATGAGTAATGTCTGGGTGATTGCATGAGTGCAGGGGTAATGTCTGGGTGGTTGTATGAGTGTAGTGGTAGTGCCTGGGTGATTGGAGGAGTGCACAGGTAGTGCCTGAGTGATTTTATAACTGCATAGGTACTGATTGGGTGATTGAAAGAGTACATGGGTAGTGCCTCAGTGATTTGAAGAGTGCAAAGGTAGTGCCTGGGTCATTATATAACTGTATGGGTAGTACCTGGATGATTGAAGGAGTGCTTTGGTAATGCATATCTGATTGCATGATTACAGGGATAATGCCTTTGTGATTGCATGACTGCAGGGGTAGTGCCTGGGTGATTGAACCAGTGTATAGCTGATGCATTGGTGATGGCATGAGTGCAGGGGTAATGTCTGGGGGATTAAAGGAGTACATAGGTAATGCCTGGGTGATTGCATGACTGCAGGGATAATATCTGGGGGATTACAGGAGTACATAGGAAGTGCCTGGGTGATTTTATAAGTGCATGGGTACTGCCTGGGTGAATGCAGGAGTACTGAGATAGTGCCTGAGTGATTGGAGGAGTGCAAAGGTAGTGCCTGGGTGATTTTATAAGTGCATGAGTACTGGCTGAGTGATTACATAAGTACAAGGGTAGTGCCTGCGTGATTGCATGACTGCAGGGGTAGTACATAAGTAGTGTCTGGGTGATTGTATAAGTGTATGGGTACTGCCTGGGTAATTGCATGAGTACAGTAATAGTGCCTGGGTGATTGGAGGACTGCAAGGGTAGTGCCTGGGTCATTATGTATGTGTATGGGTAATGGCTTGGTGATTGAAGGAGTGCTTGGGTAATGCCTAGGTGATTGCATAAGTGCAGAGGTAATGTGTGGGTGGTTGTATGAGTATAGTGGTAGTGCCTGGGGGGTGATTATAGGAGTGCCCAGGTAGTGCCTGGGTACTGGTTGGGTGATTGGAAGAATACAGGGGTAGTGACTGGGTGATTTGAAGAGTGCAAAGGTAGTGCCTGGGTCATTATATAAGTGTATGGGTAGTGCCTGGATGATTGAAAGAGTGCTTTGGTAATGCATATCTGATTGCATGATTGCCGGGATAATGCCTTGGTGATTGCATGACTGCAGGGGTAGCGCCTAAGTGATTGCATTACTGCAGGGGTAGTGCCTGGGTGATTGTATGAGAACAAGGGTAGTGCCTGGGTGATTGGAGGAGTGTTGGGTAGTGTCTGCATGATTGCATAAGTGCATGGGTACTGGCTGACTGATTGGAGGAGTGCATAGATACTGAAAGGGTGATTGGAGGAGTGCAAGGGCAGTTCCTGGGTGATTGAAGCAGTGTATAGCTAATGCATTGGTGATTGTATGAGTACAGGGGTAATGTCTGGGGGATTGAAGGAGTACATAGGTAGTGCCTGGGTGATTGCATGAGTGCATGGGGTAATATCTGGGGGATTACAGGAGTACATAGGAAGTGCCTGGGTGATTTTATAAGTGCATGGGAACTGCCTGGGTGATTGCAGGAGAACTGAGGTAGTGCCTGAGTGATTGGAGGAGTGCAAAGGTAGTGCATGGGTGATTTTATAAGTGCATGAGTACTGGCTGAGTGATTACATAAGTACAAGGGTAGTGCCTGTGTGATTGAAGGAGTGCAAGGGTAGTGCCTGAGAGATTATATAAGTGTATGGGTAGTGGCTGGGTGATTGAAAGAGTGCATGGGTAATACCTGGGTGATTGCATGAGTGCATAGGTAGTGCCTGGGTGATTGCATGAGTGCAGGGGTAGTGCCTTGGTGATTGCAGCAGTGCATAGGTAGTGCCTGGATGATTGGAAGACTGCATGGGTAGTACTTGGGTGTTTTTTTTTTACTGCATGAGTGTTGGGCCAAGCCAAATATAAAGAAACATACTATTACATGACGCGCACACCGAGCAGTTGGACTCATCCGCCGTGAGGGAAACGGCTCCTGTCAATTTCATCCTGCCGTGAGGGGAACGGCCTACATTTCCCAGCTGCCCCAGCCCCACCCGCGAGGATAAAGGGGTGCGGCTGCCCTCTTCCGCAAACGCGTGGACGCGCACACCGAGCAGTTGGACTCATCCGCCGTGAGGGAAACGGCTCCTGTCGACCTCATCCTGCCGTGAGGGGAACGGCCCACATTTCCCAGCTGCCCCAGCCCCACCCGCGAGGATAAAGGTGCGGCTGCCCTTCCGCAACGCGGGACGCGCACACCGAGCAGTTGGACTCATCCGCCGTGAGGGAAACGGCTCCTGTCAATTTCATCCTGCCGTGAGGGGAACGGCCTACATTTCCCAGCTGCCCCAGCCCCACCCGCGAGGATAAAGGTGCGGCTGCCCTTCCGCAACGCGGGACGCGCACACCGAGCAGTTGGACTCATCCGCCGTGAGGGGAAACGGCTCCTGTCAATTTCATCCTGCCGTGAGGGAACGGCCTACATTTCCCAGCTGCCCCAGCCCCACCCGCGAGGATAAAGGTGCGGCTGCCCTTCCGCAACGCGGGACGCGCACACCGAGCAGTTGGACTCATCCGCCGTGAGGGAAACGGCTCCTGTCAATTTCATCCTGCCGTGAGGGGAACGGCCTACATTTCCCAGCTGCCCCAGCCCCACCCGCGAGGATAAAGGTGCGGCAGCCCTTCCGCAACGCGGGACGCGCGCGGGCGAAGCCCGGGTTAAGGGCGGGCCCGTCTGCGCCCGTCAGAGGCCGAAGGAGGACGGGCAGGGTCATATTATTGACCGATTGAGGTAGCCAGACTGTGAAAGTAAAGGTGATGTAGGACGTTTTATAGTCAGCAGTTACTTGTAGTATTAGATCGTATGTTGAGGCAATTACAACTCTTAGCACCTCCTTTAATTGGACGCTCTCATTGGAACATATAATTTAATGGATAAGTTCTGTGTTTAATAGATATGTTTCCTTACTGAACGATGAGCATTTGATGATATAGAACACTGTCTCGGACGTCTTTTATTTTGGTGCTTGTTACTCCAATTGACTCAGTGTATTTTAATGTATTTCCGTTGTCATTGTTCTTGGTTTTTATTACCATCTTAATTTCCCTCTAGGTTTTAATCTCCTATTTTTAAAACTGCATTCTATGTGTGATACGTGTGTGATACGTGGGATTTTATATATCTATGTTATATATCTATTTTGCTCAGCACATGCCACTTTAAGGATTAGCTTTTTGCACTTTGCACCTTATTACTAAAGGTCTATATAAACTTTATGTCCCATCATAATGAGTATATATGCGTGGTAGATAGATCTGTTTTGTTTTGACTTTGTGGGTTTCTGAATTGTAACCCAATAGTTTTATTGATGTATTGTTTTCCTTTAGTTTATGCCACTTTTATCTAAGGTCTATCTATCTTACATCTTATTTTTAGCGGGTTGTTTAAAAACCCCATAGGTTATGTATAGTGAGTTTACCGTGGAAGAATAATTTATACTGTGTAGCACGTACCATCCTATAGCTAACCTATTGTGTATTTTATTTTGGAGGCGAAACCCCATTGCAAGAGAATCATTAAGGGGACTTTTGATTATATGTCAGCAAAGACGTAAGGCATTAACATTCCAGGAGGTTAAAAAATTTATTGTCCGGTATTGGTTTCCCAGCCTTATCTTTTTTAGCCACTGCATTATATTTGGGGGAGAAATCCCCATTCCTTCGCAGGCATCCATATAGGGATATTTATTTTATCGTATCCCCATGGCTAGGAGGAAGATAACTAAGCCTTTTATTGATAAATCATGTACTACGATTGATTCATTCCTGGTTAAAGCGGTTAGTGTCCTCTCTGAGGAAATTGACCGTACTGAGAAGCGTCTCTCTATGGGTTCAAGCTCTATGGGGGTAGACCAGGGAAACGGGGATGAGGTCCCTTTTTGTCCCATTAGCGAGAGCGGATCCGGTAAATCAACCAATAACTCCTTGGCGGTTGAGGAGCTGAATCCGGTTGACATCTCTATAGGAGGCATTAGTGGGGATTTTACCCGAATATCTATGACTCCTAACTTGATTGCCCCCGATAGCCCGCCCCGACCGAAAACAACTAGGGGACGTAGAAAGAATACGACAGAACAGGGGAATTCCAATCCTAAGGCTAAAGCTAAGAATGTCAAGAATACTCGGACTGGGAAGCCAGGACCGCCTGCTGATTTCTTGTGCTGCATAGATCCCATATCCCAACATCTAACACTAGCGACTATCTCCGATAAAGTATTAGAGCTTCTAAGGCCGCTTTATGATAAACTGGACATTTTAGCTAGAGAAATTCATAAGATTAGTGGAGTGTTGGATATAGTTAATTGTAAACTCCAAAAAGACTCAATTAGGGATCACCAAAAGGATGTTATTACAGGCCCCTTTGTTCCAACGGTGGCCATCGGCAATGATTGTTGTGATTGTAGCAAATATCTTAAGGAGCGGCCACCCATTACACAAGCGGAAAATAGGGGAAAAGATGGGAATACAGTAATTGGAAATCCAATTCCTAATAATGGGTTTGTATCACCTTATAAGGAGCAAATAGTGAACAAACCAGACAATCCTAAAATATCTGACCCTATAAAATCTGATGGTCTTAGAGCCTCAACTCATGGGGATAGGATAAAGGCCCCGGTTGCAAATCTACCTCCTGAATGTAGCCCCTATAGTCGCAATTCTGACCAATGTTCCGAAACTTCAAATTGGTCAGGTAGAAGAACATGGCTCACTTTTGAATAAAGTAGTGTTTTGGTTGACTAACAACTGTGGTTACCCTATGGAAGGAATAAACCAGATTTTAACAACTCGTAGAGTGGGCTGGATTGGGCCTTTGGGAAAAAGCATTGATGGGGACTGTATTATTATCAATTTTAGATCCCCTAGGTGGGCATCAAATACTCTTAATAATGCACCATCGTTTTTACGGCTGGAATCCAATACCACCCTTCTCCCCCTGGGGTACTTTTATAGACATCTGAGGGCGACGCATGGAAATATAAGTTGGTCCCCAAATGGATCCCTGCTGGCCTCTTCTCGGTATCCCCCCCTGATCAATTTTGCTATCCCAGTATCTAATAGGTATCAGGCTTTGGGTAATTTGGATGCCAATGATTGACGTGAGGGACCGACGCAGGCTAGTGAGGTTGTACGGGATGGTTCTCTACACAAAAGTCCCACAACGGAAAACCCAAATGTCAAGAATATGATTAGTAAGGCTGGTCTACGCATGATGGAGCAGGACGAGATGTCATCTACCTATGTTTCAAGGACAGCTAGCCCCCCTAGCAACGCAGAATGTACTTCAGTAGAACCGATCACTATTAGTAAAGAGGTAGGATATGCAGTACACCCTCAGGAATTCTTTGAAACAAATATGGGTAAGGGGTACCAAGTTACCACATGGAACATTGCTGGGCTTAAAAGCAAAATAGGCACACCATCATGGTCTGATTTTATCTTGGCCCAACATGATATTATATGCCTACAGGAGACGTGGTGCACCGATCCAATATATGTAGAGGGTTATACCTCATACTGGCTCCCAGCCCAGGCGTCCCTCTCGGGTAGAGCAAAGGGTGGCCTTTTGATTTTGATTTCTATTAATTTGAACAAATGTAAAGTTAAGGGTTGTATCTCCGTGGGGACATATGCTCAGATTATGTGGATGGCATCTATTATGGGTAATGATGTCATCCTGATTAATTTTTATAACAATTTGTTTAACTCCTTACGTAGTTCTATTGTTCATACTCTAGAAAGGGAACTCGAGAAGTTGATTAGTACCATTAGGAAACCGATTATTATTCTCTGGGTTGGCGATTTTAATGTTCAAATATGTCCATTGTCTTTAACTAAAGTTTGTGGGCCCAGGAGGGGGATATGGAAGACGATTGTTATATGCATTTTCCCCATTGTGAATATGGTAGGGCCTTAAATGGTACCATCGCTAAGCTGGACTTGGAATTGCTGCATTGTGCTACCGATAAATATAATATGATTTGTCCCACATTTACAGGTAGGAATGCAACGTCCAATATCGATCATATTATCATTTCCAGTAATAGTGCACATTTATGCTCTCCCCCTGGATAACGGTCCAACCAACTAGTGATCATAATAGTATTTCCTTGTATTTATTATGTTGGGGCTTTAAAAATATCTTTAGTGTCTCTCACAGCCCATGTATTGCTCCCATCAGACCGAATGGTGTCCGGATAAAATGGGCTGGTCAGGACCCATCTAAAATTCAGTATGATGTCATTACACAGTGTCAGAATGAAATCCAAGTTTGTCTAGGGGATGAGGTTGACCCAGTGGTACTACTTGATAATTTTACAAGGATTAATAATATCGTGGAAAATCTTTTATTGAAACCAGCGTGTAGAAATAATAAACCTAAGGTAGGCTGGTTTGATGATAATTGTATCGGGGCTCTGGGCCGTCTCAAACAAGTTTTAGGGTGTAAGCCAAGAAATCCAGATATAATTAAGGCTTCTCGCACAGAATACGCCTTAGCCCTAAAAATTAGGAAATCAGAACTCCAAGAAAGAGCCTGGGAAGACTTAAATCTGGCAGCCGATACCAAAAATAACAAACTTTTTTGGGATACAGTTAATAGTACCTTTTTGAAGGACGATCATATCCCAGAACTTAATTCTTATATTAATTGTAACTCTTGGGTAGCCCATTTTTCTAATATTTTTAACCCACCAGATAAAGACGCACAACCCACTGTGTCTGATCAAAATCCCGTTGAATGGCCAAAATTGCCCCTGTCAATTAGTATAGAGGAAGTATTTGAGGGCATAACTAGTAGTAAGGGGGTAAGGCCCCGGGACCCGACGGGGTCCCGATAGACCTTTATAAAAGTGAAATGGATTTATGGTCGCCGTTTTTAACCAGAGTTTTTAACGTCGCCGTTGAGACCCATTTCCCTTTATCATGGGGCCAATCTATTATAATACCAATTCACAAGAAGGGTGTTAAGACCGATGTTTGCAATTATCGTCCAATTTCTTTATTGGACTCATCTATCAAGATCATGAGTAGGGTAATGCTAACAAGACTAGAAACCTGGGTACAAGAAAAGTCAGTCCTTACCCAAGTGCAATATGGTTTCAGAAAGGGTGTTGGCACACTGGAGCAGTGTGTCAACCTGGATCTCCTGATCGGCAAGTACACATTAGCTAAGGAGGGAAATTTATATTTATGTTTTGCTGATCTTAGCAGCGCCTTTGATTTAGTAGATCATTCTATCCTATGGCCCTTATTGTTAGATATGGGTGCCCCCAAAGAGATAATATTTTTTTTGGCCAGAGTATACGAGGAGCTGTCTAGCAGGGTGCGGTACGGCCATTTAGGCGAATATACCCCGCCTTTTAAAGTTAAAAGAGGCATCCGACAGGGTTGCGTCTTAGCTCCATTACTTTTTTCATTGTTTATCAATGAAGCTGACGCAGCCCTGAAACTGTTTGAGTCAGATGCCCCTAGGGTGGGCGGGAAGCCAATCCCAATTCTTTTATATGCCGATGATGCGGTTCTACTTTCTCGTACTCCTATTGGGCTACAGCGTCTTATTGATAATTTTACTGCTTTTATTACTAAAAGGAAACTTTTAATTAACAAATCCAAAACTTTTGTCATGGTTTGTGGTAGGAACCCTATCACATCTAGTTCTTACTTTATCGAAGGCTCTAAGGTTCAGATAGTTAAGACTTTTTGTTATTTGGGTATTACTTTTGCAGGGAATAGGTCATGGGCCCAGGAACAGGAAAATGCCTGCTCTAAGATGCTTAGAAACATAAATGGTATTTTTAGATTTGCGGCCAAACTGGGCAACCGACGAATTAAAGATGTGTTGGTAATTTATGAGTCACGATGCGTTACTGCAGCTCTTTATGGGGCAGGTGTTTGGGGTTACTTTCAGGGTAATACATTACAACAAATTGAAAATTCGTTTTTAAAACGTTTGCTTTGTGTCCCCTCATCTGCCTCCACTGAATTGATCCACCGTGAGGTGGGCATTAAATATATCTCAGATCTGGCTTTAACACGACCCCTTTTATTATGGAAATCTATATGATCAAAAGAGGAGACATTATTTACCCAATCAATTATACGGGATTGTCTGAAACTAGAGAATTGCTTAAGAATACCCTGGCTTAATTATATCATTTATTGGTTTAAAGTTTTATTTAACTGTGATGTTCGATTGGATCCTGGGTGTATTTTGTCTGTTGCAAGAGCCGAGATTAAATCGACTTTGTTAGCTAATAAAATAGAGGCTCGTTTACGTGTCACCCAGAGTCAATCAACTTTTCTTTTTTATTTGCAACTGGACCTTAAACAGGGTTTCCAAACTTATCTGTCAGTCGTGACAAGAGCTTCGCATCGATTTGTGCTGACACGTCTAAGATTGGGTATCGCACACCACCTTGTTAATTTCCCATTTATGAACCAGTGCTCTGTCCATGTATGCCCATGTGATGGAGTTTCACGACAAAGCTGCTGCCATATGTTACTATTTTGCACTTTTTATTCTCATCTTAGGAAATTTTATTTAAAACCTTTTTTCCTACACTACAATACAAGATCCACCTCAGATGCCTTGAACTTACTTTTTAGATTGGATGACCCATGTTTGTGTTTTTATCTAGCTACCTTTCTTCTGAAATCTATCAGTACCAGGAAATCAATGATTATTGACATTTGATTGTACGTTCTATGTGTATCTTGTAATAATATGTAATTTTATTATATGCATTTGCACTTTGAATTGGAACAAATATTAGACCTAGTAATGTTGGGACCTCATGTGATTCATGTATTTGTACTTTGTATTTGTATTAACATGTCTACGCACTTTGATGTACTTGCACTTTTTATCCCACGGTTTTATATTGTAGATGGAGTTTTTTTCATGTCTGTACAGCTTATATGGTTGATTTATTTAACCGAATAAAAGCTTTAAAATCGTAATCGACTCAACTGTAAGTCTCTCCATATTGTTAAAAGCAGGCATACATATGTCTCTACCTTTTCAAATCATCATCATATCTAAAAGAAAAATGTATACAATATTTCAGTAATATTCTGAAACCTACAACTGAGACATGTAAAAGATCTGCCTGAGTGATTGCATAACTCCATGAGTAGTGCTTGGGTGATTGTATGAGTGCAAGGATAGTCGCTGGGTAATTGGAGGAGAGGATGGATAGTGACTGGCTAATTGCATGAGTGCACACATAGAGGTTGAGTGCATGGATAAGTGTATGAATTGTACCTGAAGGCATAGATGAGTCATTGAGTAGTACCTAGGTGAATAGATGAGTGTGGCAGTAGAGCCTGGGTGATTCTATGACTGCAAGCGTAGTGCCTGGGTTATTACATGAGTGCATAGGAAGAGCCTGCATGATTGCATGACTGCAGGGTTAGTACATAAGTAGTGCCTGGGTGATTTTATACGTGTATGGGTACTGCCTGGGTAATTGCATGAGTACAGGAATAGTGCCTGGGTGATTGGAGGACTGCAAGGGTAGTGCCTGGGTCATTACATAAGTGTATGGATAATGGCTCGGTGATTGAAGGAGTGCTTGAGTAATGCCTAGGTGATTGCATGAGTGCAGAGGTAATGTGTGGGTGATTAGAGGAGTGCATGTGTAATGTCTGGGTGATTGCATTAGTGCAGGGGTAATGTCTGGGTGGTTGTATGAGTGTAGTGGTAGTGCCTGGGTGATTGGAGGAGTGCAGAGGTAGTGCCTGGGTGATTTTATAACTGCATAGGTACTGGTTGGGTGTTTGGAAGAGTTCAGGGATTGTGCCTGGGTGATTTGAAGAGTGTAAAGGTAGTGCCTGGGTCATTATATAACTGTATGGGTAGTGCCTGGATGATTGAAGGAGTGCTTTGGTAATGCATATCTGATTGCATGATTGCAGGGATAATGCATTGGTGATTGCATGACTGCAGGGGTAGTGCCTAAGTGATTGCATTACTGCAGGGGTAGTGCCTAAGTGATTGTATGAGAACAAGGGTAATGCCTGGGTGATTGGGTAGTGCTAGGGTAGTGCCTGACTGATTGCATAAGTGCATGGGTACTGGCTGACTGATTGGAGGAGTGCTAACCCTGGGCGTAGTTCGCGAAGTAGCACTACGCGAACTGCATAGTGCGCTGTTCGCGATGATTGCACAGTGCCGGATGCTTGTCCGCACTGTGCAATCATTGAAAACGGCATCTTGCACAGTGCGAGCTGTCTTTTACTGCCGCTCGAGTAGATTTTTACTCGAGCGGCAGCTTTCTCAACGCGGACTGGTAGTTTCTAATCGCGAACGGTCTCAAGCATACGCGACCACTCGCAATGAGAAACCTCACCTCCCCGCGTTGAGAATCTCGCCGGGAGGTTTATTTTCCACGCTCGCGATCGGCAATTTGATGTTGCTGATCGCGAACGAGGAAAAAGTCTCGCCGGGATGTCATTTTGCTTGCTCGCGGTCGCCAACTTGACGTTGAGGACCGCGAGCAAGCAAAAAATGACCGCTGCACTACGCTACGCGTGTTTGCACTGTGCTACGTGCAATTCGCGTAGAGCAAAGTAGCGCAAACTTCGCAAACTACGCGAGCGTAGCGTAGTGCTTTGCCCAGGGTTAGAGTGCATAGATACTGACAGGGTGATTGGATGAGTGCAAGGCTAGTGCCTGGGTGATTGAAGCAGTGTATAGCTAATGCATTGGTGATTGCATGAGTATAGGGGTAATGTTTGGGGGATTAAAGGATTACATAGGTAGAGCCTCGGTGATTGCATGAGTGCAGGGGTAATATCTGGGGGATTACACGAGTACATAGGAAGTGCCTGGGGGATTTTATAAGTGAATGGGTACTGCCTGGGTGATTGCAGGAGTACTGAGGTAGGGCCTGAGTGATTGGAGGAGTGCAAAGGTAGTGCCTGGGTGATTTTATAAGTGCGTGAGTAGTGGCCGAGTGGTTACATTAGTACAGGGGTAGTGCCTGCGTGATTGGAGGCGTGCAAGGGTGGTGCCTGAGTGATTATATAAATGCATGGGTAGTGGCTGGGTGATTGAAGGAGTGCATGGGTAATACCTGGGTGATTGCATGAGCGCATAGGTAGTGCCTGGGTGATTGCATGAGTGCAGGGGTAGTGCCTGGGTGATTGCAGCAATGCATATGTAGTGTCTGGAAGATTAGAAGACTGCATGGGTAGTGCTTGGGTGTTTTCTATAACTGCATGGGTGTTGGACCTAGCCAAATATAAAACAGCAGTCTATTACATGACTCAACTGTAAGTCTCTCCATATTGTTAAAATCATGCATGCATATGTCTCTACCTTTTCAAATCATCTGCACATCTAAATATACAAATAGATAGATACCTGTATCTGCACATGCATAGCAGACATGAGAACACATGTGCAAGTACAGACATACAGTAATCACAAGACCATGCAGACCTTAAACTTAAAACTTGACAGACTGCACTTTACATTTACTCATACAAATTACTCTAATAAATAATATCTCTACAAACATATCTCAAACCTCACTTTTGTGCTGCTGCTTTACCATTCTACAACTACTTATAAGGTTACACCTAGCCAAATACAAAGCAGGAACCCTTCACATGCCTCTGCTATAACTCTCACCATTTTCCTGCATGCATATGTCTGTACCTTTTTCTAGCAGCATCATATATAAAAGAAATATACAAATAGATGCATACATGTGTTTTATACATCTAGCATCTTCAGATACATAACACATATCAGAATATATCTCATAGTACAGACTTTCTTCTATCACAACACTATGCACACCTCATAAATTCACAGAACAAACTTCCAATTTCAAGCAAACACCAAACATTATGTGGCATATTTCAACTGTACCTCTCTAGAGACTTATAAAAAAGTAGCCTAATCACTAATACCTTATGTCAACATCTTTTAAACCACAATTTTGTGCTGCATCTTTACCATTCTACTACTACTCACAGTCTTGAGCCTACCACATAAAAAGCAACAACACCTCTTTGTTATACATCATGCACCTTCAAATGTATAAGACATATGAAAATACATATACAAGTAGAGACATACTTCAGACACAAGTCCATGCACACCTTAAAACTCGACAGACTGCACTTCCAATTTGAAAGTGACACCTGAAATTGTGCGGTATACTTCAAATGTACATTTCCACAAACTACCATAAACACTAATCCATCTTCCAATATACACATATTACTATACAGAATCAATTTCAAACATCATTTAAGTACAATAAAACAAACTACAATACACATCTCTACATTAATAATATATTTCAAACATCACAGTTCTTTAATAATTTTTAAAGTTTAAAAATAAAGCTAATACATAATACACCTCACAAATATATAACTCACCTTCCAAATTGATTTGTAGAATATGAAGCATCAGAAACTCATAAAAGATTTTCTTATGCACACAATCAATGTAATGCACCACTCTCAACAAGGTAAACCAGTAATGGCAAACTTTCCCTCTCTTTCTCCACAGAAATAAATGTAAGTAACAAATCACATTGCTTCCTACATTATTTCAAATTTTAAAACACATTTCTATTGGTTAGACATATATTAACCCTTACCAACTGACTTCTAAAAGTGCCTAAACTGATTCTGGAATTTTCTAGAGTTGCGACTCCACTGTGCACCATCGCGATGGAGCCGCGAATCCACACGGGAGTTCAAAAATATATTACTAAAAATAATAGCACTATTTTTTAAGAACACACCACTTCTAAACATAATACTGACTTGGAAAATCTTACTTTAATAACATATTACTTATATATAAATTACAATTCCATATTTTAAAACCACAGTAAAGATTCAACCCTTCCCCCATACTGCTTAATCCCAGTTTCCATAGTAACAGTTTTTGCAACATTCAACTGAACAGGCAGGTCACAAGTTCACCATATTTTCAAGTTCAGCACACAAGGTAACAAATGCAAACAGCAGGTGTGGTTGACTTTTGCAAAATATTACTGTATCCTATCTACTGTACCTTTCAATCATTTTTAAATAACCAATAAGAAACATGCTTTTTAAACATAATAACATGCACCCTGTTTTTGAGTTTACAATGTTCAGAAACAGCCAATCATTTATCTACTTTTTAAAAAACAGCATCTTGTCCACCATTTTAGCTACCTCTCATTCTACCAACTGACTACCTCAGCTACAGACATCTTTTCATTACTTCCAGACATCCCTTAAAGATGCTTACAGTATGGATTGTTGGACACAGCTATGTTTTCTGGCGCAAAAGGTATGCTGAACGCAGAGGTATTGACAAAGACCTAGCTTTACAAAATGTGGACATTAAATGGATTGCAGAGAGAGGATTAAAGTGGCACCAAACGATGCCTTTGGTTAAAACCTTTTTGCATCCACAACCCCCTGACCTCATGATTGTGCACTGTGGTGGCAATGACCTAGGCACATTGACTGGGGTAGGTCTGGAAATGCCAATGAAGGACACCTTTGCACAATTCATGTTGCTTTTCCCTCAAACTGTCTTTGTATACTCTAATATATGCCAAAGACGGAAATGGAAGTGGTCAAATCAATTCTGTCCACAGATTGAGAAAGCTAGGAAGAATGCAATAAAGCTGTTTCTGCTTACCTCAGAGACCATAGGATGGGCTCCATCTACAACAACAATATACGTTTTGATATGGAAGACATCTACAGAAGAGACGGAGTACACTTCACAGATCAAGGAAACAGAATCTTTCTCAACAACTTAAAGCTCTACAACTGCACTTTACATGTAGCTACAAAAAACTCATAATAAAAACAAGGGCTCTTTTTAGAGCCATACTATAACATAATAGTGAATCTATATTTTTTAACACATACATACTTTTTTTTAAATTTTTGATGGATTCGCGCACTCGTCGCGAATTTGCAAAAGCATGAATTCAATGTACTACAACACAATACACTTTATAAGTTTAACCTTTAATTTTTAGTTTTATATATTTTTACTAACTATCAATTTTAATCTTCTCATTAACTTCAATCACACTCCCTTTTAAAAACAACTTCACAAATGCAACACTACCATCTAAATTATATACTACTAAATTATTTATTTAAGGAGGAACCGCGAATCCGACGCAACGTTACATGGGGGGCCGCGCTGAGAGCCACATTGGGGTCGCGACTCCAAACTCGAAAAAAAAAAAAACACCCCACTTCCATTATTAAAAAATCACCCCGGGGACCACATCCCCCAGGACATTACCTCTTTCTTTAAAAAAAAAAAAATTATAAAGTGGGTGACCGCATGTCCCCCCTCCTGAGGCCAATATTGGCCCCGGGGCTTTGACTTTGTTTTAAATTACAAAAATACGGAAGGGGGGCCGCATGGCTTCCATGAAGCGAAGCACAAGTTTGCAATGACAGGGCGGGAACACTGCTCCCGCCCTGTCATTGCAAACTGCAATATCCCGGGGGTGGGCACCACGGGACATTGCTGGAGCCAGCTCTGGGGGATGGCGGTCCCCAGGGCCATTGAGGGCTCCAGGAGGGGGGCCGCGTGGCCCCCCTCCCTCCAACTTTAAAGCCCCGGGAAGGTGGTTGTCCCCGGGGCCAGGAGTCAGCAACGGTCTCCCGTATTAACATCATTAGTGCCCCTGGGAGGTGGTGGTCTCTGGGGTGTGTTTGGGTAGCTCGACCCCCCCACACTATATTTATGACACAGCCCCGGGGAGGTGGTGGTCCCCGGGGCTGCAGGGGGTCAACTTGCCCCCCAACCACCACCGCATATATAAAAAAAGCCCCGGGGAGGTGGCAGTCCACTGGGCTGTGGGGGCCTCACATACCCCCTGGACCTGGCCCACCCGAGGGCTCATTAAAACAAAGCATAGGAGACCGCGCTTCATTTTTCCAAAAATTTCTCGGCGGGATTTGCGCACCCAACGCTACTTCAGCTGAATTTTTTTTAAACACTTTTTTGGGCCCTGGGGGACCCTGTGGGACCTCCTGACCAGACCTATGGGTCAGGGTGTTTCTACCCTGCCCCCTTTCCTTCATTTAAAACATTTCTTTCCCTTTTTCCTTGTGACTCAGTGTATTGAAGAATGAGTGGGTATATGAATGTCTGTATGGATGAATTAGTGGGTATGTGACTAATTGTAGAAGTGAGTGATTAAACATGTCTCAGTGAATATATGGGTGAGTGACTAATCTGTGTGAATGTCTATATCAGTCTGTCAGTTGGTGTGTCAGTGGCTGCATGGGTTGGTGAGTAGCTAAATGAGTGTCTATAGGGGTTAATGATTGGTTGTCTGAGTACCTGTATGGATGCCTGAGTGTCAGTGTGGGGGGGTGGGGGATGTGACTCCCTGCATGGATGTGTGAGTGAGTGATTCACTATGTGTACAGGTTCATGAGTACGTCTTCGAGGGGCTGTATGGCTGATTGAGTGTGCATATGGCTGTGTTGGTCAGTGAATAGATGTGTGAGTGGTATATGTGTGAGGTACTACATATGTGAAAGGCAGTATATATGAGTGGTGGAATTTTTAAGTGACTGTATGTGAGAGTGAGTGATTGTGAGAGTGGCTGTATGGATGAGTGAGGTGGTTTGTATCTAATGGTATAAGTGAGTAAATGACAGTGTGATTGACTTTTGGGTGACTGACTAGGTGTGTGAGTAACTCTATCTGTGAGTGGTGATGTGTTAGTGTCTGTATGGGTGTGTGAGTGCATATATCAGGGGCTGTATTGATGAGTGACTGTGTGTATGAGTGACTGTATGGGTGAGTGAGTGGTTATATGTGTAGACCTATGAATGAGTGAGTGGATATGTACTAACTGGTATTGGTGTGTCTATGGTTTCGAGAATGGTAGTCTGTATTTTACAGTGGGTGTATGAAAGGTTATATTAGGGTGTGAGTAGGTACATCAGAGATTAAGTGAATGATGTAATTAGTGAAGTCATCAGTGATGTCATTTGAGATGTCATCAGTGATGTCATCAGTAATGTCACTGACCATGTCATGAGTGATGTAATATGTGACGTCATCAGCAGTGCATTGTGGGGGCACAAGTTATAGTTAACTTAGCTAATTAGAACGGCTGAATTTCTGTGGTTTTGTATGAGTGAAATGTCAGCCTAACTATAACATCCCTGTAAGCTTTGGTTTTTTTCTGTGAATTTCTAATGCTTTTTTAAATTCAAATTCCTAACTATATCGTCCCTGTAACCTTTATTTTTTTCTGTGAATTTCTAATGCTTTTTAAATGCTAATTCTTAACTATAACATCCCTGAAACCTGTGTTTTTTTTCAGGATATTTCTAAGGTTTTTTAAATGCAATTCTCAACTATAGCATCTGTAAAACCTTTTTTTACAGTGAATATATATATATATATATATTATCTACTGGCGGTCGCCAGTAGATAGTTATAGTTAGAACCTATTTTCCATAGGAAATCCGCGACATTCTATTTGAAATAACTCTCTTGCCGGTTGACGTATCTTCGCAAAATTTTCAAACTTTGTGGGGCGCTCCGGTCCGCTCCTACCCTGAAAGTCTCGGGGTGATTCGTCAAGCGGGGGCCGAGAAAAAGGGGGTCCCAAAACGCGTTTTCCCCATTCATTTTTCCATAGGAAACTTTAGACACGGCTACAGCTCGAACTGCTGAACGGAATTACACCAAATTTGGCAAAGAGGTAGTTCTTGGTTCAGAAAGAACCCTTTTGTTAAATGGTGTAAATCCGTTCAGTAGTTGCTGAGAAAATCAAAAGTAAAAGTACATATATATATATGGCCGCGTCGGATTCGCGCACCCTCCCGATCACGAGCTGCATGCTAATTGGCTGTCAACACTCCAAATCAGGAAGTGTTGGCAGCCATTTTGTCCCTCGGTAGAACCGAGGGACAGAAACAAGTGCGCAAAACGCACAAAGGGGGCAGGGTAGAAACACCCTGACCCCCTAGGTCTGCTCAGGGGGTCCCACAAGGACCCCCTGGGCAAAAAATATATATATATATATTTTTTTAAATCGGCAGGATGCGCTCAGGGAGCGCGGATCCTGCCGAAAAAAAAAAAAATCGAAGCGCGGTCTCCCGCGCTTCGATGTTAATTGGCCCCCGGGTGGCCCAAGTCCCGGGGGCATGGTGGGGGTTTTAATTTATGTCCCAAGCCCCGGGGACCGCCACCCCCGGGGCTTTATTTAGAATGATGGCGGGAGGGCTCTGAGCCCTCCGCAGCCCCGAGGACCGCCACCTCCCCGGGGCTTCTTTTATTTATTTATTTTTAAAAACCTGTGTGGGGGGCTCCAGCCCCCCCACATGCCCCGGGTTCCGCTACCTCCCCGGGGCACTAAACATTTAAATATGGGGGTCCGTTACGGACCCCCAACCCCGGGGACCACCACCTCCCCGGGGCTGTGCACTGAATGGGAGGGGGCCGCGCGGCCCCCTCCTGGAGCCCTTGATGGCCCTGGGGACCACCACCCCCCAGGGCCGGCTCCTGCAGTGTCCCGGGGTGCCTACCCCCGGGACACTGCTGTTTGCTATGCTGTTTTGCTATGTCATAGCAAACTTGGTTTGCATTTTGAAAGAGAGAGCAGGAAACCTGCTCTCTCTTTCAAAATGCAAACCAATTGCTTTTCCACTTGGGGAGCAGCATGTTAGCTGCTCCCCATGTGGAAAAGCAATGCCGGCTTCCGCAGGAGGCGGGAAGCCGGCTGGGACTGTGGGGGGATTGGGGACCCCCACAGTCTCCAACGTGAGGCCAGGCCCCGGGGGATGGGGTCCCCGGGGCCATAAGTGGCCCGGGAGGGGGCCACGCAGCCCCCTCCCCAAAGTAAAAATTATTTTATTTTTTTAAATAAGGGAAAGGCCGGCCCCGGGGGATGGGGTCCCCGGGGACTTAAATGGCCTGAGGAGGGGGCCACGCAGCCCCCTCCAAAGAAAAAAATTAAAAATCGAGGCCATGCCCCGGGGATGGGGTCCCCGGGCCAATACAGGCCCAGGGAAGGGGGGCCACACGGCCTCCTTCCCGTTTTTTTTTAAATTTAAAAAAAAAAAAAATGCTCAGGCCCCGGGGGATGGGGTCCCCGGGGCCAAAAGTGGGCAAGGAAGGGGGGCCACGCAGCCCCCTCCCATTAAGAAAAAAAGAACGAAAAAAAAACGACCGGCATCGAGCCGGAGGCCCCGCCCCTCCCTGCAGTACTCTGCAAACGCGCCCCTGGCGCGTTTGCAGAGTGGGAACGATTCCCCTTGAATACTGGGGGTCCCTGGGGGCCAACTAGCCCACCAGGAACCTCCAGTATGCGCCAGGGGGCTGCCTTGCAGAGACGTGTACATAGGCCACGCCCCTTTTACACCTCTCTGCAACGCAGATCTGTGGCGCTTTTGGAGGTATATGGTGGGCTAGTTGGACTCCAGGGACCCTCAGGATTCAAGGGGACTTAATCCCCCAACTTAAAACGCGCCACAGGGCGCGTTTGCACAGTGGTGAAGGGAGGGGGCGGGGCTTCATGTGACATGTGTGCAAACAGGCCCCGTGGCGCGTTTTAAGATGGGGGATTAAATCCCTTCAATCCTGAGGGTCCTGGGGGCCAACTAGCCCAACAGGTACATCCAGAAAGCGCCACAGAGCTGCGTTGCAGAGAGGTGTAAAAGGGGTGTGGCCTCTCTACACGTCTCTGCAACGCAGCCCCTGGCGCATACTGGAGGTTCATGGTGGGCTAGTTGGCCCCTAGGGAACCTCATGATTCAAGGGGACTTAATCCCCCAACTTAAAACGCGCCACGGGCGCGTTTGCACAGATGTCACCTCAGGCCCCGCCCCTCCCTTCACCATTGTGCAAATATTCCTCTAAAATCTGCCTTACTACGAATTCCGATTTACTCACCTGTTATCAGGAGAGACCTCAGTGCTGCATCTTTCAGCCCAGTACTGGTCCTGAAAAGTAATTTTAACCGTACTTACCGGTAACTTGAATTTCCTTCATAGGCTAACATTGACTGGTTTCACTTGGAAATTCTTCTAAGTGTGGAGTTTTGGAACTTTAAAATATTCCTCTAAAATCAGCCGAAATACGAATTCCGATTTACTCACCTGTTATCAGGAAAGACCTCAGTGCTGTATCTTTCAGCCCAGTACTGGTCCTGAAAAGTAATTTTAACCGTACTTACCAGTAACTTGAATTTCCTTCCATTGGCTAACATTGACTGGTTTCACTTGGAAATTCTTCTAAGTGTGGAGTTTTGGAACTTTAAAATATTCCTCTAAAATCAGCCGAAATACGAATTCCGATTTACTCACCTGTTATCAGGAAAGACCTCAGTGCTGTATCTTTCAGCCCAGTACTGGTCCTGAAAAGTAATTTTAACCGTACTTACCAGTAACTTGAATTTCCTTCCATAGGCTAACATTGACTGGTTTCACTTGGAAATTCTTCTAAGTGTGGAGTTTTGGAACTTTAAAATATTCCTCTAAAATCAGCCAAAATACGAATTCCGATTTACTCACCTGTTATCAGGAGAGACCTCTAGTGCTGCATCTTTCAGCCCAGTACTGATCCTCAAAAGTAATTTTAACCGTACTTACCAGTAACTTGAATTTCCTTCCATAGGATATCATTGCCTGCTTTTTGCTGAAAAAGTTTCTGTGTTGATTTTTGAAACATACAAATATTCCTCTAAAATCAGCTGAAATCCGAATTCTGATTTACTCACCTGTTATCAGGAGAGACCTCAGTGCTGCATCTTTCAGCCCAGTACTGGTCCTGAAAAGTAATTTTAACCGTACTTACCGGTAACTTGAATTTCCTTCATAGGCTAACATTGACTGGTTTCACTTGGAAATTCTTCTAAGTGTGGAGTTTTGGAACTTTAAAATATTCCTCTAAAATCAGCCGAAATACGAATTCCGATTTACTCACCTGTTATCAGGAGAGACCTCAGTGCTGCATCTTTCAGCCCAGTACTGATCCTCAAAAGTAATTTTAACCGTACTTACCAGTAACTTGAATTTCCTTCCATAGGATATCATTGCCTGCTTTTTGCTGAAAAGTTTCTAAGTGTTGATTTTTGAAACATACAAATATTCCTCTAAAATCAGCCGAAATCCGAATTCTGATTTACTCACCTGTTATCAGGAGAGACCTCAGTGCTGCATCTTTCAGCCCAGTACTGGTCCTGAAAAGTAATTTTAACCGTACTTACCGGTAACTTGAATTTCCTTCATAGGCTAACATTGACTGGTTTCACTTGGAAATTCTTCTGTGTGTGGAGTTTTGGAACTTTAAAATATTCCTCTAAAATCAGCCGAAATACGAATTCCGATTTACTCACCTGTTATCAGGAGAGACCTCAGTGCTGTATCTTTCAACCCAGTACTGGTCCTGAAAAGTAATTTTAACCGTACTTACCAGTAACTTGAATTTCCTTCCATAGGTTAACATTGACTGGTTTCACTTGGAAATTCTTCTGAGTGTGGAGTTTTGGAACTTTAAAATATTCCTCTAAAATCAGCCGAAATACGAATTCCGATTTACTCACCTGTTATCAGGAGAGACCTCAGTGCTGCATCTTTCAGCCCAGTACTGATCCTCAAAAGTAATTTTAACTGTACTTACCAGTAACTTGAATTTCCTTCCATAGGATATCATTGCCTGCTTTTTGCTGAAAAAGTCTTCTAAGTGTTGATTTTTGAAACATACAAATATTCCTCTAAAATCAGCCGAAATCCGAATTCTGATTTACTCACCTGTTATCAGGAGAGACCTCAGTGCTGCATCTTTCAGCCCAGTACTGGTCCTGAAAAGTAATTTTAACAGTACTTACCGGTAACTTGAATTTCCTTCATAGGCTAACATTGACTGGTTTCACTTGGAAATTCTTCTAAGTGTGGAGTTTTGGAACTTTAAAATATTCCTCTAAAATCAGCCGAAATATGAATTCTGATTTACTCACCTGTTATCAGGAGAGACCTCAGTGCTGTATCTTTCAGCCCAGTACTGGTCCTGAAAAGTAATTTTAACCGTACTTACCAGTAACTTGAATTTCCTTCCATAGGCTAACATTGACTGGTTTCACTTGGAAATTCTTCTAAGCGTGGAGTTTTGGAACTTTATAATATTCCTCTAAAATCAACCAAAGTACGAATTCCAATTTACTCACCTGTTATCAGGAGAGAACCCAGTGCTGCATCTTTTAGCCCAGCACTGACCCTGAAAAGTAATTTTAACCGTACTTACCAGTAACTTATATTATCTTCCATAGGAATCCATTGTCTGGTTTTCAGCAGAAAAGTTTCAAAGTGTCGATTTTCACAAACTACAAATATTCCTTAAAAATCGCCTGTATGACTTAAACGCATTCTTTCAACTGTTTACAGGAGATGCACCAGTGCTGGATCCAGGATCCAACACTGAGTAAGAAAAAGTAACGATAACAGTTTTTACCTGCTAAGTGAATTTCCTTCCATAGGATAACATTGGTGATTCTATGAGAAAAAGTTTCTAAGTGTCAACTTTTAAAATACAATAATATTCCTTAAAAATCACGACTGTAACCAAAACGCTTTTACTCAACTGTTTACAGGAGATGTACCAGGACTGAATCTAGGATCCAGTCCTGTGGTTAGAAAAGTAATCCATAAAGTAACTAATTGCATTTAACTAGAAATTCACATTGAGCTGAATGTTGCATTGTGTTTGAAAATGTGTTGCCCATTGCAACAACTGTAACTACTGTACTTAAAAGTCTATTGCCTATGTGCAAAGTATTTAAACTAAAGTAATTCATTCTGAGAAAGTATTTTTTGTAATGTAATTACAATGTAATTTAAAAAATAAAATATGTAAAAAAAATTGTTTCTAAAAATGTAGTAAATCAGTATGAAAAAAATTAATATAACAATTAATACATTTAAAAATTGTCATTTACAAAACCTTTGAAATTCACTGAAAAAACCGTAGGTTTCAGACATGTTATAGTTAGGAATTAGCATTTAAAAAACCTTTGAAATTCACTGAAAAAACCATAGGTTTCAGATATGTTATAGTTAGAAATTAGCATTTAAAAAACCTTTGAAATTCACTGAAAAAACCATAGGTTTTAGGGACAGTTATAGTTAGTTGGACATTTTACTCGTACAAAACCCGTGAAATTCCCCCGTTATAGTTAGTTCAGCTAACTATAACTCGCGCCCCGCAATGCACTGCTGATGACGTCACATATTACATCACTCATGACATGGTCAGTGACATCACTGATGACATCACTGATGACATCTCAAATGACATCACTGATGACATCATCCACGTGATAATCTGATGCAGCTCTTCACACCCTAATATAACCTTTGATACACCCAATCTAAATTACAGACTGCCATTCGCAAAACCATAGACACTCCAACACCAATAACTACATACCCACTCACTGATTCTTAGGTCTACACACACACATCCACTCACTCACCCGTACAGTCACTCATACTTATGGTCACTCAGTACAGGACTATCATATGCACTCTTACTCCTATATAGACACTCAAACACCGCCACTCATCCATAGAGGTACTCACACACCTAGTCAGTCATGCAAACAATTAAACACACTGCCATTTACTCACCTATACAGTTATACACACACCAGCTCACTTAATCATACAAATACTAGCACATTGTTACGCTCTTATATAATCACTGATACAAGCACACACTCATCCATACAGCCACTATCACAATCACTCACTCTCGCTTATAGCTATTTATATACTCCAACACACATATATACTGCCTTTCACATATGTAGTTACTCACACATGTACCACTGGGACATACATTCACTCACTAACACACTCTTACACACACTTACCCACCCATACAGTCTATCACAGATGCACTCTTGAAACCATCCACCCAGTGAATCACCCACTCACACATCTATGCACAGTCGCACACACCCCATCCACACAAACACTCAGGCACCCATACAGATACTCAGACAACAAATCAATAACTCTTATAGACACTCATGTAGCTATTCACAAACCCATGCAGCCACTTACACAGCAACAGACAGACGGATACAGACATTCACCCAGTTTAGTCACTAACCCATGCATTCAGTAAGATACGTTAAATCACTCACTTATAGAGTCAGTCACGCACCTACTAAATCATCCATACAGACACTTACACACCCACTCATTCTTCAATACGTCTTTTCCTATATATATTAAAAATATTTAAACTTTACAGAAACACACAGTCACTGGATGATGTCATCAGTGATGTCATTTGAGATGTCATCAGTGATGTCATCAGTGATGTCACTGACCATGTCATGAGTGATGTAATATGTGACGTCATCAGCAGTGCATTGCGGGGGCGCGAGTTATAGTTAGCTGAACTAACTATAACGGGGGAATTTCACGGGTTTTGTACGAGTAAAATGTCCAACTAACTATAACTGTCCCTAAAACCTATGGTTTTTTCAGTGAATATATATATATATATATATATATATATATTTATATATATATTTATATATATATATTACCTACTGGGGGTCGCCAGTAGGTAGTTATAGTTAGGACCTAGTTTCCATAGGAATAGCGTTTTTTGTTTTGCCAATAACTTTGGCGCCGTTTGACGAATCTTTACGAAATTTTCAAAACGAATTGTTCATTGAGGTCAGCTTCTGTCGTGAAAGTTTGAGGGTGATTCGTGAAGGGGGGCTGAGAAAAAAGGGGGGTCCCAAAACGCATTTTCTCCATGTTAATTTCCATGGGAAACTTTAGACATGGCTACAGCCCGAACTGCTGAACGGAATTACACCAAATTTGGCACACAGAGAGCTCTTGGTCAAGAAACCACACTTTTTTTAAAATGGTGTAAATGCGGTCAGTAGCTTTTGAGATATTTAAAGATTTAGAGATATCGATATTTGAAAATTGTGAGATCTGATTGGATGAGCACTCACGAGCACGAGGTTGCCTCTGATTGGCTGCCAACACTTCAAACCAGGAAGTCTTGGCAGCCAAATTGTGACTCGGTTGAAACGAGTAGGGGGAAAAGGAAGAAAAAAAAGTAGAAGAGGGTAGGGTAGGAACACTGTGACCTTTCTAGGGTGCTGAGAGGGTGTCAGAGGGAGTCGGAAAGTAAAGAGACATTTTTATATGCTTTTGGCGGGATTTGCGTAGGGACTGAAAATGATGGCGGAAAAAAGAAAAACGAAGTGCGGTGTTGAGTGCTTCGTTTAATTAAGCCACCGGGTGGGTAGTTCCCGGGAGCAATGTTTAGTTATGATGCTGGTTTACTTCTGTCACGGGGATCACCACTTCCTTGGAGCAAATATAATGATTTGGGGGGATGGGGGTACATGTGTTCCCTCCCCCTCCGCTCCGAGGAGCAGCACATGTTTGGAGGTATATGTAAAATTTAAGTGTGGAGGGGTGAAGCTTCCCCACACTGTCCCGGGGGGCACTACTTCTTTGGGCATTTATGAATTAAAATGTGGGGTCTGTTGCGGACAGCCGGCCCCGGGGAGTAGGATGTCGCAGGCTTTAAATTGGTTGGAGGAGCATCGTCCAATTTCCCTTGAGGAGCTTTCCATGGCACTGGGTATCACCATCTCTGAGGGCCGGTTACAACAATGACCCATGGTGCGCAACTCATGGACATTGTGGTTTGCTATGGCAAGGAGGGATGTATGCAGAGTTTCGGCTCTGTGATAGCAAACTTTTGCTTCGCTTGATGGAAGCGAGAGGAGGAAATTTGGTGTCGGTTTTATGAAGTGAAGCAGATTTGCTTTTGGGCAAAGGGAGCCTGCATGGAGCAGCTGGCTTTGTTGAAAAGGAATGCCGGCTGATGCAGGAGGTGGGGAGGTGGCAGGGAGTACGGGGAATTGGGGCTCTTTGCCCTTTTCCGAAGCATTTTGGCGAGGCTCCGGGGGATGCAGTTCACTGGGCCTAAAATGGTCCGGGTGAGGTGGTGTAACGAAACTTGAGGGGGCCCTCCTGCAAGGTAGGTGGAGGGGCTCTCTCCTGATTAAATCAGGAGCTCTCCGGCCGGAGCACTGTGCTGAAGGGACCCCCTGGAGCCTGGGGGCCCCCCACAGCACAGGGGCCAGTGTTACTGAGTTATAGGGTGGCTCTAAAAAGAGTTTGTTGGAGCTACATGTAAGTGCGGATGCACAGCTTCAGGTTGTTGAGAAAAACTCTCTTTCCCTGGTCTGTGAAGTGTACTCCATCACTCCTGTAGATGCCATCCATATCAAGGCTGGCCCCTGACCCACTGGTTTTCCCACTGGGGAGCGCATCCCCCTCTCACCCCTCAATCTGGACTTCTGCCCCCTCCACTTAGGAGCGGCACCGCCAGACACCAGAACCGCTGGAGCTCTGTTTACAGACACTCCACGTTCTCCTGACAGTAGGAGATCCCCCTCAACGGACAGCCTACCAGCACAACCTAGGCTCCCCACCTGGTGTTCCCTCCTGGAACCAACCAGGCTTTGGGACCGGGTTTTGGGCACCTTGGGCCGCAGCCCATTCCCACTCCTTCTCTGCGGAGACAGGACGTGAGTCCCTACACCCTTCCCACAACACCAGGACCTATCTGGGCTAGCACAAACCTTTCCACCCACCCTTGGTTGGGAAATACCTAAGCCACTTCCTTCCGGGTCACCCCCAGATGCTTCTCCAGACACTCTGGAATCCACCAAAAGGTCTGCCTCCAGTGCAAGCTCCCTGGGGTCAGAGAACTCACACTCCACTTGGTGTTGGCATAGCTCTGGAAAACAGTGATTTAAAATATGCTCTCCAGCAATTGAATCACACAGCCCCACACAGGTGTTAACCAAACTACCCTTCACCCAACCATCCAGTGCCTCAGAAAAGTACCCCACATCATTCTCACAAGACTGGTGAGACAGTGTCTGACTGTTGCTGTCCCTCAACCCATACTCTTCTGGCTGGTCTCCATACTCATTTACCAGGGCTTCTATCATGGGGGAACCCCTCTCCCTGCACCTCTCATCTAGAGTCAGTAGAGTGTCCCTCCCACTACCAGAAAAATGATCCCCTGTGCCAGGTCCCCAATCTACCTCAGGGACACTGCGCACTACTGGAGTAACCTCACAATCCTGAACCCCCTGGTGTATGTCAACCCCCTCCTTGAAGCAGGGCCCCAAATCTGTGTGGGCGTGTACCTCATCCTCAGTACTGGACCTAACACTTTTGCTGCCACCATCTGGGCTGGGCCTAGCCCTACTGGCTTCCCAGTCCAGCTCTCTCATTTTAAACTCATGGTCTAACATCATCCTTTTCTCCTCCATGGCTATTCTTTTGTCTTCCCTCTCGCTTTCCATCCTGAGTTTCTCTAACTCGAACTTCCTCGCTTCCCACCTGTCCTCCAGCTCCTCTCGGGACAGGCCACTGCTGCCTGGCCTGGAGGGTTCCCCCTCCCAAAAGCACATCCACCCTAGGAATAGGCTCCTCTGCCTCTCCACTGAGATCACCAGACTGCTCGCTGACATGTCTGGCTGCTACCCAGGCCCTCAGCACCTTTTGTAGATCCTCCTTCCTAGTGAGGCCTCTGACTTGGACTTTTAGGTTTTTGCAAATTGATTTCAATTCCTTAACATTGTAGGAATCCAACCTATCCTCCTCAAAGGCAATTTCCAGGGATGCAACAGATGATGCTATTGATTCAGGCATGATGAAGTAGCAAGTTCAAACTGGCAAGATCAAAAATAGGCAAAAAAGAAAAAGAAACAGTATGTGGCACGTAATGGTCTGCGATATGGTAGTAGTGCACACCAATCACTGTAAGTCAAGTGCAAACGCAAGTCCTATCCTCACCGCTGACAACCAATGTTAGAAATGGGATTTTTGGTCGGCTAGGGCATGTGCCAAAGTCGGGCAGAAACCACCACTCTAGTCAGGATAAGGGAGTTACACTCCTAAAATAACCCCTGCTCACCACCTTGGTAGCTTGGCACGAGCAGTCAGGCTTAACTTAGAGGCAGTGTGTAAAGCATTTGCACATAACCAACAGGAATACAGTGTAAGCACTACAAAAGGACACCACACCAGTTTAGAAAAATCTCCAATATTTTTATATACTTAAGACAACACCAAAAATGATAAAAATCCACAATACAGTACTTAAAAATCTTCAGTTATCAAAATATGCTTGAAAAACAGTTCCTTGATGTTGATAGCTCCGTCCGGGGCTATCACGGCGTCGTGAGCAAACAAATCCAAACAGTTCTGGCTGACCGCGGCGTCGCGGGCCAGCTACGGTGTCGGGAAGACTTACAAACAGTACCTTTTAGAAATGCGGGGCGTCGGTGACCTCTCGTTGAGCTTCCGAAAGCACGGCGTCTGCGGGCGTCGGTTCCGGAGGTCAGTGCAGGAGTCGTCGGGGCCCTCGAAGTCACACGCGTTGCAGGTCGATCTCCTCTCTGTTGAAATCAGGAGCGCTGGCAGGCTTCGGGTGCTGCGGTGCGAAGTGCAGCAGTGCGGCGTGCAGTGCCCTCAGGTCACGGTGCGAGCAGCGACTCGGTGGCGGCGTCAGATGGCGTCGTCGGTGAGACCAGGGTCGCAGTGCGAAGTGAATTCGGTGCTCGTTGCGGTGCTGGCAGGTCGCGGTGCAAAATGCGGCATAGTCGTTGCTGAAGCACTGTCGTCGGCTGACGAACTGGAGTCGATGGCGCTGGCGTCGGTAGGGCAAGGCTGCGGTGCGGGATGAGGGCAGTGGGTCATGTAACTTTACGAGCGGCGCCCTCGAACCACTGTGCAAGCAGCGGCATCGATTTTGGCGTGGGGCGTCGTCGTCTGGGATACCAAGGCGTCATCGTGAAGCGAGGCGGTGCGGAGTGCGTTGCCCACAGGACGCGGTGCGAGCAGCTGCTTGGTGGCGGCATCAGCAGGTGTCGTCGGTGAGACCAGGATCACGGTGCGGCATTGCGGCGGTGCCCTCTGCGGTGCTTTCAGGACACGGATTCGGCAGCGTCGTCGTCGACGTTGTCGGGTTGCTTTTTCTTCTGTTGCAGCTCAGAACACACAGTCCCCAGTGCTGAGGGCAGAAGAGCTTGAAGTCTTTGTTGTGCCTGAGACTTCTTGAACAGGGGGCAAGCTGTACCTCAAGCCCTTGGAGAAACTCACAAAAGTAGATTGTAGAAAGTTCAGTCCAGTCCTTTCACTGCCCAAGACAGAAGCAGCCACTGCAGGCCAACACAGCAAAGCACACAGCAAAGTGGTAGTCCCTCCTCACAGCTTCTCCAGCTCTTCTTCTTGGCAGTCTTCTTCGTCCAAAAGAGTTCAAAGTTCAGGGGTCTGGGCCCCAATATTTATATCCCAAAATCCTTTGATCTCTTAGGCAGAGAGTGTCTGTGCCCAGCCAGAACCAGTTCTGCCTTCTCTGGTGTGACTTCCTTGCAGGAGGTGGAGACGGCATTGTCAGAGGCAGACCAGGCCCTTTGAGGTGCAAGGAAATCTCCTCCCCCTTCCCCCATTGTAGCCCAGGTCTATTCAGCCCTTTCCTGACCCACCTAGACTATCTGGAGCCACTCCTGCTCCCCAGCCTTCTGTCATCCAAAACCCAGACAGGCAATCCACATTCCAGCAGAGGCACATGGGATGACTGAGCAAGAAAATACCTACTTTCTAAAAGTGGTGTTTTCAAACACAGAATGTAAAAATCACCTTCACTAAAAGATGCATCTTTAGATTCAGAGTTCAGGCATACTAAACTTTATTTCCCTACCTAATTCCCCGGGCCAGTTATGCTTATAAGATGTTATAAACAAACTCCCCATTTTGTGCTATGGGGAACAGGTAACCTTGCAATAGTGAAAAGCGAAATTGGCAGTAATTCACTATCAGGACATGTCACACACACCAGGGCATGTCCTACCTTTCACATACACTGCACCCTGCCCACAGGGGTACCTTCATTTTTTCAAAACAAAAGAAATGAGAAATAGCATTCACAATACCCATGTTACATGATCTGCAGTGAATGGCGTTTATTTTCCAAGCAAGTATTCACATTTTTACCGGCAACGCAGTTGCTCTTTCATTTCATTTGAATTCAAGTTCTTCGTGCTCTGGTGATGGGATAGGACAGAAACGGGTGTAGTAGGTGGGAGTGAAATAGGTAAAGGTAGTGGACAAGGGAGAGGTGACGTGACATATATACATCCAATTTACATAAAAGGACCAATCCCGCCTAACATAGGTCCATTGTTTCAATGGTATCACATAGCATTGTATAGGCATTGGTAATACATTTCAGTCATCTGGGCTTGTGCAGAGGTAGAAGTCAACGTTTCGACCCCATAAGAGTTCAAGGTGAATCAAGCCTTAGCTCGGGGTCTTCATCAGGACTGAGAAAACAAGGAGCACCTAAAGGTAAATGGATACTCCGTGTTAGGGGGGGGTTTTGGGGGTGAATGCTGCGCAAATACGAGAGAAGATTACCTATTCTTTCAACCAGCGCCTGAATTACTGCTGGGCTTTCAATAAGAATGGGCTCTGCTGAGCTCCTAAGTGCAAAGAAGAAACACAAAATCAGAATCAGAGAAATACAGAAAAGTGCTGGGGTAAAAAATACCCATCCAGTTCATAGTATGGCACTTACTAGATAAGGTGAGAGGTGTGGCCAAACATGCACATACGGGCCTTATTGTTCAAATGTGGGTCAAAAACGATCTCTCACATTGATAAATCTACCAAACGAAAAAAGACAAGGACCAAATCCGGATTAGGGCCGGTTAGCAACATGAAAAAGAAATAGTCGAGAGTCTCTCATGTGCAGTGTAATAGCAGCATTAGACAGCGCTAGTCGAGAGTCTCTCATGTGCAGTGTAGTAATAGCATTAGACAGCGCTTAGGAAATGCAAAAATGAAACAATCAGCCCATGACTACAAACAGCTCAGTAAAGCTGAATAAAGAAGTTCTACATACGATCAAATTATTATCTCCATTCTCTCACAAATGCTGTGCATTAGTTGCGGTAAAATGATTATAAGCACTGGCTAAAAGACAAAATAGCCAAAAGGCAAATTACAATGCGGCTGGCTAGCATTCTAAATTCAAGTCAAGGACCAGACTAGTCGCCTGAGGTCTGTTATATTAGGAAAGAACCATGCACACGGCATGCCTACATTTACTAGGACCAAAAGCAAGAACTAGGGCGCGGTGGTGTCACATACCTTTGTATATATCCTTACGGCTCCGACTCCCGAGAGTGAATGACCCGCCGCTCAAAAATCTCCGTATTTGAATAACGAAGACGGTGGCGTGCACATGAAGTGCAGCAGCTAGCTTGTTCTATGTTACTCAAGGTGGCCTGTCAGTGGTAGGCCCCCAGAGCTACGATGACGTGTAGGGATAGTCTCTCACAATTCAAATGTGCCGCTGGCACGCAGGGACGCGTAAATTAGTGAATGAAGGAGCATAAACGTGTTGCCCTTCCATTCATCATGGTATTCTTGCATGAAGTGTAGCATTGTCATTCACAGTGTATGCTCTTAGCCCAACAACTCTTCATTAGTAGTGTGGCAATACTAAATTATGCGTTACCTTACAATTTATACAAAGTGCATGAAGACATTAGATCGGTAAACAACCGTCACCACGCATCTGTAACCCCGCATGCTGTTACAATGCAGTCGTAACAACGACCGCGTTGTGACAACGCATACCATTACCCCGCAAGTCGTTACAACGACTTGCAGAGGGGGGAGAAGGTGTTGGATTTAAAATCCAACACCTTCCCTACAGTCCGCACAGACTGGAGTTGGAATAGTAATTTTTACTATTCCAACATCCAGCGCCCTCCCTCCGCAAGTCGTTGTTACGACTTGCGGGGTAATGGTATGCGTTGTTACAACACGGTTGTTGTAACGACCGCGTTGTAACAACATGCGGGGTAATGGTATGCGGGAAAAAGAGGCATATTCCATTAGAACACATCCTTTGCAACAAACATACAATACTTAGTGTTATATGGAGTATGGCATAATAAATCGCAGTCATGGCAGGACACAAAATGTACTTGTGCTTGACCTATCCTCTATTCCATAATAGTGTGGTGAATGCATCAGTGATATATAGATCAAATCCTAAAATGCGTGTCACCTTACAAGGTTTCCAGAATGTGGGTAAAACATTTGAACACATACTTGACATGCTATCTAATCAGTTACTGTATTATAGCAGGGTTGGACACACCCTCAAGTGTTCTGTATACATATAATGGTGTTAGGAGACAACAAAGATCACGAGCTATAGTATCTCATCAGGGTTGGACACAACCTCAAGTGTTCTGTATACATATCATAATGGTGTTAGGTGACAGCAAAGATCTATAGTATCTCATCAGGTGTCAGGGCAATGGCACAATTAGTCTTACACATTATTCATTGTTCAGAATAGAAAGTTGTGCATTATTGCCATCGAGTTCATTGAGGCCATTATTCACTGTGTCCATAATATGCATCCATTTGCATTCTCGCACATTTAGAATGGAACTGATATCCCTGCCCCTACTTCCCAAAGACACCTTTTCCAAAACCAGCCATCTTATTGATTCAGGTTTGTGTGCTTTCGTGGTGAAGTGGTTGACAAGGGGTGCACCTACTGTGCTGCACCTGATCCTGCTGCAGTGTTGTAGTATTCTTGTTTTTACTTTTTGTCTTGTCTGCCCTATGTACAGCTCATCACATGGACATAGGATGGCATAAATTACATCTGTTGAATTACAATTTGTGTGTACTTTTAGGTCTATGCGATGTTGTTTGTAACTGAAAGTCTTAGTTTCAATGGTAAGTGTACATGCTTTACATTTCGAGCATTTGAAATGACCCACTATTTCTGGCAAATTCCACAGTTTTTGAATGGTGGGGTGTCTAGAAGAGATCGGACCACATTGTCTCTAATGCTTCGTGCTTTTTTGAAAGAGTGCATGGGCAGATCTAGTATCTCAAGGTCATCTGATATGAGCTTCCAGTGTCCATCAATGATCTTCTTGATTTCGTTGCTCCTAGTGCAGTATGTGGTCACACATATCATCCTTTGTATATCCATTGGACGCTGTTTAGGAGTAAGGAGCGCATCTCTGTCGTAATACCAGGCTCTTTTCCTCGCCCGCTTGACCAACCTCTTAGGGTATCCTCGCTCCATAAGGCGGTTGACAAGGTCGTCTGATTCTCTGAAGAAGTTATCTCTGAGTGAGCAATTTCTCCGGATGCAAAGAAATTGCCCAAACGTCAAGTTGTCCCGGAGGCCTCTTGTATGGTGGCTGGAATACCTCAGCAAGGTATTTTGTTCTACTGGTTTTCTGTACAGCATGGTGTACAGATGGTCATTGTCCACTTTTATGGAGATATCCAAGAAATCGATGGTGTTCCTATCCCAATGGATGGTGAATTTGATATCTTCAGATCTGGCATTAAGCCACTCATAGAATTCTTGGAGTTCACTCTCCTCGCCTGTCCAGATCAGGAGAATGTTGTCTATATAACGATGCCAATGTTTCACATTGACCTTGTAGGGGTTGGTATGGCTAAAGATTAATTGTTCCTCGAAATCATCCATGAAGAGGATGGCCAGGTCCGGGGCGAAGGCTGCCCCCATCACCACTCCCTTGGTTTGAAGGAAGAACTCATTTTGAAATAAGAAAAAGTTCTTCATCATAGCCACCTCCAGTAGCTCCACAATAAATTCGGTAGGGACAAATATTGGTCGAGATCTTCTCTCAAGGGCCTTAGTCATTGATACCAGTGCTGGTCTTTGTGGAATGCTTGTGTATAGGGACACTATGACTAGTGTCACTAGTAGTTGTGTCTCTTGATTGAATGGCATGTTGTCTATCAGATTGATCACTTGCATGGTGTCGCATAGGTATGCTTTAGTTGATTCAGCAAGTGGTTTCAGAAAAAAGTCAATGTATTTACATACTGGTTCCAGGAGGGAGCCACATCCGGAAATGATAGGCCGTCCGGGGGCTGCTCCAAGTTCTTGTGCACCTTTGGTAGGGTGTAGATCGTTGGAAGGCGTGTTTGTTTCGTATTGAGGTATTCAAACTCATGATCAGAAACAAATCCTGCTAGTTTTCCTTTATCTGTGATGGTCCGGATCAATCTTCTTACCTCCTTTGTGGGGTCCGCAGTGAGGCTGGCATAACTTATACCATCTCGAAGTTGGGAATAAATTTCCGTTTTGTAGTCTAGTGTATTTTGAACAACAATTGCTCCGCCTTTATCGGCCGGCTTGATGACAATCGTCCTGTTGTGTTTCAAGGTCTCAAGGGCCTCACGTTCTCCCTTGGTAACATTGTGCTTTGTATACTGTTTTTGAACATACCTTCAATACATCGCGGAGTACTACGCTTTCAAAGGCCAGTATCTTGTGTGGCATCATGTGCGACGGAGGCATAAACTTGGATGGTGTTCTGAGTCCAGTGTGTGACGTAGATGATATCGGTTAGGAATGTTTGAAGTAGTGTCTTAATCTAACCTTACGGAAAAAGCGGTGCAGCTCAGTTTTGATGTTGAAACGATTGGGATAGGTAGTTGGCACGAAGGAAAGGCCTTTGCTCAGGACACTGGATTCATTGGTCGAGAGTGCATAAGTCGACAGATTGATGATGGGACTCCTCCCATCTTTCACCACCTGTATGTTCGTCGACAGGTCTGGATCTCTCCGTGGTTCTCTGGAGGGAATCTCACCGGCTTCTGGACCTGGCCTGGTTGTCGTCCTGTGTCCCAGTTCTGCTGGTTCTGTCCTCGGCGTGTTGTTCTGTTCAAATTGTACCCTCTGCCTCTTGGCGGTCTCCATTGGCCTTCCTCTAAAAAAGAGGGTATCTGTGGTGGTTGATACCAAGTGTCTTGGTACTGATAGCTTCCACTTGTGCCTGCTTGTTCTCCGTTGCTTCCGGTACTGTTGGACCCTGAGGATTCCGAGAATGTGATGTAATGTCTACTTCCTCTGTATCCTCCTCTACCTCTGTTGTAGAAACGACCTTGGGTGTCCTGCTTGAAGAAGTCTTCTTAGAGGTACGGATACGTGGTCTTTTTATGGTAGAAACGTATATCTTTAGCCAGTTTGTCCAATTTTTGGGCTTGGGTGTTGGTATCGAAATCCTTGATGGTCTTTTCCACTCTCTCTAGGGTCTCTTTAGCGTTGGTAAGTGCAGCGTCCCCACTGATTTCGAGGTTGAGATCATTAATCTCCTTTAATAGTTTTTCCACTTGTTCAAGAGCAGTCTCGATGCCTAGCACCATCCAGTGGCGCGAGAAATTGTTAGATATGAAGCTGAAGCCTTCCTTAAATTTGGGGAGATCAACGAATATAGCTGGCTCGTTTCGGACCTGTAAGCCCACCGGAATAATGTTGGCCTTGAGATACTTGGTCAGGAGATGGCCATGTAAACGAGTGTGGACTAGTTTTTTCTCCAGCCGTTCCAGTTTATTGATTTTCTCATTAAGTGAAAAGTCTATGCTGGGGGTGTTGGATGTTAGAAAACTGGACCCAGATTGTCCTTGTATTAATCTATTAATATAGTCTTCTGTGTAAGAAAGTGTTTCCTTCTCATACCGTGTGCATGGTTCTTTCCTAATATAACAGACCTCAGGCGCATGAGAGACTCTCGACTATTTCTTTTTCATGTTGCTAACCGGCCCTAATCCGGATTTGGTCCTTGTCTTTTTTCGTTTGGTCGATTTATCAATGTGAGAGATCGTTTTTGACCCACATTTGAACAATAAGGCCCGTATGTGCATGTTTGGCCATACCTCTCACCTTATCTAGTAAGTGCCATACTATGAACTGGATGGGTATTTTTTACCCCAGCACTTTTCTGTATTTCTCTGATTCTGATTTTGGAGCTCAGCAGAGCCCATTCTTTTTGAAAGCCCAGCAGTAATTCAGGCGCTGGTTGGAAGAATAGGTAATCTTCTCTTGTATTTGCACAGCATTCACCCCGCATTCACCCCCCAAACCCCCTCCCTAACACGGAGTATCCATTTACCTTTAGGTGCTCCTTGTTTTCTCAGTCCTGATGAAGACCCCGAGCTAATGCTTGATTCACCTTGAACTCTTATGGGGTCGAAACGTTGACTTCTACCTCTGCACAAGCCCAGACGACTGAAATTTATTACCAGTGCCTATACAATGCTATGTGATACCAATGGAACAATGGACCTATGTTAGGCGGGATGGGTCCTTTTATGTAAATTGGGTGTATATATGTCACGTCACCTCTCCCTTGTCCACTACCTTTACCTATTTCACTCCCACCTACTACACCCCTTTCTGTCCTATCCCATCACCAGAGCACCAAGGGGCATATCAGCAAGGCGGCGCTATGAAATTATCGCCGCTTTTGCGTCCGTTTTCATCACCGTATCAGCAAAGACACGCTATCGCGTGTTTTGCTGATTTAGCACCCCTTACAACAACGCCCAGCTTTGCATCTCTATTGAGATGCAAAGTGGCGTTCCGTGCCAAATAACTGGAGAAATGTCGCTAACCGACATTTCTCCAATTATCAAGCGGCACGCAAACAAGCAGAGCGATAAGAAAAGTAGCGATAACCACAGTTATCGCTACTTTCCTTATGCCTGCTGGTAATCTGACTTAGCCATGTAATCCAATGGGAGGTGGATTACATGGCTAAAACCACCCTGCCCTATCAGCAAGGTATCGCTGGTCGCAGTGCGATTATCGCTGGATTGCCAGCGATAATCACACTGTTTTCCAGCTAACGCATGGATTCCTATCGCTTGGGAGATAAGCATTGCTGATAGCACGCTATCTCCACGATAGAATCCAGCGTTAGCCTGCGATAATTATCCTCGCGCTAAAAGCGCTGAGCGATAATTATCGCAGGCCCTTGCTGATATGCCCCCAAGAACTTGAATTCAAATGAAATGAAAGAGCAACTGCGTTGCCGATAAAAATGTGAATACTTGCTTGGAAAATAAACTGCATTCACTGCAGATCATGTAACATGGGTATTGTGAATGCTATTTCTCATTTCTTTTGTTTTGAAAAAATGCTGCTACTTTGACCAAGTGTTTATTGCACTGCAATTATAACCCGGGTCTGGTAGCATTTCGGGTAACCCCATTGATACATAATACACAGGGGTACCTTGGGCCTACCTTAGGGGTGGCTGACATGTAAGAAAAGGGAAGGTTAGGGACTGGCAAGTGTGTGCACTGGCCAAGTCGACATGGCAGTTACAAACGGCACGCAGACTCTGCAAAGGCAGGTCTGAGTTACCTTTTCAGGGCTACTCACGTGGGTGGCACAATCAGTGCTGCAGGCCCTCTAGTAGCATTTGATTTACAGGCCCTGGCACACTCAGTGCACTTTACTAGGGACTAACAAGTAGATCAAATATCCAATCATGGAAACACCAATCCATAACACAATTTACACAGAGAGCATATGCACTTTAGCACTGAGCAGTGCTCCCGCCATGCCATAGCAAACTGCAATGCCCCAGGGCTGGGCACCCGGGACATTGCTGGAGCCGGCCCTGGGGGGTGGCGGTCCCCAGGACCCTGGAGAGCTCCTGGAGGCCCCCCGTATTTAATAACTATAGCCCTTGGGGGGAGGTGGTCCCCGGGGCTACGTGGGGAGGCAGGAGTCCTGCCCACACATTTTTTATTTTAAAAATGCCCCGGGAAGGTGGTTGGCTCCGGGGCTGCGGGGGAGGGCCAAGTGCCTCCCGCATTTTATGAACATAGCCCCGGGGAGGTGGCAATCCCTGGGACTGTGGGGGCTGGTGCGGGCCCCTGTATGTATTTTGATAATTGCCTCAGGACCTGGCCCACCCGGGGCTTTCATTTTTGGAAGGGGATATTTGTATATCTGAGAAATGTTTAAATGACTCAGGAACTACTGCACAGAATTACACCATTTAACAAAAAGAGTGCTTTCAGAACCAAGAGCTACCTTTTTGCCAAATTTGGTGTAATTCCGTTCAGCAGTTCGGGCTGTAGCCGTGTCTAAAGTTTCCTATGGAAATTAACATGGAGAAAAAGTGTTTTGGGACCCCCCCTTTTTCTCAGCCCCCGCTTGATGGATCACCTCAAAACTTTCAACTTAGCAGCTGAAGTGAGCTGGCCATTAGATTTGAACATTTCGCAAAGATTCATCGAACGGCGCCAAAGATATTGGCAAAAGAAAAAACACTTTTTGCACAAAAACAAGGTCCTAACTATAACTACCTACTGGCGACCGCCAGTAGGTTATATATATATAAGAGGGCAAATATATACGTTTGCCAAGCGTTTTGATAACATACGTCGCCAACAACTGCAAGATACAAATAAAACATGCCAAGAGCAATTTGAAAGTGAAATCGTCTCCGTCACGGGATCCGAGATAGAAACAGAGGATCAAACCAGAAAAAAAGGAGCAACAGCAAAATTCTCAACATCAGACGAATTGCAATTTTTAAAGGAGGGCCGGCTCAAAGAATTCAAGATGGGGAGAGGTCGGGGAAGAGGAAGAGGAGGCGCAAACAAAGGTGGGGTGGTGAAGGCCAACAAAGAAACGCAAGGGGACTCGGCAGAGAGAGTCACACGCATTCAGAAGAAGAAATCAGGCAAATGACGAACGACAACACTACTATTGTCAACCTTAGCACTGCCAATCTGACGGACAAAGACTTGAGGACACTAGAATTGGGACTATCCTATTGTCATAGGAACAATTTTGATTATCCAGCACCAGACTCAACCTTTATAAATGCACGAGGAAACTAAAACTCAACAAAACACACATGCTACGGAAGCGATCAAGGAGATCTTCCAATTATGCTTTGCCGGACACAGATGTGCAACAGATAGACAATGATATGTCGGAAGATGAAATTCTAGGAAATCTTTTGGCCCTACAAGAGGAAGGGAGGTCGACTGTGGAAGAAGCTACAAACGGAACGGAAGAAACATCCATTGGATTGATTAAAGGAGCAGGCATCACTCCTTTCAGACCTAGATCTAGATTTATTCCAAATATACCGAGGGATAACATAGATATATTTTCAGATATCATGACCAAAGAACTGCGATGCATCAACGCCTCAGCTAAACGAAATCCCAATGCATTCAATCAGAGAGACAAAGACTTTTTTGAAACTGTGGGGAGATTAAAACAAATGGATGAAGTGATAGTGAAGCCTTCAGACAAAGGAGGCAACGTGGTCCTCTGGGATCGAGACCTGTATGAAAAGGAAGCTTTGTCTCAAATAAGCGACAAGAATTGCTACATTCCTGTTACAATGTAGCACTATATATCCATCAAAGAGAATTTTCATGAACGTCTGCAATTCTGGAAAGATACAGGCTACCTCAGTTGGGATGAGTATCGCTTCCTGAGGAAAGAATACCCTGTGATACCCACGTTTTACATGATCCTCAAAGTGCATAAAGACAGCACAAAACCACCAAGGAGACCGATCATAGCAGTTCAGGACAGCATTTTTGAAAATACCTCAAAGTATATCGATTTTTTTCCTTAACCCTATTGTCAGTTCATTACCTTCCTATATAAGAGACACCTCCGATTTTCTCAAGCATATCTATGATGTCAAATGGGAAAGCGATATGTTGTTAATAACACTGGAAGTTTCAACCCTGTACACCAGCATCCACCACACAGATGGCCTACGGACAGTATAGCATTTCTTGCGCATGAGACCATTGGGATTTGCCTTGCATAATAATATGCTTCTTGAAATGACAGAATGGTGCCTCACTAATAATATCTTTATCTTTGACAAACAACTGTATCAACAGCAGAGGGGGACCGCGATGGACACCTGCTTTGCCCCCAGCTATGCAAACCTTCAAATGGGCTGGTGGAAGGAGCAGGTGCTCGGCGGCAAAGATATGGAACATTGGCTATAACATACAGTTTTATGGCTAAGGTATATTGATGACCTATTTGTGTTTTGGAAGGGCACAGAGAGGGAGGCCAAACAGTTTGTTAGGGAGCCTAATGTGAACAACTTAAATCTGAAATTCACTGCTAAATCAGCTCCACCACAGTGGACTTTCTGGATGTCCGCATCATGGTTGGACCCAATGGTTTGGAAACCTCGGTATTCAGAAAGCCCACTGCTGGCAACACTATACTTCATGCCAATAGTTTCCACCCAGCACCACTCATCAGAAGCATTCCCTTCGGGGAATTATACAGATCCAAAAGAATCTGTAGCAACCTTGAATCCTATATTGCTACAGAAAATGAAATGCTAAAAAGGTTCAAGCAAAGAGGATATTCTGAGAATATCCTAAACATAGCCTGCAAAAGAACCAGATGCATAAACAGGGAATAAGCACTCTTTGATCCTACGAAAACATGCATGAAAAGAATGAACACCACAGATATGCCCAGATTTATAACCACATACAATCAGGAACACCAAAAGGTGCGTCAGATCATGTCACAACATTGGCATCTTCTGAGAGAAGACCCTATCATAGGTCCATTGATCCCTAGACGCCCTATGATCACCTATAGGAAGTCAAAGGCAATGAGAGACTATCTAGTTAAAAGTGATTTTGAAAGAAAAACTAGACCCCAAACCTGGTTGATGAAATATGATGGCTTCAGAAAGTGTTTCAAGTGCAAGGCATGTAGGAATGGCGAGAATCAAACTAGCATTGAAACACCATTCAATAAAGTCATAAAAATAAGGGGCAATCTGACATGCAAATCAGACTATGTTGTGTATGTTCTTTTGTGTCCCTGCAAGAAAATCTATGTGGGCAGAACCACATTGCCGGCACACAAAAGAATATTACAGCATATCCGTGCCATCATACACAAAGATCGCAGTTACCCTGTTGCCCGCCACTTTGAAAAAATCCAACATGGTGATCCCACAGCTCTGAGATATAGCTGTGTGGCACAAATTCCTAAAAAGAAAAGAGGTGGGGACAGGGAGGTACGGAAACTTGATTCATTTTAGAACTAGACAATAGGGAACCTGTGGGTCTTGATATAGACGAGGAATTACACACTTGCCTCCTTTGAGAGAAGAATATGAGCACATGACACACCTGTCTGTTAACATGTGGGGCTACTTTCTGTCATTTGATAAGCAGGTTACATTGTGGAACATTCGGAATGGAGTTTTCCATTTGCATTAGTTTCACCATGCTATCTTCTCTATTACATTTCAGTGTATACATGACACTATGAGGAGATGTTATATATTCCCTATCCGTCAATCATTTTGAGATACAGCATGAGCTCTGAAGGGTCTTCCTTCCTTTGTTGTTTTGGATTAATTTTACACTAGTGCACTAGTGCACTACATGGCGTACATGGGGCACTTGCCTATAAATTTCTTTTGAAAATGAAATGTATATGAAGTTTGGGTGTCTGTGAATAGTCCCAGGCCCCTTATTTGTGGTATTGAGGATTTTGAACCAACTGGAGTTTAAACACTGAATTATTTAAACTATTGATAGCATTATGCTTAACAAATATGAAATATAGTACCACTAAAACAAGGGACAATGTGTAGGTTATTTCCTGTCTCTAACTAGAACAACATATTTTTATTTTTGTTGTATCAATTTGGGTTTCTTAAATCTAAATATAGAATTTATCTAAAGAATTGCTATAGAGACATCTATAACTATAATATTCCTCCCTACAAACATAGCGAGTATCTAACAGAATTTATGCCATTGTATGGGCACACTTTGAATTGGATATGTCTTCTATGTCCATTACACCTTTTGTTTATGTTTATCACTTGTATTTACCACTATAAAAGTTTTCAAAAAATGGCGCTTACTGTCGTGATCAAGGCTGCTGTGAGCAGTTGAAACGTGTAGACAGTCACACTGCACGCTCTAAAATAAACATTTGCTGAACAATTTGCTGTGGAGTTCATCCGTATCCTCTGGTCACGAGTTGGGATACATTGTTGTATATATATACAATTACTATTCAAATGTAATGCTGAACTTGGATTGTTTTACCACCCTTCAGGGTACATTATTTGGTTTATACATTGGTTTTAGTGATATATATTTATTTGTGTCATTTATGTTGTGATATTTTGCATTTGCACTTTAATATCCATCAGCAACATTATCATGTATAAATAGAGTGATAACAGATATATCTCTGGAAAAAAACGTATTAAGCAATGAATAGAAGTGGTATAGGCATTTAGAAATGTTCTGATCTTTGAGTTAGTTACAGTGGATTAAGTAATATAACGTCAATGTGTACTGGTGCTATTGGATTCTATTTCTATTTCTAGTTTTTGATTGTATTAATATTATCTTATACTATTAATTTTAATGGGTGGTTCTTGATCTTCTCCACTAGAGGGTGTCTGCTTTATAATATGATTTGCATAATAGTATTGTCTATATAGTTTAATTCGCTATAGAGTTTCTCTGTCTCTTTTTTAAATTTTTTCACATATTTGTAATTGTACCTAGGGGCCTATCTATGATTTGAATAGCGGCCGAGATATAAGTGGGTTAAACCCTGTTTCTTTGTTTATTATCATTACTATTTTATTTTTTAATTTTTAAGCACTTGCACTGTAAATTTATGGTGTTTATTTGGATTTAGCCTCCAGTGCTGTCAGCCATAACCGCACACGATATTCTGTAGGATCAGGAAATTTTAGGATGTATTATGAACCATTGCGGTAATCATTTATAACATATGCATAATAATTATTTACTTAATTCCATTTGTAAATATATATGTTTTTTTCCCTGATTTCCAATAATATGTTGTTTAGTTTTATTGTGTGAGGTTATTGGCTAAGTAGGGAGGAGGGTACTTTGTGTGACTATTTAAAGGAAAAACTGCTTCCAGCGTGTCATGTGATCAAGGTCGTGGTGACACGGCCGAAACGCGTCATCCTGATTTGCACGGAATAAAATTGCACTAAAATATCTACTAGCAGCACGTTGTGGTCTGTACCTGCGTTTCTTCATCTAATGTGAAGTTGGGACTGTGTTCTCGTCTATTCCTGGCAAGGTACGGCTGTCCTTGCCTCTACGGACCCTCCCTGTGCTCTGCGGCAGGCTTGCTTAGGCCAACATCGCGGATGCAATACTTGTGTGACCCGGAAGGAGTTTTTTTGCAAGCCAGCCCCCCGCAGCCGAGAGTTTGCTGTATTTCGAGTCCCGGCGGTTCCAACGAGGACGGAAGATTCGAGGGGAGTCGTAGGATGCCAACAGACCATCCGTCTTCCTTGATGGTAAGCCTGGACCGTTACAGATTTGTGGCATATGCGGGCGGCAGGGATAGTGCTGCAAAAGTAAGGGAACGCGCTCCAGTATTGGAGTCTTTAACCCAAGTGCAAAAGTAATCTTTATTCCGGCAACTATGTCTAATTTGGCAGACGCACTACGGAATCGAGAGGCTGTAGCGGATTCTTTATTCGACAATATACCTGAAATTGACGAGACACCTGTGGGCATAAATGAGAACAATCCAAAATCCATAAGTGAGGTAAAAACGCATCTCAAGACGTTAGAAAAACTTCTCCGCACCGAGTTGACCAAATGGTGGGAGAAGCGTTCGCTAGAAAAGTATAAAGAGGTGGGGCGAGTACCACGAGGGCTGAGGATTTTAATTGCTCCTTCATTTGAAAATCCAAACCCGCTAATGCTAAAAGAATGGGCAACTAACAACCTTGAATCCTCCATGAATATGGTCACTATATTAATCAAATATGCGGCAATTGACAGGGAGGAGACATTAAAACAGATTGACTCTCTTAATCTAATACTGGCGGCCCATGAACAACAAGAGTTCATTAAAAAGAGTAAAGCTGAGATTGATTTGCGCTTACAAAAACATGAGGAAACTATCAAAACCCGTAAGATATTCAAATTTGCAAGGGATAAAAAGATTATGAATCTGGCAGAATATTTACCTTTGCACGCAAATTTGATATGGCTAAAAGGCAAGCAATGGGGTCCAAAAATCCATCAGCCCCTACTATGGGTTTGCGCAACACTGTAACATGTGAGACAGATCTCAGTTCTGCTGCTAGTAGTACTGGATCTGAGGACAGTGGACTCAATAACATACCGTCCCTAACTCCAAACAGATTTTCACCATCGGAGGAACTTGGTTTTTAGTGGAGGATCGCCGCCAAACACTGCGGCAGAGCACCCAGGAGAAGAGAGGTGCAGACGGAGGAACAAATGCAGAAAACAAAGGCGCCAAAGCAGGATCAGGAAACAACAGGGGAAGATGGCGAAATGCAAAGAAGAAAAATTGAATACCGACCATAAGACGCTTATGGATAACAATGTCATTAATCTAACTAATATTAATCTTACTGCAGCAGAAATCCAACTATTGACACTGGGTTTGTCGTTTTACCCGCCCAATCGATTCCAATATGTTCAAACTCGAATCGATACGTTTAAATTTATACGGAAGCTCAAACTTCTTAAACATTTTAAACTAAATAAAGCCTCCACCAGAGCTTCTAATATCTTGGCAATTGATAAACCCAGCATTCAACTACAAGTGAGTGACATTACTGACCTTAAAACTATACATGCTCTTGTGGATAACTCTGATGATATTGCTGTGTCTACACAAGATCAACTGGTAAATCTTGGCACCTCTGGTAATCTACCTGCCCCTAGTCCCTTTCGTCCACCATCTACTTTTATCCCTCTTGTGCCCAAAGATGCTATTGACACGTTCAGTGATTGTGTCATAAGCGACCTAAAAGTTCTTAATCGTAAAGTATTGGCTAGGACAAAACATCGCTCCTATAGGGATAATCAATATTTAACATTAATGAAGAAACTAAGAGAAAATGTTGATACTATTGTAACCAAGGCAGACAAAGGGGGCAATATTGTGCTATGGCCAAAAACACAGTATCTACAAGAGGCATATCGTCATCTCAATGATGTCTCGTGTTATAGAAAGGCCACGGCTAATGATATGAAACAACTGAAGGACGTAGTTCATAAAGAACTTGGTCAATGGAAAAGGTATGGTTTATTGAACAAGAATGAATACAGTTTTCTAAAAGTTGACTTTCCCATCACAGCGGTTCTGTATTTCATCCCTAAGGTACATAAACAAATGATTCCCATTCCGGGCAGACCTATTATATCGGCCCAGAAGAGTTTATTTGAAGCTATGTCTAAATACATGGATTACTTCCTACATGAATTTGTCGAGGAGCTACCTTCGTTTATTAAAGACACTGGGCATTTTTTATCTTCTGTACAATCGGTTAACTGGCATGAAGAATATTTGTTTATTGTGATGGACATCTGTTCGTTGTACACCAGCATACGTCATACTGATGGTGTGAATGCAGTTAAGTTTTATTTGGAGAAAAGAAACATCAATTTTTACCAACATAATAGTATGTTACTACACATGATTGAACTATGTTTAAATAACAACTATTTTATGTTCAACAATGAGGTCTTCCAGCAGCTGCGAGGTGTGGCTATGGGGGCTTGCTTCTCCCCTAGTTATGCGTGTCTTCACGTTGGCTGGTGGGAGGAGCATGTCCTCAGGCAGACCCACAGGGAGCTGTATGAAGCCCATGTCATCCGATGGTGGCGATTCATTGATGATATTTGTATTATCTGGAAAGGGACAAATGAATCTGCCACTGAATTTGTGCAGTGTATTAATAATAACACACTAAACCTGGAGTTTACTGCTCAGATTAGTGCGGAAAAGGTTCAATTCCTGGATGTAGAACTATATACTGAGATGAACACATTACAAACTAAGCTTCACAGAAAAATTACGGCAGGAAATTCGATACTTCATGCCCAAAGCTCTCACCCCCATCATCTTGTGAAAAGTATACCATATGGGGAATTCTTACGTATAAGACGTATTTGTAGTTCCAATAGTGACCTTGTAAGCTGTCAAAATGACTCTTTTCAAAGATTTTTAGCCCGTGGGTATAAAAGCAATGATTTGAAGCATGCTATGTTAAAAGCCAACAGTCTGAATCGTATTGATTATTTGGGAACAGTGTCCAACAAAACCACACATAAAGCAATATTGAATACCAGTACTACTTCCCAAGATCCAGTTTCTGTTCGGTTCATTACTACTTTTTGCAGTCAGGACAAGGAAATAAGAAAAATTATTTATAAAAACTGGCCTATTGTCCAAACTGATCTCACTATGTCTCAATTGGTAGCTAATCTACCTCAGGTTACCTTCAGGCGGGCGCCCTCTATGAGGGATGCCCTGGTTAGAACTAGTCCTGAGATAACTAAGATCGATACTTGGCTGTCTAAACGCACAGGGTTTTTTAAATGTAGCACGTGTAGGGCCTGTAAATTTGGCACCACAACATTTGAATTTACAAATGCCTTTGAAACCAATTCCACGAAAATAAAAGGTTTTTTTACTTGTAAAACGGACCATGCAGTGTACATACTTGAGTGCTCCTGCAAGTTGAAATATTTTGGTAGCACCAAGTTACAGGTATTCACGCGCATTTTACAACACCTGCGGGCCATTGTGAATTCCGACCCAAGTTACCCTGTGGCGCGACATTTTAAATTAGTCAACCACAATAACCTAAATGAATTAAGATACTTTGTTATTGATGCGGTACCTAAACGATCAAGAGGTGGTAACAGAGAAAAAGATTAAGGCAACTGGAATCACACTATATATTGCTGCTAGATACCAAGATGCCCCATGGGCTCAATACAGGAGAGGATTTGCACAATTTTTTATGAGCACCCTCTGTTGTGTCGTGCAATGACTAGTCAGCTATACTTTTACAGATGAATTTTAGTGTGTGCGTTATTTTAGCCGATCTTTGGGCCGGTTCATGCTCTAGTTTTAACCTGATTTTAACCTTTTGGTTTTGTTAGGTTTTTTTGGGGCTGTTTTACTGGTTTTTTAGACGGTTTTTATGATGCGGCACTATTATTTTATTCTACTCTATCATCTGCGACTTTAATCTATGTCTTATATGTAAGATGTGTTTCCCTCATGCTGCTAGTTTCTTGCTATTTTGCACAGTTTTGCTATTTTGCACATACATTATTGTTAGTTTGGTTGTGTTTGGATTGTTCTCTTTGTGCTGCTCATAAACTGCTCTTTTGCATAAAACTAAAAATGTTAGTACTTATAGTATCCATGAGTACATATTACGAGTCCATGTACTGCCAAGACTTATTGGTGTTAGTGCACTTGCACTTTATACAATTACTATTCAAATGTAATGCTGAACTTGGATTGTTTTACCACCCTTCAGGGTACATTATTTGGTTTATACATTGGTTTTAGTGATATATATTTATTTGTGTCATTTATGTTGTGATATTTTGCATTTGCACTTTAATATCCATCAGCAACATTATCATGTATAAATAGAGTGATAACAGATATATCTCTGGAAAAAAACGTATTAAGCAATGAATAGAAGTGGTATAGGCATTTAGAAATTTTCTGATCTTTGAGTTAGTTACAGTGGATTAAGTAATATAACGTCAATGTGTACTGGTGCTATTGGATTCTATTTCTATTTCTAGTTTTTGATTGTATTAATATTATCTTATACTATTAATTTTAATGGGTGGTTCTTGATCTTCTCCACTAGAGGGTGTCTGCTTTATAATATGATTTGCATAATAGTATTGTCTATATAGTTTAATTCGCTATAAAGTTTCTCTGTCTCTTTTTTAATTTTTTCACATATTTGTAATTGTACCTAGGGGCCTATCTATGATTTGAATAGCGGCCGAGATATAAGTGGGTTAAACCCTGTTTCTTTGTTTATTATCATTACTATTTTATTTTTTAATTTTTAAGCACTTGCACTTTAAATTTATGGTGTTTATTTGGATTTAGCCTCCAGTGCTGTCAGCCATAACCGCACACGATATTCTGTAGGATCAGGAAATTTTAGGATGTATTATGAACCATTGCGGTAATCATTTATAACATATGCATAATAATTATTTACTTAATTCCATTTGTAAATATATATGTTTTATTCCCTGATTTCCAATAATATGTTGTTTAGTTTTATTGTGTGAGGTTATTGGCTATGTAGGGAGGAGGGTACTTTGTGTGACTATTTAAAGGAAAAACTGCTTCCAGCGTGTCATGTGATCAAGGTCGTGGTGACACGGCCGAAACGCGTCATGCCGATTTGCACGGAATAAAATTGCACTAAAATATCTACTAGCAGCACGTTGTGGTCTGTACCTGCGTTTCTTCATCTAATGTGAAGTTGGGACTGTGTTCTCATATATATATATATATATATATATATATATATATATTATTATCCAATATGCCCGGAGCATCGAGAGAGCACTCCCAGCGCTCCCCCATTGAGATGCAGCTCACTTTCTTATTCCTCCATTTGCATATGTGCCGACGCGTTTCAGGGCTCAGGGCCCCTTCTTCTTGGGCTGCTTGAAAAGGACGCATTCAAAAGCTCACCTTTTAATTTTCACATGCTTTTATTTCATTTCCGGCCCACAGTGGGCGTTACTCTCTGTAATCCTTTGTAAATGCATGCTGGAACATGTGGTTCCCAAGGTGAGTAACATTAATTCCTTTAGTAAGTTGAAAGCGTAATTACAATTTAAAGCTCAAATCATGTCCTTTGTAGGATTAGAGGAATAAATAGCAGGCTCAATCAGCATCAGGAGCGCTGCGCTGTCATGGTTTGAAATGTTCACTTTCCCAGTCACGGTTTGAATAGTTCAAATACCACAGCCTCTTTATATCGATGGTGCTCTTCTCCACGGCTGGGCTGCCGTGTCATATTTTATTATCCAATATGCCCGGAGCATCGAGAGAGCACTCCCAGCGCTCCCCCATTGAGATGCAGCTCACTTTCTTATTCCTCCATTTGCATATGTGCCGACGCGTTTCAGGGCTCAGGGCCCCTTCTTCTTGGGCTGCTTGAAAAGGACGCATTCAAAAGCTCACCTTTTAATTTTCACATGCTTTTATTTCATTTCCGGCCCACAGTGGGCGTTACTCTCTGTAATCCTTTGTAAATGCATGCTGGAACATGTGGTTCCCAAGGTGAGTAACATTAATTCCTTTAGTAAGTTGAAAGCGTAATTACAATTTAAAGCTCAAATCATGTCCTTTGTAGGATTAGAGGAATAAATAGCAGGCTCAATCAGCATCAGGAGCGCTGCGCTGTCATGGTTTGAAATGTTCACTTTCCCAGTCACGGTTTGAATAGTTCAAATACCACAGCCTCTTTATATCGATGGTGCTCTTCTCCACGGCTGGGCTGCCGTGTCATATTTTATTATCCAATATGCCCGGAGCATCGAGAGAGCACTCCCAGCGCTCCCCCATTGAGATGCAGCTCACTTTCTTATTCCTCCATTTGCATATGTGCCGACGCGTTTCAGGGCTCAGGGCCCCTTCTTCTTGGGCTGCTTGAAAAGGACGCATTCAAAAGCTCACCTTTTAATTTTCACATGCTTTTATTTCATTTCCGGCCCACAGTGGGCGTTACTCTCTGTAATCCTTTGTAAATGCATGCTGGAACATGTGGTTCCCAAGGTGAGTAACATTAATTCCTTTAGTAAGTTGAAAGCGTAATTACAATTTAAAGCTCAAATCATGTCCTTTGTAGGATTAGAGGAATAAATAGCAGGCTCAATCAGCATCAGGAGCGCTGCGCTGTCATGGTTTGAAATGTTCACTTTCCCAGTCACGGTTTGAATAGTTCAAATACCACAGCCTCTTTATATCGATGGTGCTCTTCTCCACGGCTGGGCTGCCGTGTCATATTTTATTATCCAATATGCCCGGAGCATCGAGAGAGCACTCCCAGCGCTCCCCCATTGAGATGCAGCTCACTTTCTTATTCCTCCATTTGCATATGTGCCGACGCGTTTCAGGGCTCAGGGCCCCTTCTTCTTGGGCTGCTTGAAAAGGACGCATTCAAAAGCTCACCTTTTAATTTTCACATGCTTTTATTTCATTTCCGGCCCACAGTGGGCGTTACTCTCTGTAATCCTTTGTAAATGCATGCTGGAACATGTGGTTCCCAAGGTGAGTAACATTAATTCCTTTAGTAAGTTGAAAGCGTAATTACAATTTAAAGCTCAAATCATGTCCTTTGTAGGATTAGAGGAATAAATAGCAGGCTCAATCAGCATCAGGAGCGCTGCGCTGTCATGGTTTGAAATGTTCACTTTCCCAGTCACGGTTTGAATAGTTCAAATACCACAGCCTCTTTATATCGATGGTGCTCTTCTCCACGGCTGGGCTGCCGTGTCATATTTTATTATCCAATATGCCCGGAGCATCGAGAGAGCACTCCCAGCGCTCCCCCATTGAGATGCAGCTCACTTTCTTATTCCTCCATTTGCATATGTGCCGACGCGTTTCAGGGCTCAGGGCCCCTTCTTCTTGGGCTGCTTGAAAAGGACGCATTCAAAAGCTCACCTTTTAATTTTCACATGCTTTTATTTCATTTCCGGCCCACAGTGGGCGTTACTCTCTGTAATCCTTTGTAAATGCATGCTGGAACATGTGGTTCCCAAGGTGAGTAACATTAATTCCTTTAGTAAGTTGAAAGCGTAATTACAATTTAAAGCTCAAATCATGTCCTTTGTAGGATTAGAGGAATAAATAGCAGGCTCAATCAGCATCAGGAGCGCTGCGCTGTCATGGTTTGAAATGTTCACTTTCCCAGTCACGGTTTGAATAGTTCAAATACCACAGCCTCTTTATATCGATGGTGCTCTTCTCCACGGCTGGGCTGCCGTGTCATATTTTATTATCCAATATGCCCGGAGCATCGAGAGAGCACTCCCAGCGCTCCCCCATTGAGATGCAGCTCACTTTCTTATTCCTCCATTTGCATATGTGCCGACGCGTTTCAGGGCTCAGGGCCCCTTCTTCTTGGGCTGCTTGAAAAGGACGCATTCAAAAGCTCACCTTTTAATTTTCACATGCTTTTATTTCATTTCCGGCCCACAGTGGGCGTTACTCTCTGTAATCCTTTGTAAATGCATGCTGGAACATGTGGTTCCCAAGGTGAGTAACATTAATTCCTTTAGTAAGTTGAAAGCGTAATTACAATTTAAAGCTCAAATCATGTCCTTTGTAGGATTAGAGGAATAAATAGCAGGCTCAATCAGCATCAGGAGCGCTGCGCTGTCATGGTTTGAAATGTTCACTTTCCCAGTCACGGTTTGAATAGTTCAAATACCACAGCCTCTTTATATCGATGGTGCTCTTCTCCACGGCTGGGCTGCCGTGTCATATTTTATTATCCAATATGCCCGGAGCATCGAGAGAGCACTCCCAGCGCTCCCCCATTGAGATGCAGCTCACTTTCTTATTCCTCCATTTGCATATGTGCCGACGCGTTTCAGGGCTCAGGGCCCCTTCTTCTTGGGCTGCTTGAAAAGGACGCATTCAAAAGCTCACCTTTTAATTTTCACATGCTTTTATTTCATTTCCGGCCCACAGTGGGCGTTACTCTCTGTAATCCTTTGTAAATGCATGCTGGAACATGTGGTTCCCAAGGTGAGTAACATTAATTCCTTTAGTAAGTTGAAAGCGTAATTACAATTTAAAGCTCAAATCATGTCCTTTGTAGGATTAGAGGAATAAATAGCAGGCTCAATCAGCATCAGGAGCGCTGCGCTGTCATGGTTTGAAATGTTCACTTTCCCAGTCACGGTTTGAATAGTTCAAATACCACAGCCTCTTTATATCGATGGTGCTCTTCTCCACGGCTGGGCTGCCGTGTCATATTTTATTATCCAATATGCCCGGAGCATCGAGAGAGCACTCCCAGCGCTCCCCCATTGAGATGCAGCTCACTTTCTTATTCCTCCATTTGCATATGTGCCGACGCGTTTCAGGGCTCAGGGCCCCTTCTTCTTGGGCTGCTTGAAAAGGACGCATTCAAAAGCTCACCTTTTAATTTTCACATGCTTTTATTTCATTTCCGGCCCACAGTGGGCGTTACTCTCTGTAATCCTTTGTAAATGCATGCTGGAACATGTGGTTCCCAAGGTGAGTAACATTAATTCCTTTAGTAAGTTGAAAGCGTAATTACAATTTAAAGCTCAAATCATGTCCTTTGTAGGATTAGAGGAATAAATAGCAGGCTCAATCAGCATCAGGAGCGCTGCGCTGTCATGGTTTGAAATGTTCACTTTCCCAGTCACGGTTTGAATAGTTCAAATACCACAGCCTCTTTATATCGATGGTGCTCTTCTCCACGGCTGGGCTGCCGTGTCATATTTTATTATCCAATATGCCCGGAGCATCGAGAGAGCACTCCCAGCGCTCCCCCATTGAGATGCAGCTCACTTTCTTATTCCTCCATTTGCATATGTGCCGACGCGTTTCAGGGCTCAGGGCCCCTTCTTCTTGGGCTGCTTGAAAAGGACGCATTCAAAAGCTCACCTTTTAATTTTCACATGCTTTTATTTCATTTCCGGCCCACAGTGGGCGTTACTCTCTGTAATCCTTTGTAAATGCATGCTGGAACATGTGGTTCCCAAGGTGAGTAACATTAATTCCTTTAGTAAGTTGAAAGCGTAATTACAATTTAAAGCTCAAATCATGTCCTTTGTAGGATTAGAGGAATAAATAGCAGGCTCAATCAGCATCAGGAGCGCTGCGCTGTCATGGTTTGAAATGTTCACTTTCCCAGTCACGGTTTGAATAGTTCAAATACCACAGCCTCTTTATATCGATGGTGCTCTTCTCCACGGCTGGGCTGCCGTGTCATATTTTATTATCCAATATGCCCGGAGCATCGAGAGAGCACTCCCAGCGCTCCCCCATTGAGATGCAGCTCACTTTCTTATTCCTCCATTTGCATATGTGCCGACGCGTTTCAGGGCTCAGGGCCCCTTCTTCTTGGGCTGCTTGAAAAGGACGCATTCAAAAGCTCACCTTTTAATTTTCACATGCTTTTATTTCATTTCCGGCCCACAGTGGGCGTTACTCTCTGTAATCCTTTGTAAATGCATGCTGGAACATGTGGTTCCCAAGGTGAGTAACATTAATTCCTTTAGTAAGTTGAAAGCGTAATTACAATTTAAAGCTCAAATCATGTCCTTTGTAGGATTAGAGGAATAAATAGCAGGCTCAATCAGCATCAGGAGCGCTGCGCTGTCATGGTTTGAAATGTTCACTTTCCCAGTCACGGTTTGAATAGTTCAAATACCACAGCCTCTTTATATCGATGGTGCTCTTCTCCACGGCTGGGCTGCCGTGTCATATTTTATTATCCAATATGCCCGGAGCATCGAGAGAGCACTCCCAGCGCTCCCCCATTGAGATGCAGCTCACTTTCTTATTCCTCCATTTGCATATGTGCCGACGCGTTTCAGGGCTCAGGGCCCCTTCTTCTTGGGCTGCTTGAAAAGGACGCATTCAAAAGCTCACCTTTTAATTTTCACATGCTTTTATTTCATTTCCGGCCCACAGTGGGCGTTACTCTCTGTAATCCTTTGTAAATGCATGCTGGAACATGTGGTTCCCAAGGTGAGTAACATTAATTCCTTTAGTAAGTTGAAAGCGTAATTACAATTTAAAGCTCAAATCATGTCCTTTGTAGGATTAGAGGAATAAATAGCAGGCTCAATCAGCATCAGGAGCGCTGCGCTGTCATGGTTTGAAATGTTCACTTTCCCAGTCACGGTTTGAATAGTTCAAATACCACAGCCTCTTTATATCGATGGTGCTCTTCTCCACGGCTGGGCTGCCGTGTCATATTTTATTATCCAATATGCCCGGAGCATCGAGAGAGCACTCCCAGCGCTCCCCCATTGAGATGCAGCTCACTTTCTTATTCCTCCATTTGCATATGTGCCGACGCGTTTCAGGGCTCAGGGCCCCTTCTTCTTGGGCTGCTTGAAAAGGACGCATTCAAAAGCTCACCTTTTAATTTTCACATGCTTTTATTTCATTTCCGGCCCACAGTGGGCGTTACTCTCTGTAATCCTTTGTAAATGCATGCTGGAACATGTGGTTCCCAAGGTGAGTAACATTAATTCCTTTAGTAAGTTGAAAGCGTAATTACAATTTAAAGCTCAAATCATGTCCTTTGTAGGATTAGAGGAATAAATAGCAGGCTCAATCAGCATCAGGAGCGCTGCGCTGTCATGGTTTGAAATGTTCACTTTCCCAGTCACGGTTTGAATAGTTCAAATACCACAGCCTCTTTATATCGATGGTGCTCTTCTCCACGGCTGGGCTGCCGTGTCATATTTTATTATCCAATATGCCCGGAGCATCGAGAGAGCACTCCCAGCGCTCCCCCATTGAGATGCAGCTCACTTTCTTATTCCTCCATTTGCATATGTGCCGACGCGTTTCAGGGCTCAGGGCCCCTTCTTCTTGGGCTGCTTGAAAAGGACGCATTCAAAAGCTCACCTTTTAATTTTCACATGCTTTTATTTCATTTCCGGCCCACAGTGGGCGTTACTCTCTGTAATCCTTTGTAAATGCATGCTGGAACATGTGGTTCCCAAGGTGAGTAACATTAATTCCTTTAGTAAGTTGAAAGCGTAATTACAATTTAAAGCTCAAATCATGTCCTTTGTAGGATTAGAGGAATAAATAGCAGGCTCAATCAGCATCAGGAGCGCTGCGCTGTCATGGTTTGAAATGTTCACTTTCCCAGTCACGGTTTGAATAGTTCAAATACCACAGCCTCTTTATATCGATGGTGCTCTTCTCCACGGCTGGGCTGCCGTGTCATATTTTATTATCCAATATGCCCGGAGCATCGAGAGAGCACTCCCAGCGCTCCCCCATTGAGATGCAGCTCACTTTCTTATTCCTCCATTTGCATATGTGCCGACGCGTTTCAGGGCTCAGGGCCCCTTCTTCTTGGGCTGCTTGAAAAGGACGCATTCAAAAGCTCACCTTTTAATTTTCACATGCTTTTATTTCATTTCCGGCCCACAGTGGGCGTTACTCTCTGTAATCCTTTGTAAATGCATGCTGGAACATGTGGTTCCCAAGGTGAGTAACATTAATTCCTTTAGTAAGTTGAAAGCGTAATTACAATTTAAAGCTCAAATCATGTCCTTTGTAGGATTAGAGGAATAAATAGCAGGCTCAATCAGCATCAGGAGCGCTGCGCTGTCATGGTTTGAAATGTTCACTTTCCCAGTCACGGTTTGAATAGTTCAAATACCACAGCCTCTTTATATCGATGGTGCTCTTCTCCACGGCTGGGCTGCCGTGTCATATTTTATTATCCAATATGCCCGGAGCATCGAGAGAGCACTCCCAGCGCTCCCCCATTGAGATGCAGCTCACTTTCTTATTCCTCCATTTGCATATGTGCCGACGCGTTTCAGGGCTCAGGGCCCCTTCTTCTTGGGCTGCTTGAAAAGGACGCATTCAAAAGCTCACCTTTTAATTTTCACATGCTTTTATTTCATTTCCGGCCCACAGTGGGCGTTACTCTCTGTAATCCTTTGTAAATGCATGCTGGAACATGTGGTTCCCAAGGTGAGTAACATTAATTCCTTTAGTAAGTTGAAAGCGTAATTACAATTTAAAGCTCAAATCATGTCCTTTGTAGGATTAGAGGAATAAATAGCAGGCTCAATCAGCATCAGGAGCGCTGCGCTGTCATGGTTTGAAATGTTCACTTTCCCAGTCACGGTTTGAATAGTTCAAATACCACAGCCTCTTTATATCGATGGTGCTCTTCTCCACGGCTGGGCTGCCGTGTCATATTTTATTATCCAATATGCCCGGAGCATCGAGAGAGCACTCCCAGCGCTCCCCCATTGAGATGCAGCTCACTTTCTTATTCCTCCATTTGCATATGTGCCCGACGCGTTTCAGGGCTCAGGGCCCCTTCTTCTTGGGCTGCTTGAAAAGGACGCATTCAAAAGCTCACCTTTTAATTTTCACATGCTTTTATTTCATTTCCGGCCCACAGTGGGCGTTACTCTCTGTAATCCTTTGTAAATGCATGCTGGAACATGTGGTTCCCAAGGTGAGTAACATTAATTCCTTTAGTAAGTTGAAAGCGTAATTACAATTTAAAGCTCAAATCATGTCCTTTGTAGGATTAGAGGAATAAATAGCAGGCTCAATCAGCATCAGGAGCGCTGCGCTGTCATGGTTTGAAATGTTCACTTTCCCAGTCACGGTTTGAATAGTTCAAATACCACAGCCTCTTTATATCGATGGTGCTCTTCTCCACGGCTGGGCTGCCGTGTCATATTTTATTATCCAATATGCCCGGAGCATCGAGAGAGCACTCCCAGCGCTCCCCCATTGAGATGCAGCTCACTTTCTTATTCCTCCATTTGCATATGTGCCGACGCGTTTCAGGGCTCAGGGCCCCTTCTTCTTGGGCTGCTTGAAAAGGACGCATTCAAAAGCTCACCTTTTAATTTTCACATGCTTTTATTTCATTTCCGGCCCACAGTGGGCGTTACTCTCTGTAATCCTTTGTAAATGCATGCTGGAACATGTGGTTCCCAAGGTGAGTAACATTAATTCCTTTAGTAAGTTGAAAGCGTAATTACAATTTAAAGCTCAAATCATGTCCTTTGTAGGATTAGAGGAATAAATAGCAGGCTCAATCAGCATCAGGAGCGCTGCGCTGTCATGGTTTGAAATGTTCACTTTCCCAGTCACGGTTTGAATAGTTCAAATACCACAGCCTCTTTATATCGATGGTGCTCTTCTCCACGGCTGGGCTGCCGTGTCATATTTTATTATCCAATATGCCCGGAGCATCGAGAGAGCACTCCCAGCGCTCCCCCATTGAGATGCAGCTCACTTTCTTATTCCTCCATTTGCATATGTGCCGACGCGTTTCAGGGCTCAGGGCCCCTTCTTCTTGGGCTGCTTGAAAAGGACGCATTCAAAAGCTCACCTTTTAATTTTCACATGCTTTTATTTCATTTCCGGCCCACAGTGGGCGTTACTCTCTGTAATCCTTTGTAAATGCATGCTGGAACATGTGGTTCCCAAGGTGAGTAACATTAATTCCTTTAGTAAGTTGAAAGCGTAATTACAATTTAAAGCTCAAATCATGTCCTTTGTAGGATTAGAGGAATAAATAGCAGGCTCAATCAGCATCAGGAGCGCTGCGCTGTCATGGTTTGAAATGTTCACTTTCCCAGTCACGGTTTGAATAGTTCAAATACCACAGCCTCTTTATATCGATGGTGCTCTTCTCCACGGCTGGGCTGCCGTGTCATATTTTATTATCCAATATGCCCGGAGCATCGAGAGAGCACTCCCAGCGCTCCCCCATTGAGATGCAGCTCACTTTCTTATTCCTCCATTTGCATATGTGCCGACGCGTTTCAGGGCTCAGGGCCCCTTCTTCTTGGGCTGCTTGAAAAGGACGCATTCAAAAGCTCACCTTTTAATTTTCACATGCTTTTATTTCATTTCCGGCCCACAGTGGGCGTTACTCTCTGTAATCCTTTGTAAATGCATGCTGGAACATGTGGTTCCCAAGGTGAGTAACATTAATTCCTTTAGTAAGTTGAAAGCGTAATTACAATTTAAAGCTCAAATCATGTCCTTTGTAGGATTAGAGGAATAAATAGCAGGCTCAATCAGCATCAGGAGCGCTGCGCTGTCATGGTTTGAAATGTTCACTTTCCCAGTCACGGTTTGAATAGTTCAAATACCACAGCCTCTTTATATCGATGGTGCTCTTCTCCACGGCTGGGCTGCCGTGTCATATTTTATTATCCAATATGCCCGGAGCATCGAGAGAGCACTCCCAGCGCTCCCCCATTGAGATGCAGCTCACTTTCTTATTCCTCCATTTGCATATGTGCCGACGCGTTTCAGGGCTCAGGGCCCCTTCTTCTTGGGCTGCTTGAAAAGGACGCATTCAAAAGCTCACCTTTTAATTTTCACATGCTTTTATTTCATTTCCGGCCCACAGTGGGCGTTACTCTCTGTAATCCTTTGTAAATGCATGCTGGAACATGTGGTTCCCAAGGTGAGTAACATTAATTCCTTTAGTAAGTTGAAAGCGTAATTACAATTTAAAGCTCAAATCATGTCCTTTGTAGGATTAGAGGAATAAATAGCAGGCTCAATCAGCATCAGGAGCGCTGCGCTGTCATGGTTTGAAATGTTCACTTTCCCAGTCACGGTTTGAATAGTTCAAATACCACAGCCTCTTTATATCGATGGTGCTCTTCTCCACGGCTGGGCTGCCGTGTCATATTTTATTATCCAATATGCCCGGAGCATCGAGAGAGCACTCCCAGCGCTCCCCCATTGAGATGCAGCTCACTTTCTTATTCCTCCATTTGCATATGTGCCGACGCGTTTCAGGGCTCAGGGCCCCTTCTTCTTGGGCTGCTTGAAAAGGACGCATTCAAAAGCTCACCTTTTAATTTTCACATGCTTTTATTTCATTTCCGGCCCACAGTGGGCGTTACTCTCTGTAATCCTTTGTAAATGCATGCTGGAACATGTGGTTCCCAAGGTGAGTAACATTAATTCCTTTAGTAAGTTGAAAGCGTAATTACAATTTAAAGCTCAAATCATGTCCTTTGTAGGATTAGAGGAATAAATAGCAGGCTCAATCAGCATCAGGAGCGCTGCGCTGTCATGGTTTGAAATGTTCACTTTCCCAGTCACGGTTTGAATAGTTCAAATACCACAGCCTCTTTATATCGATGGTGCTCTTCTCCACGGCTGGGCTGCCGTGTCATATTTTATTATCCAATATGCCCGGAGCATCGAGAGAGCACTCCCAGCGCTCCCCCATTGAGATGCAGCTCACTTTCTTATTCCTCCATTTGCATATGTGCCGACGCGTTTCAGGGCTCAGGGCCCCTTCTTCTTGGGCTGCTTGAAAAGGACGCATTCAAAAGCTCACCTTTTAATTTTCACATGCTTTTATTTCATTTCCGGCCCACAGTGGGCGTTACTCTCTGTAATCCTTTGTAAATGCATGCTGGAACATGTGGTTCCCAAGGTGAGTAACATTAATTCCTTTAGTAAGTTGAAAGCGTAATTACAATTTAAAGCTCAAATCATGTCCTTTGTAGGATTAGAGGAATAAATAGCAGGCTCAATCAGCATCAGGAGCGCTGCGCTGTCATGGTTTGAAATGTTCACTTTCCCAGTCACGGTTTGAATAGTTCAAATACCACAGCCTCTTTATATCGATGGTGCTCTTCTCCACGGCTGGGCTGCCGTGTCATATTTTATTATCCAATATGCCCGGAGCATCGAGAGAGCACTCCCAGCGCTCCCCCATTGAGATGCAGCTCACTTTCTTATTCCTCCATTTGCATATGTGCCGACGCGTTTCAGGGCTCAGGGCCCCTTCTTCTTGGGCTGCTTGAAAAGGACGCATTCAAAAGCTCACCTTTTAATTTTCACATGCTTTTATTTCATTTCCGGCCCACAGTGGGCGTTACTCTCTGTAATCCTTTGTAAATGCATGCTGGAACATGTGGTTCCCAAGGTGAGTAACATTAATTCCTTTAGTAAGTTGAAAGCGTAATTACAATTTAAAGCTCAAATCATGTCCTTTGTAGGATTAGAGGAATAAATAGCAGGCTCAATCAGCATCAGGAGCGCTGCGCTGTCATGGTTTGAAATGTTCACTTTCCCAGTCACGGTTTGAATAGTTCAAATACCACAGCCTCTTTATATCGATGGTGCTCTTCTCCACGGCTGGGCTGCCGTGTCATATTTTATTATCCAATATGCCCGGAGCATCGAGAGAGCACTCCCAGCGCTCCCCCATTGAGATGCAGCTCACTTTCTTATTCCTCCATTTGCATATGTGCCGACGCGTTTCAGGGCTCAGGGCCCCTTCTTCTTGGGCTGCTTGAAAAGGACGCATTCAAAAGCTCACCTTTTAATTTTCACATGCTTTTATTTCATTTCCGGCCCACAGTGGGCGTTACTCTCTGTAATCCTTTGTAAATGCATGCTGGAACATGTGGTTCCCAAGGTGAGTAACATTAATTCCTTTAGTAAGTTGAAAGCGTAATTACAATTTAAAGCTCAAATCATGTCCTTTGTAGGATTAGAGGAATAAATAGCAGGCTCAATCAGCATCAGGAGCGCTGCGCTGTCATGGTTTGAAATGTTCACTTTCCCAGTCACGGTTTGAATAGTTCAAATACCACAGCCTCTTTATATCGATGGTGCTCTTCTCCACGGCTGGGCTGCCGTGTCATATTTTATTATCCAATATGCCCGGAGCATCGAGAGAGCACTCCCAGCGCTCCCCCATTGAGATGCAGCTCACTTTCTTATTCCTCCATTTGCATATGTGCCGACGCGTTTCAGGGCTCAGGGCCCCTTCTTCTTGGGCTGCTTGAAAAGGACGCATTCAAAAGCTCACCTTTTAATTTTCACATGCTTTTATTTCATTTCCGGCCCACAGTGGGCGTTACTCTCTGTAATCCTTTGTAAATGCATGCTGGAACATGTGGTTCCCAAGGTGAGTAACATTAATTCCTTTAGTAAGTTGAAAGCGTAATTACAATTTAAAGCTCAAATCATGTCCTTTGTAGGATTAGAGGAATAAATAGCAGGCTCAATCAGCATCAGGAGCGCTGCGCTGTCATGGTTTGAAATGTTCACTTTCCCAGTCACGGTTTGAATAGTTCAAATACCACAGCCTCTTTATATCGATGGTGCTCTTCTCCACGGCTGGGCTGCCGTGTCATATTTTATTATCCAATATGCCCGGAGCATCGAGAGAGCACTCCCAGCGCTCCCCCATTGAGATGCAGCTCACTTTCTTATTCCTCCATTTGCATATGTGCCGACGCGTTTCAGGGCTCAGGGCCCCTTCTTCTTGGGCTGCTTGAAAAGGACGCATTCAAAAGCTCACCTTTTAATTTTCACATGCTTTTATTTCATTTCCGGCCCACAGTGGGCGTTACTCTCTGTAATCCTTTGTAAATGCATGCTGGAACATGTGGTTCCCAAGGTGAGTAACATTAATTCCTTTAGTAAGTTGAAAGCGTAATTACAATTTAAAGCTCAAATCATGTCCTTTGTAGGATTAGAGGAATAAATAGCAGGCTCAATCAGCATCAGGAGCGCTGCGCTGTCATGGTTTGAAATGTTCACTTTCCCAGTCACGGTTTGAATAGTTCAAATACCACAGCCTCTTTATATCGATGGTGCTCTTCTCCACGGCTGGGCTGCCGTGTCATATTTTATTATCCAATATGCCCGGAGCATCGAGAGAGCACTCCCAGCGCTCCCCCATTGAGATGCAGCTCACTTTCTTATTCCTCCATTTGCATATGTGCCGACGCGTTTCAGGGCTCAGGGCCCCTTCTTCTTGGGCTGCTTGAAAAGGACGCATTCAAAAGCTCACCTTTTAATTTTCACATGCTTTTATTTCATTTCCGGCCCACAGTGGGCGTTACTCTCTGTAATCCTTTGTAAATGCATGCTGGAACATGTGGTTCCCAAGGTGAGTAACATTAATTCCTTTAGTAAGTTGAAAGCGTAATTACAATTTAAAGCTCAAATCATGTCCTTTGTAGGATTAGAGGAATAAATAGCAGGCTCAATCAGCATCAGGAGCGCTGCGCTGTCATGGTTTGAAATGTTCACTTTCCCAGTCACGGTTTGAATAGTTCAAATACCACAGCCTCTTTATATCGATGGTGCTCTTCTCCACGGCTGGGCTGCCGTGTCATATTTTATTATCCAATATGCCCGGAGCATCGAGAGAGCACTCCCAGCGCTCCCCCATTGAGATGCAGCTCACTTTCTTATTCCTCCATTTGCATATGTGCCGACGCGTTTCAGGGCTCAGGGCCCCTTCTTCTTGGGCTGCTTGAAAAGGACGCATTCAAAAGCTCACCTTTTAATTTTCACATGCTTTTATTTCATTTCCGGCCCACAGTGGGCGTTACTCTCTGTAATCCTTTGTAAATGCATGCTGGAACATGTGGTTCCCAAGGTGAGTAACATTAATTCCTTTAGTAAGTTGAAAGCGTAATTACAATTTAAAGCTCAAATCATGTCCTTTGTAGGATTAGAGGAATAAATAGCAGGCTCAATCAGCATCAGGAGCGCTGCGCTGTCATGGTTTGAAATGTTCACTTTCCCAGTCACGGTTTGAATAGTTCAAATACCACAGCCTCTTTATATCGATGGTGCTCTTCTCCACGGCTGGGCTGCCGTGTCATATTTTATTATCCAATATGCCCGGAGCATATATATATGCCCGGAGCATCTATATATATATATATATATAGATATATATATATATATGTAGCAAAGTGCCTCGAAACAGCGGTCGGAGCTCCTGCGCAGCATCTACTCCGTTACGCATAAAAGGACACGGCACCACCAAGGAGGTAGTTCTTCAGAAAACCATTATATATTTATTTAAACATAGACAGCACCAAGGTGAAATGGCCTATGTGTTCCAGCCGTAGCCTTCGACAGTGCCAGGATATATATATATATATATACATATATATATATATTTATATTATCACTAGAAAGAAATGATAAAATGGAGAAATAAAAGGAAACATAAGGACAATATCGGGGTGATGGATAAACCAAAAGAATATTGGAACCCCAAAAAAGAACTACTCTATAATAAAAATGAAAATAATACTTGAAGGTTTTGTATAAATATAAATATAAGAAAGAGACGTACATTATAAAATTGTATGGACACTCACTAGGGAGAAAATACTGAAGAACAATTAAGCGCGATGGCAAAAAAATGTAAAAAAGCAATTGCATACAGAACTATTCCTTTGCCACAAAATCTCTTTAGAAAAATTGAAACAATTGTTTACAAATGTCATTTTAAATTATTGCACTGTGTTGCACATATACTTGCACTTTATAATATTTGCACTAATAAGCACTGAAGCACTTTAAACTAATTGTTCGTTTTTTTAACACAAATATATAAAAAATCGTAAATAATTTATAAAAAGTAATGCACTGCACTACAAATACCATGATGCTATGCGAGAGAGGAAACAGGAAATGCTTTATGAAATAGAAATAAATGATGCCTGTTTGTCCTTGAGTGAGAAAAACATATCCCGTGATCAAGGTTCGAGGCTCGAACCAAAACGCGTTGGGCATGGCTACTGCCACTTTCACAAAATAAAAAATTGAATTAATGGACCCCGAGTGAGTGCGTTCTTCGAAATAACTTCTGGTGACAGAGGTACCTTGCTGCGATATTGACCGGCTGCCCTGCCGGAGAGAGAATGCACCGCCCCACAGAAAGAGCGCCGGAGTTCTACCGAAAGGCATTGGAGGAGACGCGTTGTTTAAACGCTTATTGAACTCTGGCAGCCACCGCGATTTGAAAAGTTGACAAAGCATTGTGCCAGAGAAATGGGAGAAACGGACACCACGGCACGTCTGGCCGAAAGGAGGAGGAAGCTCGAGACTGAGACCGGAGGGAAGCAGACTCGGCGGAATCCATTCTGAGAAGGTAAGCGAAACGTGGCAACTTTACTTTATCTTTCATCAGTTTACAAGCAACCGACAACTTCAATGCGGGGAAAGGGGCTCTAATGACAATCCACGAAAACCGTGTACCGCTGATTAAGGATTAAGAAAGGCTAACAGAGGTCATTGGCATTCAGGTCGAGGAAGACTGGAACTGTGGATTTAATTATTGAAACAAATGTTTATAAAAACGACTATGCATCGAGTAAGAGGCATTAGTAAATGGCTCAGGTAATACCGAAGAACAGAACAGATCGCAAAATCAAAAAATAAACAAAGCAGATTAACAACGTGTTCTTAAAATCGAGTCAAAATAACTTTTGGGACATTGTATTTAAAAAAGAACTGTTTTGATAAAGAACTCAGGATCCAAATAATAAAAAGTGTTTAAAATAAATACTTTCAAATAAGTGACAAAAGTAACAAAAATAGCCATGGAGAGAAGGGAGGCAAAATGCAATGCGGAACTAGCGCAAGCCTTTGAAAACAATCCAAGTGCATTCAATCTAAAAACAAAACCTAATATAAAAAATCAGAATGATAATAAAGAAACTCTGAGATATTGGGAAAGATTATCCAAAAAGGAGATCAACAAATGGTGGGAACTAATAACCCTCAAATACATGGAAGTGAAACGAATTCCTCGAGGTTTGCGAACTTCACTAATGCCCAGCCATCAAGATACTAGTGGCGAACTACTGCAAGAATGGGGGGAGCACCTCCTGGGCTCCTCAATGGGTCTAATACTGATCCTGATTAAACATACAGAAAAAAAGCTCAGTGACATCCAGAATGATCTGAAGGAATTGGAAGAGTCTCTGGAGAAAATAGACCTTTCTGAGGAACATAAAAAATTAAAGGAAGAAATGATAAGAAATCTAGAAAAACATGAAGAAAGAGTCAAACAACGCAAGGAATTCAAGTTCCAGAGAGATAAAATAGATTATGAGGAGGGGCGCATTTTTACTTTTGCGAGAAAATTTGAACATCAAAGAAGCAAGGAACAGTTGGAAACAACAAGCAGACATTTCTCAAGCTATGGATCTTTGACAAGCACTGACGCAGGTGAAAATGAAGGGGCAAGTGCATCTGGAACAACAAATAGCAACAAGAAACTCACTTTTTTAACGGAAATGCGCATGGCTCTTCAACAACAAAATTAGGAAAAAACCAACCAAGCGGTCGAGGGAGAGGAAGAGGACGGGGCAGGGGAGGAGTAGGAAAACAAGGAGAGGCCAAAGGGGACAAGGAAGGAGGAAACCCCGGAATGACAACGAGAGGCAAGACCAAGCAATTCAGGAAGTAAATGAGACAGACACTCAGGAATTAAATGTCATCAATTTATCTGAGAGAGAACTTACGGAAACGGAACAAAACCTACTAAATAAAGGCCTCAATTACTGCCCAAACACCCATCTGGAAATCGCACAAACACGCATAGACTTATACAAATACATCAGAAAGATCAAATTGGCAAAAGTCTTTGCAGAAAAAACTACACAAACCACAGGTATGTCAGAAACAGTGCCTGCAAGTGAACTACTGGTAGAGGATAAACAAGCCCTTTAAACATTGATAACAATGGGGGATGATGAAAATGTAAATAATTTGGAAAATCTGGATGAGCTATTTCCCCCTCTTGGTGCAGGAATAAGTGGTAAAAAACCAAAGTCCTTTTTTATCCAACCTTACCTCCAGGTAATAAAATTTATGTTTTTCATGAGGCTATAATACATGACCTATATCAACTAAACCAAAAACATCAAAAAGATAATTTATCTAAATTGGAAAGAAATGCATTAAAAGATCTTCAGCAGGATGACACCATAGAAATAAAGCCTGCAGACAAAGGTGGTAATATAGTAATCCAAAACAAACAAGATTATGTACAAGAAGCCAATAGACAACTTGAAGATACCACTTGTTATCAAATCTTAGACACCAATCCAACAAAAGAAATTGAAGAGATATTAGATACAAATCTAAACATTTGGTTAAGTCAAGGTCTAATCACAGAAGATGAAAAGAAATATCTGACAATCGAAAATCCAACAGTGGCGACAATATATTTTCTACCGAAAATGCATAAAAGTTTACGAAATCCACCGGGCCGACCAATTGTGTCTGCAAACGGGTCGATATTAGAACCAATATCTGACTACATAAATTTCTTCCTGGCACCATTGGTAAAAGACCTCAACTCCTATCTACATGATACAACAGATTTTCTACAAAAATTGGAAGGAATATAGTGGCATCCAGAATATAAATTAATAGCAATGGATGTTGTTTCATTGTATACGAATATTGAACATCAAATAGGAATTAATGCGTGCAGCTTTTTTCTAGGAAAACGTAATATCCAATATCAACAACATAACACCATGCTAATCAACATGATCTCTCTATGCCTACAAAATAACATCTTTACTTTCAATAAAAACTATTTTAGGCAAATCAAAGGAACAGCCATGGGCTTTTCATTTTCCCCAAATTTTGCGAATATGGTCATGGGATGGTTCGAACAGAAAATTGCCTAGAAGTCTGAAAATGATGTATATGTTGATAAAATCATTCTATGGCTCAGGTTTATCGACAACCTTTTTATTGTCTGGGATGGGTCAGAGGAAGACTTTGCTACTTTTTTTCAAATACTGAACAATAACGAGGCTAATCTAAAATTTACATACGAAATCAGTTCTACCAAAATAACATTTTTAGACACTGAAATCTATGTAGATGGAAACATCTTACAAAGTACACTATACCGCAAATCAACAGCCATGAATGCAATTCTCCATACCAACAGTTTTCACCCTACCAATCAAAAATGGAACATACCGTACGGTGAATTTTTACGATTACGGAGAAATTGCTCACCAAACGATGAATTTGAAAAACATAGCACGGCAGCCCAAGCAAGATTCAAAAAGAGAAACTATCCAAAAAAAGTAGTTGAAAAAAGTTTACAAAGAGCAAAAAGCAAAAACCGAACTGAGATTTTAAATAATTCCATCAAAACAAAAATGGAAGACACACCAAAAATTAGACTGATAACAACATATATGACAGAAACAAATCAACTGACAAGAATCATCAAAAAACATTGGGGTATCTTGAAATTAGACCCTACTTTATCAGGCTTCATAGGAAATCATCCCAATATTACTTACAGAAGAGCTCCAAACCTTGGTGATAAATTAACACATAGCCACTTCAAAGCAAAACAAATAAAATCTTGGACCGAAATAGAAGGTTTTTGGCCGTGCAAAAGTTGTTAAGCTTGCAAAATTGCTGAACAAAGGAAAGAAGTGGAAATCAAGAAAGGAGTTAAATGGAAAATTAAGCAACATATAACTTGCAATAGTAAGTATGTCGTCTACGTAGTGGAATGCCCTTGCAAACTAAAATACATTGGGAGCACGATATGCGAAATCAAAAAACGCATATTGGAACACATCAGAGCCACCACAAAGAATGACCGGTCCAACGCAATTGCTAAACATATGGAGAAAATGCATGAAAGCAAATGGGAATTACTCAAGTTCTATGCGATTGAACAAGTCCCAAATCTGGAAAGAGGGGGTAATCGCAAGAGATTACTAAGACAAAAGGAATCAAAACACATTGTAACTTTTCGCACTTCAACACCTTTGGGATTGAATCAAGACGAGGAATTATATGTACATCTTTAAAATATTTATACCAAGGCTTGATCAGAAACCTTCAAGACATACCAATTGGTTTACAAGAACTTAAATACTCACTAGAGAGAAATGATAAACTGGAGAAATAAAAAGGAAAAATAAGGACAATATCGGCGTGATGGATAAACCAAAAAGAATATTGGAACCCCCACCAAAAAAAAAAAAATAACTACTCTATAATAAAAATGAAAATAATACTTGAAGGTTTTGTATAAATATAAATATAAGAAAGAGACGTATGTTATAAAATTGTATGGACACTCACTAGGGAGAAAAGACTGAAGAACAATTAAGCGCGATGGCAAAAAAATGTAAAAAAGCAATTGCATACAGAACTATTCCTTTGCCTCAAAATCTCTTTAGAAAAATTGAAACAATTGTTTACAAATGTCATTTTAAATTATTGCACTGTTTTGCACATATACTTGCACTTTATAATATTTGCACTAATAAGCACTGAAGCACTTTAAACTAATTGTTCGTTTTTTTAACACAAATATATAAAAAATCTTAATTAATTTATAAAAAGTAATGCACTGCACTACAAATACCATGATGCTATGCGAGAGAGGAAACAGGAAATGCTTCATGAAATAGAAATAAATGATGCCTGTTTGTCCTTGAGTGAGAAAAACATATCCTGTGATCAAGGTTTGAGGCTCGAACCAAAACGCGTTGGGCATGGCTACTGCCGCTTTCACAAAATAAAAAATTGAATTTATGGACCCCGAGTGAGTGCGTTCTTGAAATAACTTCTGGTGACAGAGGTACCTTGCTGCGATATATATATATATAGATATATATATATTCACTAAAAAAACACAGGTTTCAGGGAAGTTATAGCTAGGAATTAGCATTTAAAAAACCTTGGAAATTCACAGAAAAAAACAAGGGTTACAGAGACGTTATAATTAGGCTGACATTTTACTCGTACAAAACCAGAGAAATTCGACCATTATAGTTAGCTAACTCGTGCCCCCGCAATGCACTGCTGATGACGACACATATTTTATCACTCCTGATATAGTTATTGGCATCACTGATAACATCTCAAATGACATCACTTATGTAGTTATAGTTAGGACCTAGTTTCAATAGGATTTTTTTTACTTGCCTATAACTTTGGCATTATTTGACCAATCCTCAAGAAATGTTCCAAAAAAGTGTACAGGTAGGTTCTGGTTGTCATGGAAAGTTCGGGGGTGATCCGTGCAGTGGGGACCAAGAATTTGGGGCGTGAAATAAGGATGCATTTGTAATGTTAATTCCCATAGGAACCTTTAGCCACACCCACAGCCCGAACTGCTGAATGGACTTGCACCAAATTTGTCAGGGAGTTAGATGTTGGTTGAAGGAAGTGCCTGTTGCCTATTTGGTGTAAATCTGTTCAGTAGTTTTTGAGAAATTTAAGCTGAAAATTATAGTAATATCTCTGGCCACGTATATATTTAGCGACAATTTAGCAAATAATCAGAAATGCGTGTGCCAACGGGAATGGTCAGATTGGCTGGACGCAAACTGAAGAGAAAGTTGCGGCCGCCATTTTATTGTTCGGTAATGATTCCTGGGGCCGAAAATTTCTGAAGAAGCTAACATAAGGGGTCAGAGTGGAGGTACTCTGATACCATTTTTGGTTATATTAGTGACACAAGTCATGTGTCCAAAATTAATTGAGATATTTGCGATGACGCCGTGGCCGCCTACATGGCCCCCCGTGTTCTGTCATGGGGACATCGCAACTACCGATGTCATCACGAATATTGATGGAAATATTAAAAAATGTATATTTATATATTTGTACACACTAGCCTGTGACTGTCACACACTTATGTACCTACTCACATATTCACTGAGACACTTATACACTCATTCATCTAGCCACTCACACACTTATATATCCAGTCACATACCCACTCAGATACTGATGTACCCACTGTCATACCCATTCAGGTACTCATGCACTTACACACTCACTTGGAAAGTGACTCACCCATGTACAGACCCACTCAGACACTCATACACCCACTTATAGATCCAGTGTGAGACTTTTGCTTCTACTGACACACTCACTGTTAGACAGACCCACTCAGACACTTATGCACCAACTCATAGATCCAGTCACAGGCTCATGTACCCATTTACATATGCAGTCAGAGACTCCTACACCCACCCAGAGACCTATTTGGACACTCATGCACCCACTCAGAGACCCACTTAGACACTCACACACCCAGTCAGAGACTCACTCAGACATTCATGCATCAACACACAGACCCACTGAGAGACTTATAATTCCACTTACATACCCACTGAGACATTGATTGACTCTGTCACAGATCCAGGCTGACAATCACATACTGGATCACAGAGCCACTGAGAGATGTATTCTTCCACTCATACATTCACTGATAAAGAGATACACTCAGAGACTTATGCAGTCAGTGACACACTTACTGAAAGACTCATGAGTCAACTCTGATATCCACTCACAGACTTATATACGCAGTGACAGACCCACTTGGAGGCTCATGCATCTACTGAGATAACCGAGTGAATCATCAATGCACACTGTTATAGAGATATTGAGTCATTGACAATTGTTTTTATAGAGTTAATTAGATAGTGATTTATCTAGTGTGATGGTTAGAATTAGTAAGTTAGTTATAATTGTTGAATGTGGTTATTCAATTCTTGCTTTTGCTTTGCATTTTTGCGATGTATCCGCAGGGATCGTGATTACAAACATCATCGCAATCTCCAATGTCACCGTGAAAATAGAAAATAGGTTTTAGAGATGGTTGTTCTAGAAATACAGTAGAAAAACATGAGCTTGAAGTGTACAGTAATAAACCCCTAGTATGTAAAATACTGTAATATGTGTGCATATATGTGTTTTTCACTTTATGGAAATGGCACGATCGTCACAGTTAACAGCATCGTTGCGTCTCCCCGAATAACCGCGGAAATGGAAAATTGGTCTGAAAGATGGTTTTAAATTAACTTAATACAAAAATAGGAGTTTAAACATGCTTTGAAAGAAGTATGTATATAGAAATATGTGTAAGGCAATGTTCAGAACAGATTTTTTTACATATTATTTTTGGGTGTGTTGGTGGTCATTAAATGTCTGCTGTTGTTTTCCATTTACACGAAGTGTCCGCAGGGGATCGCAGCATCATCACAAAGATTGTTAAGAACTAAAGGGAAAAAAACCTCTGGAAAAAAATTCATAATATTTTGGGTACTAGGGTGGCTGCTATACATAAGACCAGATGCAGAGTTTCAGGTTACTTAGAAACACCCTGTTGCCTTCATCTGTAAATTGTGCTCCATCATTTCTATAAATTTCATACATGTCAAAACCCAGATTGTTGTTATAGATACAGCTTATGCAAAGATCTCTGAGGAATGCAGAAACAGTTTTATTAACATGTTTCCTGGCTTTGTCAATCTGTGGACAGAATAGATTTGACCACTTCCATTTCTGTCTTTGGCATATATTACAGTACACCAAGACTGTGTTAGGGAAAAACAACATCACGTCTGCAAAGGCTTCTTTCATTAGAAAGCCCTACTGCAGTCAATGTGCCTAGGTCATTGCCACCACAGTGCACAATCATGAGGTGAGAAGCTTGGGAATCCACAATGGATTTAACCAAAGCCAGCAACTGATGAAACTTTAACCCTCACTGGCCAAACCAAGTAATCTGCACATTTGGCAAACCCAAGTCCCTGTCAATACCTCTCTTTTTTTTGCAGCTTTTTTAGCCCAATAGATATAGCTGTGGCCCACAATCCAAACTCTAAGCATTTGGAAGTGAAGGAGCAATAGCAGTCAGGAGAAGGCAGGAGCTGAATGAGGTAGTTTTCCAAAGGAACAGCAGTTAAAATGGAGGTGTCTTTTTTTTAAAATATATATATTTCATTGGATGCTGTCACCATGAAAGTGAATAACATTCGGTAGTGTGTTGGATGCCTTAGAAAGAAGTCTCATTATTGGCTGTTGTTTACAAAAAGAAATGTAATACAGACATGGATATGCTTTTGAATCTGTGGAGTAAACCACACCTGCTGTATCTCATTTGGAAGTAGCATGTTCCTTCTAGAATGTGCTGTGAACTTGTGACCTACTGGTTCGACTGGGCTGCTAGGTACACTGAGCTAAGAGTGTATTGGGGGAAGGGTATTAAAGAAACAGATTTTTTTTTTTTAAGTTGAGGAGTTATGACACAATTTAAGGAATGGCATGCTTTAATTTACAACTCAGGACAATGTAATAAACTGTTGTGTAGTATTTAAATTTAAAAAAATGAAGCTAGATATAGATTTCTCCACGATCATCACAAATACATCTCGAACACACATAGATAGGAATCTCTTTTTGAAAGAGAGGGAAAGGGTTAACATATGCTAATCATTTACAAGTGGAGATAGTGTAGTCGAAAATTAATGACATGATTTCATTTGCTTCCTTTCTCATGATCACAGAATACAAAGTTGAAGAGGTTGCCATTTTATGGTTGCTTTTTATGAGAGTGGTGTACCATTCTTGTGCGTAGTTTTTACAAATCCAGACAGTGTCAATGCTATACGCAAGGAGCTAAAACAACAATATAATCTACAAATTGAATTCAATGGTATGTACATAACTTTTCAATCCTTTATAAAAAATTACATTAGAAATTAATATGTATATGGGAGTTTGATAAAAAAAGAGTATCAAAGTGATATGATAAAATATATCAGATGAACTGTATCTGTTAGAGGGTATGGGCCCGATTCACAAAGGTAAAGTGAGACAAAAGTCTAACTCTACTACTTTCGATATTCTCAAAGGGCATTTACTACTCGTAAATGCCCTTTTTGAATACCAAAAGTTGAACTTTATGACTTTCGTTATTCACACAGGACATTTACGAGTAGTAAATGCTCTTTGTGAATACCGAAAGTCGTAAATTTAAACTTTTGTCTCAATTTACCTTGGTAAATAGGGCCCTATGTGTTTAAGAGGTTAGTGGTGAATGTTTTGGGAAGTGAGGGAAAATGAATTAGTGCCTCTTTGTTACTGTACTGTAATAAACAGTATAGTATTGTGGAAAGTTGCAAAGAGGAACTAAGAATGTTTTAAATGTCTAAACGTTATGTGCAGAATAGATTCATCTGTTATTTGGATTCTGGGATTTGTAAGTACTTTTAGTGATAGCATTGTCGTGTAGCTCCTATAGTACCCCTGCAGGACCTGCACGTTTGGATAACATATACTGCGGGCTTGGTGGCAGACTGGCTCCGTGCACCCACACCGTATATGTTAGCCTGGTTTGCATTAGCTAGCTCGCAGTGCCACTAGTGTCTCCTCTTATCGGGGAGAGATTAGTTTCTGGCAACCTTAGAACATGACAACCCTGATTCCCTCAGAATTGTGGAAACAATGTACTACCTTTCGTTCAGTCACTCGTGCTCACTTATTCGGTTTGTCTCAGAGAGTTACACAGAATAAACAGTTGGGCGTTTCAATAAGTATTTATTGAACAGTTGTTATTCTAGTGTAAAATATATGTGCTGCAGTAAACAGCAGACAATAGCAGAGATATATTATCAGCAGTACGATAAAAGCAAAGGGATAGAACAGTTCTACCATATTGCGATAATCATGGATACATACATGAATATAAAAGCATTATGCAAGTGCGCGTACTCCTACGATGCCTACCTAGATGTACCTGTGTGTACCTAGCATCTGTGTGTAGGTCTTAGAAGCTAAAAGCCAAGAATCCTCCTAGGATTTAGTCAAACCCCCATACCTGAATAGAGAGAGTGTGGGACCCCGTCCTGGTCACGAGTTGGACACCCCGTCCGGGTTGTGTCAGACCACTGTCAGCTTGAGCGACTGCATGCAGGAGCCTCAGCATCTCTGGTCAGTGTGTCAGCATGGAAATCTCGGTTCCCTCTTCTTTACCGGGGCAAGTTGTGGTGTATTTATACCTTAAAGAGTCTCGGTCCTCAGTGTGGTTTGTATTGGACATGAGGAAGACGTCAGGGGTGAAGTTTGTACATACATATTATGCCGGTGGTGTATTCTTAGAAAGCCATGCATAATTAATGAGTACAGTGTGGGCCTGTGTTTGGAAGAACCCTGCTGCATTCAAAACCACAGGATAGATAACGTTCAGCCCTCAGAGCTCATTGTGTACTAGCTGGGACCAATATAGGTGAAAGATCATGCCTATATAAGGAATCGTACCATAATAGGACATGTACAGTTGTGACCATAATTGGGCATATGCGGCCATGACCATAATTGGGCAAGTACGAATATGACCATATTAGGGTAAATATGAATACGTCCATTTTAGGGCATGTACGAACGGATCTACATTAGGGCATCTATGCGGGATATAACACCCACTCCACTTCCGAACTGGATAATAAATGACCATACCTAAAATCTGTTGAAAAGCACAAGGGAACCCAATATGCAATTGGTCAGGGACCTTGGGTAGGTTAACTATTTCAAAAGACAATGGTCCCTAGACAGTATTCTAGTACAATACAAATTAATATAGACTCGATCAGTACTATATTTCTGTCCAGCCGGACAGGTATTTAATATGCAATAAAAGTATAACAAAGTAGGGGAAACAATCCAAGTGGGACACAGCCTGCGTCCTACTAACATGAACAGACAAACAACATTAAGTAAAGGGTTCAGGCAAAGAAAACGTGTCTGTATACAAACGTGATACAAATGAAACAGACAGAATATCGTAGAGACACCATTACATATTCAAACATAGCAGTTTAGTGAATGAATATGGTGTACATTTTGTCGACGGCGTTTCAATCCCTTAAATAAATAGTGGGATCATCTTCAGGACATTAGAGTTACATGCCTGTATGCAATAGACTGTAATTGCGTAAACCATGGAAAAATAGGGAGGAAGCAAAAAAACACAAAGTTAAAAAGTTAAAAAGGGCAGCTGATAGTCCATACACACGTGCTCATGAGGTTATCTCGAATGAGATACCAGCCGTGATGTGTGGTATTAATAAAAACGAAGGTGAAGAAGAGTTTGGCTGTGTTTAGGGATGGCGGTGTAAGAACGGATCAAAGACAGAGTAGAGCCAGGGATCATGTGACATGATCTGGCAAGAGGAGTGAGGTTGAGATGCTGGCCGTGAGATAGAAAAGAGCGGCGAATTAATCGTGGCGATGGCGCTACCAGTGCATCTAATATCAGTGGTCGGCATGTAAGTGCTAGCACGCCAAAAGGAGAGCATGGGCTTGGAGCTTACCCTGGCCCATGTGGGCAGTGCTAGCAGGGCACTGTGTACGACCTGGGTGATCCAGTCGACAATGGGGTCCTTGTGGATAGCAGGACACCATCCGGTTTTGAGCAACCAATGGTTTGCTGGAATGGAATAATCTAAATTAATGCGCAGGTAGCAACCAAACATGTGTGGAAGGCTGCAGGCTGCTTACAGTAATGTGGACGCTTACCAAATGGCTTGGGAGGTTCAGTAAGGCTTTAAGGAGTTTATAGAAGTTGCATCTGGAGTCGTAAAAGCTGGCCGGAATTAAACCTGCAAGGGGAAAACACGCATGGCTAAATTACATGTATGCCTCTTATTGAGAGGGCCTGAAGTTGCGCTCTATTGGGCCGCGCGCTTACCGTGGCAATTGGGGTGCCGTGAGTGACACAACGATGGGAGACCGCGTTATCTCGAGGTACGGTGAAGCCTATAATTAAGGACAAGGGGCTGTATGAAAGGAGAATGGGGGCTGCTGAACGTCCTAGTAGGTGGAGTGCATTGAAGCGTGAGCTTACCTTGTTTGAAAATTAGCAAGAATAAGAGGGAGCCGCAATCGCGATCTCCGTGATGGGCAGCCCTGGAAGGTAGAATCATACAGGGACTGGGTTAGCACCAGTAGTACAAGGGGTTGATAGCAAACTCTAAGGGGGGGTGGGGTGTCTTGGCGCGCTTACCGAGTGAATCTCAGCGTCAGTCTTCGATCGCGGTCTCAGTGGACACCAGCCCTGGAACAAGGGAAAATTAGCAGCCGGGTTAGCACCAAGGGTGCGAGCGTTCTAATTGTCAGTCGCTTGGGAGAGAGAAAAAATTAATCATGCTTACCGAGTGAGTCTCGGCGTCTGGCTTCGGTCGTGCGCAGCTGTGTGGGTGGCGGCAGAGTTAAAACAGAGTTACAGCGGTCATGTGACACATGGGGAGGAGTGTAGAGGGCCGGCAAGGTGAACACACCATAGCGGCCATCTTCGAAAGGTGAAAAGTTACACTGGAATGTGTCAAAAGAGGCCCGTAGAGGGTAAAGAATGCATGTGTGAGGGTCAAATCATACAAAGTATAGAAGATAATGGGAAACGAGGCAGCAGAGTTAAAACAGAGTTACAGCGGTCATGTGACAAATGGAGAGGAGTGTAGAGGGCCGGCAAGGTGATCCCACCATGGCGGCCATCTTAGAAAGGTGAAGAGTTGCACTAGAATGTGTCAAAAGGGGCCCGTAGAGGGTAGAGAAAGCATGTGTGAGGGTCAAATCATGGAAATAATAGAAGAAAATGCGAAACGAGGGAACTTCCATCAATGCAAAATACTCAGTAATTCTCTTTTCATTTAAAAAAAAAAAAAACATTTGCAATTCCTCTGATATTGCCAACTGTGACAGTAATGACCAAGGCGGACAGTTAGAGTAAAGAAGTACAATCTTCAAGGCGGTTGAGGCCAGTATGTATACTGCCCGTTTTCAAAATCCATTTAAGTTCCTCTTTGTTAAGGAGTTGATGAATGTCAGCGTCCCTAGGTGGTGGTTTAATCACGTTGATGATTGTCCATTTCATATCATCCTCAGTGTGTCCTGTCTCACGGAAGTGTTCAACCAGTGGGGCGTTTGGAGTATTACAACGTATCCTGCTGCGGTGTTGGCAAATCCTTATGCGTGCCTTCTGAGTGGTTTGGCCAATGTATATTTTGTTACATGGACACAAGATAGCGTATATGACGTTACAAGTGTTACAATTTGAAAAGAATTTACGTTGAAACTTAATCTTATCATATGGAAAATCTTTACCCTCTATGGTAGTTTGACAAACAATACAATCCCCACATTTGGCATGTCCTGTCAACGGCGGTAGGCCCCAGACGTCATTTAGGGTGCTCTTTAGCATCTGATGATGGTAGGGCTGCACGCACTAGGTGGTCTTTAATATTTTTGGCTTTGCGAAAGGCGAACAGGGGACGTTCTAGATTAAGCACTCCTACAATAAGTACATTCCAAAGTTTGATGACACTTTTGCGAATGGCATTAGAAGCCGGTGAGAAGGTTGTTACGCAGTCCATCTGGTTCTGCGAATTCTTAGTTTTGGGTTCAAGAAGTACGTCTCTGGGGCAGTACCACGCTCTCTTGAGCGAATTATGGACCAGCCTGCGGGGATAACCATGTGTTGTAAGTTTATTACTCAGGACCTGTGCTTCCTTAAAGTAGTCTTCTTTCAGTGAGCAGTTCCTCCTGATTCTGAGGAACTGAGAATAGGGAAGTGAGTCCCTGAGGGTACGGGGTGATGGCTGTCATATCTGAGCAATGTGTTGCGCTCTGTAGGTTTCCTGAATAAACTGGTTATCAGTTGTCCGTCTTTATGTTGGATGTTCAAGTCGAGGAAAGGGATGGTGGACTTGTTGTGTGATAAAGTGAGGTTCAAACCTCCACAGTTGTTATTCAGCCAGTGGAGGAAATGTTCCATGGCGTCGTTGGAATCATGCCAGATCATGAATATATCATCTATATACCGCTTCCACAGAGCAATGCCACTGTGGAAGGGATTCAATAGGCGATAGTATGTGACTTGTTTCTAGATCATCCATATACAGAATGGCCAGGTTTGGGGCGAATACGGCCCCCATAGATGTACCCTTGACTTGCCCATATTAGTGGTCGTCAAAGAGAAAGAAGTTTTTTTGAGGCAGATATCTAAGAGCTGCAACACAAAGATGGTGGGGACTGCATGTGGGCGGGGTCGTCTATTCAATACTCGTTCAATAACGAGCATGGATTCAGTTTGGGGAATATTGGTGTAAAGTGACTCCACATCCAACGTACAAAGTGTGTCGGATGTGGGGTCAAATGGATGTTCCTCAATTAGAATTATCATGGACATGCTGTCACGTATGTAACATTCGGTTTCTGGCACAAAGTCTTTGATGAAGTAATCAACGTACTGGCCCAATGGTTCCAGAATGGATCCACACCCTGAAACTATTGGGCGACCTGGTGGTTTGTCTTGGTTTTTATGAATTTTGGGCAACGTATAAATCACAGGTGTTCGGGGAGACTTAGTGTTTAAGAATTGATGTTCTTTCTTACTGAGAAACCCAGTTTTCAAGCCATTGTTGGTAACCTGGAGAATGAGTTTCTGTATTTCTTTAGTTGGATTGGTAGGAAGTCTACAGTAATGGTCAGTGTTTGCCAACTGTCTTAAGATTTCATTTTTATATTCAACCCTTTCTTGGAGGACAATTCCACCTCCCTTGTCCGCAGGTTTTATGACAAGGGAGGGGTTCGTTTTAAGTGATGATAATGCCTTTTTTTCATCCAGTGATATGTTGTATGGTACAAAGCAGTGATTGCTTTCCAGTCGGGTAACATCACTGAGAACCAATTTCTCAAAAGTGAGAATTTCACCTGGAACCATATTAGAGGAGGGCGAGAAGGTAGACGGAGGTCTGAATGGAGTGTTAGGGTTATTACTGGGTTTAGGATTAGGAAAGAAGTAACTATGCAATCTTATCTTCCTAAAGAACCTCAGTAGTTCCGTCTGTAAATCAAGGAAATTGGGCCGAGTGGTGGGCACAAACGAGAGTCCTTTACTTAGTAAGGACTGCTCGGGGTCAGATAATCGATGTGTGGTGAGGTTGAAAATAGGTAGTATAGAGCTAGAGGAAGGTTCATCATTACTAGCTACCATTGGTAATGTTGGCGGCGTGTGTGCCGCTCCCCTGGGGGGTTGGGCCATCATTGTTGCTGTTTTACTTTCCCTCTCTTTGGGGGTTCGGTTTGTCCCCGCCCTAAAAAAGGATTTCTATTAGAGGTGCTTGGCGTTTATTAAAGCGGCCCCAAGGTCTTTGTTTTTGCGGATTGCTGTAAGACCTATTAGTGTAGAAGTCTTTAGCTAGGTAGGGGTATGCCGACTCTTGGGTAAAGGCTTTGATATCCTTCCTTACTTTGTTGGATTTTTTATTTTGCTCCAACCTGTGGAACTCGTCTATGGTCTTCTGTACTTCTTCTAGAATCTTTTTACCCTCACTTGTGGGATTGTTGTCTTTGATTTGCTTCTCCAAGTCAGTGATTTCATCAGTTAATTTTTTCAATTCTTCAGTAGCTATATCGATACCAAGAACCATCCAGTGTCTGGAACAGGTGATACCGATATAGCTAAAGCCAGTGATATATTTGGGGTTGTCTGTAAATACCCCAGGAATATTTCGGACTTGTAGTCCTGCTGGGATGATGTTGGCTTTTAAATATTCAGTCAGCATCTGTGTCATCAATTGTAGGCGGACAAATTTCTTTTTGCAGTTCTCTAATTGTTCACCCAAAGATCGATTGGGGTCTCCAGGTGTGTCAGTGGAATGAGAAAGCAGAGAGGGTCCCTCTAAAATCTTCTTTATATAGTCATCAGAGTAGAGTGGTGTATGGTCAGACATACCCTTTTCGAGTGATAATACAGGAGAGACAAGAAAACAGAAAAAGGGGATTTTTAGGCAGTAGGTAGAGCTGGGGGAGTACCCACTTGCTAGAAGGGATAAGAGTGCGAAACCCTTGCAATCAAAAGATTGCGCTACATACTGTTGAAAAGCACAAGGGAACCCAATATGCAATTGGTCAGGGACCTTGGGTAGGTTAACTAGTTCAAAAGACAATGGTCCCTAGACAGTATTCTAGTACAATACAACTTAATATAGACTCGATCAGTACTATATTTCTGTCCAGCCGGACAGGTATTTAATATGCAATAAAAGTATAACATAAAGTAGGGGAAACAATCCAAGTGGGACACAGCCTGCGTCCTACTAACATGAACAGACAAACAACATTAAGTAAAGGGTTCAGGCAAAGAAAACGTGTCTGTATACAAATGTGATACAAATGAAACAGACAGAATATCGTAGAGACACCATTACATATTCAAACATAGCAGTTTAGTGAATGTATATGGTGTATATTTTGTCGACGGCGTTTCGATCCCTTAAATAAATAGTGGGATCATCTTCAGGACATTAGAGTTACATGCCTGTATGCAATAGACTGTAATTGCGTAAACCATGGAAAAATAGGGAGGAAGCAAAAAAACACGAAGTTAAAAAGGGCAGCTGATAGTCCATACACACGTGCTCATGAGGTTATCTCGAATGAGATACCAGCCGTGATGTGCGGTATTAATAAAAACGAAGGTGAAGAAGAGTTGGCCGTGTTTAGGGATGGCGGTGTAAGAACGGATCAAAGACAGAGTAGAGCCAGGGATCATGTGACATGATCTGGCAAGGGGAGCGAGGTTGAGATGCTGACCGTGAGATAGAAAAGAGCTGCGAATTAATCGTGGCGATGGCACTACCAGTGCATCTAATATCAGTGGTCGGCATGTAAGTGCTAGCACGCCAAAAGGAGAGCATGGGCTTGGAGCTTACCCTGGCCCATGTGGGCAGTGCTAGCAGGGCACTGTGTATGACCTGTATTGTACTAGAATACTGTCTAGGGACCATACCTAAAATCTGGGCAATTTAAAAACATTTTTAAAAGCAAGTAAAAACATGGTTCTAAAAATCGTTAAAAAAAAAATTGGTGCTTAAAACTAAAAAAATGTTTAAATTCAGCTTTTTCTAGTTGCCACTTAAAAGTCAATATCGTCTCCCTATAGAAGCTGTGTCACCATGAGCAGGAAAAGGCCATACCTTTCTCAAGCGAAAGTGTCAATGTAAGAAAATGTTCCAAATTTAGATTGTTTATTTTGAAACGAGTGAAGAAGCCGAATTCTTTCCCAGGACACGATGAGCCAATTCAAGATTACGTGTCCTGGCTGGGAAGCTCAATATTATCGGTGTCAGCTGCTGTAGATGACAAATCCAACGCCTCACAGAGAACATCAATCACACATAGATGGAATGTAGTACTGCCAACAGTTGGTGCTGTGGCAGCTTGTGCGGCAGTTGTTACCTGGGTGCCTGTGGAGGAGTCACCTAACCCAGCAGGAGCGAACGGCACCTGTGGATTCTCCAGGAATGCATTCATCAGAATTGGAAGCCGCTGGGGACAAAGCAGAGCATGGGCCTTTATGGGGTCCAGCATTGCATCCATGTCCGGAGGTGCATCTGATGGAAATGTTAGACAAAGATCCAACGTGCATTCTTCTCCGCAGAACAGGCATCGAAGCACAGGTAAGATGCAGTCTATCCAGACTGGTCTAAATGATAGAAACCAGGAGGCACTGAGTTCTCGCAGGCAAGAAATGCCCAGAAGTTGTACCATGCGTTCACGGTATTTCCGCTCCAGGAGCGTGTTCAACCTTCCCATGGGAAGTGGGCCATCCATTGCGTAGCAGCAATATTACAATCAGGATTCCTGCGATTAGGAACAGGATGAGCGGGAATCCTCCAAATACGCTTCCCAATACGGAGTGTATAAAATTTGGGATTACTCCGAGGACTGTCTGAAAGGTGCTTAACAGTCCGGACCCTATGGTCTTAAATAGGTGTACAATTCCGCTCGTATCTGACATGTTAAAGATACGTCCCACCATTTCTGCTAAATGAATGGGGCAGTTTGTACATATGCGTGCCTGTATCTCAGTCGAGGTCCTTGCAACTTGAAGTTCATAGGTTTCTCGAGCGGAGGTTAAGGGCACGGGTTGCTGTAAAAGCATGGCTTTCAATCTGCTCAGAGTATCAAACTGTATAAAAGAAACATTCAGCGAAGGCCATAACGGCGCCTCCCTGACTGTGTTCAGTGGCGGAAACAATACTTACATACAGCAAGTAACCCTGGAATTAACAGTTACTAGATATGCGATGCCCGGAAGCATCCCACAACAACCTTGATCATTTAGCATTAAGTAACTCCCATTCGAGAGCAGCTGGAAAACCAGCGTGATCATGGCCGCTGGGGTCCCTGACATGTGACAAGATAAGTTCGCCACTGAACCACTGCAGGCTCCGTGTAGAGAAATATCCTGACACATGAGAGAACCGCTCAAAGCGTTCTTGCAGTTAGTAGTACCACTCAGATACACTTCTCGATCCCCATTCCGGCATCGGTATCTATATGGTAACTCCCAAGTTTCCTTGATGTATCCCTTACCCATTTTTACATATTTGCCTGCCTGCCTTTGCTCAAGGCAATATTGAAATTGAAACGTAGTGACCGACAGAGTTATTTGGCCATGAACGAGCCATTCTGTTGATGGTGATTCGGCTACAGTGAATGGTAACCTTTCTCGTTTCTCAATGCGCAGCATTGTGTATTTGGCTCTCCTTTGTGCCATTTCTGTCTGTTTATCAGTTAGATTGTATTCTGAAAACAGAGACGTGCTGTTTATAAAATGCCAGGGCACATAGCCTGCACGCAAAGATTGCAGTGTCCAGCTTAACATCATAATAGAACGTAGTTGAGATTGCCCGTGCTGTAACAAGGCTAAATCTTGTTCTAGTATGTCGATCGCCGAAGACACAATGTTGCCTAAGGAGTAAATCCTGGAGGTCAAAGTTGTTAACCCATTATCCACTACAGCTAATGCCTTCCCTAAGTTAATACGGTCTATTTCCCGTATCCTCTCTGCGGCCTCTTGTTGGGATATTTTCCAGTTCTCATTATAATAGGCATAAAGGCCTGCATATATGAAACGTTTCTGACGTTGTTTCCAGGGACCTAGTAGAAAATCTCTAAGATCCATGTCAGGTGTGAGTAGGGTCAAGTGGTGCTTTACTTCTGTCAGTGTTGAGGTCTCTAGCCAATCAAGGCACAACTTCCCAACACTATACAATGTCACTACCCCTGGGTGTTGTCTTTGTACATAGCGTGGATCTGGCCTATGGATACTAAACCCTCTGGTTGTATTCATAAATCTCTGTTGACATTTGTTTGTGTCAATGGGCCAAACCAGCCATTCTGTCCAATCAGGATCTGATGTGTTGTACTGGAAAATGGCATCTAATCCTACCCCTTGTGTAGTTGAGTTCTGCCCCCACCCATCTGTGATGGTGTTGGAAACCCCGGTGTGTTCATTTCCTTGCCTTTGGCTAATCTAAGACAGAATGTCTGTTACACAGTTTCGTTCAGAAATAAAATCTGCTGCGGAATGATGCATGCTCTAAAAAGTGCTTCTATTCCCTGGACTTGCCAGTCCCTAGAACACCAGATCGATTTTGATTCTATTGTGTCTTTCCATAGATCGAAACCCTGTTTAGGCAACTGGTTCAGAAAGGATGCAGAGTAAATATGTTTGGTGTTTGTTAACATAATTTTCTGAGCTGAAGTTTTCTTCATTTTATAATAAAATGACGTCGGGTCGGATGTGTTAAACCCTGAGAAGTATGTGTGAATTTCTGTGCAAATGCTTGTGAACTACCTTTTGGAGGTGCTGGGCAGTGTTCCCACTGGTGGTATTCAAATACATTTCTAGGTGTTATAGACTTGTGTAGGAAATGATCACCAAAATGTTGGTAACAGTACAATGTATCATAGTCTGAAGTACCTTCTAACATTTCATTCTTCGGAAATGCTGCAGTTTTTTCTAAATCAGACATCATAGCATTTACAGTTTCAGTGTCCCAATCATAAGAAAATGTACTGGAGGTAATGAAATCACTTAAAGAAATTTTAAATACATGTTTTAGCTTTAAAAGTTCAGTCGGACCTAATATATCATAATCAATCTTGTCCCATACTATACCGTCAGGTATAGGAACCGCTGTAATGTTCACTGAAGACAAGTCTCTTAGTTCACGATGTGAAGACTGGTGTGGTTTTAAAATCAAATTGACTCTTTGGGCTGTAGAGCTTGGCTGGAGGTATCGTCCATTAATAAGCATACTAAAAGTTATTATTAAACCTAGCCAGAAAATGAAAAATAAAATCCCAGTGATATACCATAGTTCTATCCAAGGTGACACCAGGTAAGTCTTTCTAAAAAGTTCAAAAAGTCATTGAGTTTCTGTTGGAGTGATTTTTGGCTGGCGCCGTTTCCGGCTCACTTGGGTCCAGTGAAAACGTATCAAAGTTAATGAAATAGCCAGAAGCAGTTCGATCAATTGTTGGAATTGCATCGGGATTTGTTGAAATCGGATTTTGCTCTTGACGAGGAATGTTGACGTAGATGTCTGTATTAGGTCTGATTGCAACTTGGTTGTTAAGTTGATTTTCATTTTGAAGATGAATTTCTTGTTGAAGTGGAACAAGTTCCATAGCATTGTTGCTTAGTCCATCATTCAGTACAGGTGGCTCTTCAAACGTGATGAGTCTTTCTGTTTGAACTTATTGGATTGTAGCGAGAGGAGGGCGTCTGCTACTGTGGACTCCACGAGGCCTACGGTTTAGTATCGGCCACATAGTGTGGTTTGATTAAGTCAATTGAGACGAATCTTTTCTCCTTTTTTCCGGCAAGAGGCGGCAGAAGTACAGTTCTTGTGCCGTGGATTGCAAGGACCGGTACAGGCTTTCTGTAGGATGGCCCAAATTCTTTCTTGTCAGCAATCTTCTCTCTGACTAGATCCCCGAGTTTTGGGATCCAGATAGGTCTTGCTGTTACTGCCTTGACTTCCTCAGTGGCGGCCTGTTTCTGGAGCACGTTACTTTGTTGTGTCCTGGATTCATTTAGATCCTGTAAAACAGCCAAACAATCATGGATATCAAATGGTTTTTCATCCGCCACTGTGCCTTCACAATCAAGATCAGGTACCCACATTCTTGTCCCAAATAGGACCTCGTAAGGAGTGACACCTCCTAGAGAGCTTCTTGGCTGATTATTGAGCGCGCGCTGTACCCCATAAAGGTGATCGACCCATCTACCGCCCTTGCCTAATACCCTAGCTGTTAAAGATTGCTTTGAGTCTCGGTTTTTCCTCTCCACAACAGAATTTCCCTCGGGATGATACGGAGAGGAGTACCGCAATGCTATGCCCATTCCTTCCATGGCCTCTTTGTAAGCCCGAGAGCTAAACGCCGGACCACGGTCAGAATGTAACGTGCCAACTGCGTATGTGCCGATAAAGACTCGCAAATCTTTTATAACAGTTCGAGCGTCAGCCGAGCGCGGAGGCCAAACCCATAGGAATCTAGAGCAGGAATCCACTGCAACCATGATATATTTCTTGGACCCATCAGATTGTAGGGGTCCGCAGTGTTCCAAATACACACATGCAAGAGGTTTGTCTGATTTTTGTAATGGTGTCTGCGCTGGGCGTGTTATGGTGGAGCCTTTTATCTGCTGACAGATGTCGCATTTCAAGTCATAGTCTTTAGTCTGCTTCGTTAACCCTGGCCACCAGTAGCGCTGTTTCAATAAAGAAATAGTCACTGTAACGCCTGTATGCGCAGAACCCAAACCCTCATGTGCCGCTAAATTCAAGCCTAGCCTATGATCCATATTTGGTATTACTCTATCCCCCACTCCAGGAATCTGAGCATATGGAATGTTTTGTGCATCTAACTTGTAGGAGTACTTGAGTGGAAATTTTTTAGGTACTGCTGTGCTGCCTTTGCGTGAAGCATTTACAGCTACCATTATCTCGCCGTCTACCCTCGTCTTTGAATGAGTAACTGCAGCTACGGCGGCTGTGCGAATAGCCCCCTTTGCGGCCTCATCAGCCAATGAATTCCCTTCAACGTGAACGCCATCACGCTGATGACTCAGTGTATGTATCACGTGAGCCCTTGGTAGTTCATTTCTCAACTCCACTACCTGTTCCCATAGCATTTTATGCTTAATTGTGCCACCTTTTGCATCTTTGAACCCGTTTTGTTCCCAATGATGTAGATATCATTGTACGACTGTACACAGTAAAAGGAATCACACACAATCAGTGTGGGGAATTCGTAATCCGTATTTATAAGTGCCAGTATAAGCGCTTTGAGTTCAGCCAACTGAACCGTGCAGTCTCCTAGAGATTGCGTCTTAGTACAGTTTGGATGGAACTTGCCATCACGCATGCGACCTTTAACGATTGCACACGCTGCGCTGTAAGCTTGCTTGCTTCCTGTGGCTGGTTGAGCAGATCCGTCAGTGTAAATAATATATTCATACTGATCGAGAGGCAAAATTTCATTTGGTAGAGGGTATTCTTGTTCGTATTGCAGGAATGCCTGTATTTTTAAACTTGGATCAAATCTGTATTTAACATCCGTTGCAGTAAGAGAATTAGCCCATTGTATCCATCTTGGATGTAAGGCTTTAGCATTTGGAATGCTAGCTTTTGTAACAGCTTCTAAAGCTGGTACTGGGGTCACGACAATTATGCGTTTTCCCTGAGCCAGAGCTCTTTCTCTTGCTACAGCGGTCTGCACTGCTGTCAGGATTTTTTCTGTTGAAGTGAAACGCATTTCTGCGTTTGTATACAGGTGTGATTTGTATGCGATTGGTACTGTTTCACCTTCATTAAAAGTTAGATAAGTGTACCCGCATTGACCCGCTATGACTCGGATCACTAAGTTGCGTACGTTTACGCGTGTCTGTAAATGTTTAGAAGCTATCATGTCTTCCTGTAGGGAACGCAGGATATTTGTGTGTTCCTGTGTCCATTGTCTGACTGAAAATTCAGGTTTTATTAAGTCGTAGAAAGGTTTTACTCTTTCCCAGAATTGATTGTAAATTCTTTAATGATTTTGGAGGTTGGAGCAGCGCACACTTTTCTAAAAAGTTAGCTGCCAGGCTTTTCCCCTCACTTGACAGCTCGTATCCCAAAAATAGGACATTGAGATGGGCAATTTTTGATTTCTTGAAATTAAATTTATAGCCCTCAGAGGCGAATCCCATAATAATGGTGCTCACCCTGGTCAAGTGCCTCTTTAAGTCATCGTCCGTAAGATAAATTTCATCCACACAGGACAATGCTTCTTCATCCAAATTTTGGAGTAACTCTGTTACCCTTGCTGAGAACAACCCCGGGCTCTTTTGTACCCTAGGGGGAGTCAGCGGAATTGCCGTTGGGACCCTAACGCACTGAATGCAGTCAGATACCTGCTTTCAAGCGCTATATTTTGGCAGAAAAATCCATTTGAGATATCAAGTGTTTTGTATTTTTTCCGCACAATGTTATTCATTAATGCAGCACTGTGTGCATTTTGAACTGCAAATGTATTTGTGCAAGTGTTTAAATGTCTGTAATCTAAAACTAGACGATATGTATTGTCAGGTTTGGCTACGGGGAACAAAGGATTGTTCATAGGTGAAGTGCAATTTTCTATCACCCCCTGATATTCAAGTTGGTCTAGAATCTCCCTGACTTGTTTTTTAGCTTCCTGCTTGATAGGGTATTGCATTTGGGGAAACTTTTAACGGGATCACGTGGTGGGTTGAATCCTCATCCCAACCAGCATGATTTTTATACAATGCTGGAGCTAGGGCCACCGCCCATTCCTGCGCATATGCATGTTTTAGGTGAATGGGAACGAGGTCGGAAAAGGCTGTAAAATTATCGTTTCTCCCCTAGGGCACTCCATGACGAATGCTGGCGGCCAGTCTTGTTCTGCTAATAGAATGTCATAACCAGATGACAGATTTTTCCAAAAGAGACCTTTAGCTTTTCTGGGCTTGTCCCCCTCCATCCGGAGTGTTATCTCATGTAACTTATGTGGGACACTTACCCGAGAATCAGGTGTTTCCACCGTGATATACTCACTCAACTCCGCTGTCACCAGAAATTCCTTCAGGTTCTGGCGAGCTATCGTTACTTCTGCCGCACTGTCTAGCATCGTCAGAGCCCATTCCCCGTTCAGAAGCTGTGTCCTCAGAATTCTGGGCATGTCTGATCTTGAGACCTGCTACCTTCTTCTTTTTGAACTGAGGTTTTGATTTCTGTTTATCCTCTTTTTTAGGTGCGTAGTCCGCAGCGTGTTGCGTGTCTCTGGACTTTGTACGCTCCTTTTACCGTCCTTCCCTCTCGGAGTTTCGTGATGAACCCTGAAAGGAACGAGAGGAACGAGTATCAGTATCCTGATACCTGTCAGGTTTTTTAATGTTATCCCTATTCCTGAGGTTATACCTCTTTTCAGAGGGCTCCTGTTGCGGAGACCTACCTCTGGACTGAGATCTGGTGTCTTTAGACTTTTGTTGTTTTTTATTTTCCCACTTCTTTTTAGAAGAAGTAGGTGTCTGCTTTGTAGTGTCCATTTCAGGACTGCCCACCAGTTGTGGTTTTAATGCTTTCCCACCCAAACTGTCTCTGCCTAGTTCTGCATACGAAGTTTCAATTATTTTGGGTAGTTCGTGTTGTTGATCCTTTGGACCGAACTCCCTTAGGCGTTGGCGGATCGCCACAGAAACTGCTTCCCCCTTAATGTTAGCTAGTATTATGGCTGAGACCTGCTCAAAGTTGTTTAGCAACTTCATCCCTAAGTTAAGGGCAGGCTCTGCTCCGTACTCATTTTGTATCTGTTTCAATTCGTCAGGTACTACTGCAAAGGACGGGATACCATGTGTTCTGGTATATATGGCAGCAAAGACTGAACCCCAAGAGGTGCAGTCCTCTACTTGTGGTGTGAGACCCATGGGCAAGCAGATTGTTAGGATTCTGTGTTTATCACTGGTTGTAGTATTCGGGAATACTGCTTCAAGCTGAGTTATTTTCTGAGCTATCCAGAATGGGATTTGTTCGCGTTTTGCTGGCATTTTGCCCATTATCGTGTGTAATGTTTGTGGAGTTATTTTATTAACTGTACTCTGGACTGGAGTGTCTTGTGCTGCAACTGGTGCAGGCTGAACTGTTAAAGTCCTCATCACAAATTGTGTGAGGTTTCTGTAGATTTTAATTAAATCTCTGTGTTGTTCGAGTAAGTCTGGCTGTGGCATTGTGTCAATGTCAGGATGCGGTGTGTATGCCGCTAATATGGGCCATGTGGCTCCTGCTCCTCCGAGCAGGCCTAATCTTGCTCTTCCTCGTACGTGGGGTAGGGTGCCTTTAAACCAGTAATTATGCTCCTGGTAAGTGAGCGGGACCTCTACTTCCTCAAAGGGAGTATAGTCCGCTGGTGTTTCACCTTCTAGGTAGTAGTGAAACACATTTGTAATTGCATTTACTGCTTGGAATGTAACCCACGAATAGAACACCTCTGTTTTATTAGATTTGTGTGCCTCAATCACGAAAATTACTGTACCACCCCTGGCTCTTAAGCCATGTTCTAGAAGTTTTATGGTGACTGCCCTTCTGAAATTTGGTGCGATTTGTATTGTATCTTCAGGGTCTTCTGTTCCGAAGAGGGCTATGTCAACTCTCCTTGCTTCGTCTGTGTCTTCCACCATTTTTAATTGGAAGAAGGGATGTTTAAAGAATTCTTAAAATAAGGTGTAAGTGCACAATTGCAGGAGCTAAATGTCCTTCAAGCTTGCGTAACCAACAGCCAATAAATAGTATTCTCGTACTACTAAGCTGCGGCGGATTTTGTGCCCACCCACTCCAGACGTCTCTGGGGTTTTGTGAGTAGGTTCTCTGAGAATAGCACGACTGAGCTACTCAGATTCTACTGTTAAATAAGTACCCAACCAACGTTGGGCACCATGTCGTGTAGCTCCTATAGTACCCCTGCAGGACCTGCATGTTTGGATAACATATACTGCGGGCTTGGTGGCAGACTGGCTCCGTGCACCCCCACCGTATATGTTAGCCTGGTTTGCATTAGCTAGCTCGCAGTGTTACTAGTGTCTCCTCTTATCAGGGAGAGATTAGTTTCTGGCAACCTTAGAACATGACAACCCTGATTCCCTCAGAATCGTGGAAACAATGTACTATCTTTCGCTCAGTCACTCGTGCTCACTTATTCGGTTTGTCTCAGAGAGTTACACAGAATAAACAGTCGGGCGTTTCAATAAGTATTTATTGAACAGTTGTTATTCTAGTGTAAAATATATGTGCTGCGGTAACCAGCAGACAATAGCAGAGATATATTATCAGCAGTATGATAAAAGCAAAGGGATAGAACAGTTCTACCATATTGCGATAATCATGGATACATACATGAATATAAAAGCATTATGCAAGTGCGTGTACTCCTACGATGCCTACCTAGATGTACTTGTGTGTACCTAGCATATGTGTGTAGGTCTTAGAAGCTAAAAGCCAAGAATCCTCCTAGGATTTAGTCGAACCCCCATACCTGAATAGAGAGAGTGTGGGACCCCGTCCTGGTCTCGAGTTGGGGATCCCGTCCGGGTTGTGTCAGACCACTGTCAGCTTGAGCAACTGCATGCAGGAGCCTCAGCGTCTCTGGTCAGTGTGTCAGCATGGAAGTCTCGGTTCCCTCTTCTTTACTGGGGCAAGTTGTGGTGTATTTATACCCTAAAGAGTCTCGGTCCTCAGTATGGTTTGTATTGGACATGAGGAAGACGTCAGGGGTGAACTTTGTACATACATATTATGCCGGTGGTGTATTCTTAGAAAGCCATGCATAATTAATGAGTACAGTGTGGGCCTGTGTTTGGAAGAACCCTGCTGCATTCAAAACCACAGGATAGATAACGTTCAGCCTTCAGAGCTCGTTGTGTACTAGCTTGGACCAATGTAGGTGAAAGATCATGCCTATATAAGGAATCATACCATAATAGGACATGTACAGTTGTGACCATAATTGGGCATATGCGGCCATGACCATAATTGGGTAAGTACAAATATGACCATATTAGGGTAAATATGAATACGTCCATTTTAGGGCAGGTACGAACGGATCTACATTAGGGCATCTATGCGGGATATAACAGCATTAAACAGGAGTAGTGTAGTCACAAATAAAAGATGAGAACATGTTGTCAGCCTGTATATGAATTAGAAAGAAGTATTACTTGTTAGGTTTGTATTGGCGAGTGTTTGTCAATGTGGTTTTTAACTTATATGACCGCTTTGCATATGCACAGATGATGAGATATGGTTCTTGTGGTTGCACATAGCTATATATATATAGTGGGACTTGTGAGTTTACTTAAAGATACTGAGAGGTATATTTTTGGGAAAGATGGCTTGAAGGTTTACATCTATTAAGAAACCGCATATATGTTTACATGGTGATCTATGGTGATTAAAATTTCATTTATATGGTGAGGGTGGTGTTTTTTCTTTAAACATGTTTTTTTTAAATTTGAGGAGGCTTAAAAGTGCAGAATGCCTCAAGAGTTTTTGTGCTAGCTTCATTTGGAGTGCAACTTTTGTTTAAGAAATGCTGAATACATGTTTTAGAAGCAGAAGTAGTATTTAAGAAATTATGTAGGTATGCCATTCACAACAGGTTTTGTGCTTTGAACATTTTTAAAATGTCGTTTTCTATTTTAGAAACTTATTTATGCATGTGCATGCTCACAAACAAAGTAATGTATGCTCCTAGAGAGCTATGTATGCAATGATATATCAAGTGTGATATCTAGACTTCACTCACACATAGCTCAGTGGAAAAGCATATATACAGTAAGACAGGTTGTTTGATACTGACAGAAGGAGATAACCAATGAGTCAGAGATATAGTCACAACTGTTATGTATCTAACAGCAAGGAAGGTACTTTCACAGTCAGTCAGGCAGTATTCAGGCACTCATGCAATCACCCAGCCAGTAGTCAGGCAGTCATCAAATCAGTGATTCACAATCAATGGAGTTATTCAATTACATAGACACTACATATGTACTCTTGGAATCAGGCAGGCAGAAATTATGTAGTCATTCAACTATGCAGGCACTACCTATACATTCATCTAATCAACCAGACACTAACCATTTACTTATGCACTTAACAAGGCTGTATCTATGCAGTCATTATAATACTTGCTCAGAACCTATGCAGTCATCAAAACACCCGCTTACAATCCATGCAGTCATTGAAATACTGAGGCATACGTATGCATTCATGCAAACACTCAGGCACTACTCATGCACTCAGCTAATTACGTAGAGTACCATTGTAGTAGACCTATTATCCATCCAGTACCTATGCACTCATTTAATTACTGAGGCAATACTCTTGCACTAATACAATCACCCCAGCAGTACATTTACTTTCATCCAATCACTCAAGCTTTACCAATGGAGTCATGCAATCCCTCGGACACTAGTCATGCACTCATTCAATGATCCAGGCACTACCCATGTAGTTATCTAAACACCCAGGCACTACCTGTTCATGGAACCAAAAACACATGGGCAGCAGCCATGTAGTCATCCAATCACTGAAACACTACTCATGCACTCATCCAATCTGCTAGGTGCTATGCATGTACTTAAACACTCATGCATGCACTCTATAAATCACCTATATACTATCTATGCACTCCTGCAATTATCCAGGCACTAGAGGTGCACTCATTTAATCATCCAACCACTATCTATGCATGTGTTGAATTATTGAGCAATTAGTCATGCACTTATCTAATCATTCAGGTACTACTCATTCACTCATTCAAACACCCAGATAGTAGTGATATACTCATGCAAACACGTAGGCAGTAACTATGTAGATATGAAATGACCCATGGAGTTCTCATACACTAAGGGAATCATCCAGGCACTACCTGTATCCTCAGAGAATCACCTAGGTACTACCTATGTACCAATTCAATCATCCAGGGAGTATTCATGTATTCAACCACAAACACATGTATTTACAAGTTTTAGTGAGGAATACGTAGTCTTTTGGAACCATTTGGTGTATTATATATGCAAGCTGTGACACACTCTATGCACGTACTTGGAAGAATTAGTGAGCTAGGGGACGGATGTAAAAGCAAATGTACAACAGTGTCAGAGACAATGTTAGCGATTCCCAATGGGGTCGCAAAATGCGAGGCTCATGAATATTAATGAGCCACTCGCAATTTGCGACCCCATTGGGAATGGCTGGCCCTCCCAGGGATGGTGGTCTGCTGGGCTCAGCAGACCTCCATGTCTGGGACTGCTTTTCAGTAAGGCCGTTTTTTTTTAAATAAATGCAGCCTGTTTTCCTTAAAGGAAAATGGGATGCATTTATAAAAAAAAAAAATGAAACGTTTTTGTTTCATTTTTTAAGGGCAGGTAGTGGTCCCGGCCCTTAAAAAATAATACTGAGCCAGTCACAAAGGGGAAGGGGTCCCCTGGGGACCTTCCCATTTGCGACTGCATTACCACCCTCTTGAAGAGGGTGGCAATTTGCGAGTGTTTTGCGACCACAATTGCGGTTGCAAAACATTGGTATATGGCTTTGCGGTCGCTATTAGGAAGGGAACACCCCTTCCTAATAGCGAGTCGCTAAACACTATTTTGCGAGTCGGAATTTATTTGCGACTCACAAAATAGTGTATTTACATTGTCCACAGGTTTTTAGCATGCGCAAATGGGTTGCAAACCCGTTTGTGCATGCTAAATACCGTCGTACATCTGGCCCTATATGCTTTGACAGAGATTAATGTGCAGATTGTTATATGCACCGTTTCCCAAAATTTAAATCTGATACATTTAAGTAGAAAAGTACTGAGATACTAAATACAGCAGTGACACAGTGGTAGAGAGGCATGCAAATAGCTCTTATGTTGTGGTTTCCGATTTACAGTGTAGTGACATTGTATGCACTTCTACACTTGGGGCTACATTTACAAAAAAGTAATGCAGCGCAGAGCCGCAAGCTATTCGGCTGCATTGTGCTGCATTACTTGCAAAGCACAGGGATGCATCATATTTACAATATGATGGATCCCTATGCTCTCCCCTGCGCTGGTGCACAACTGCTGCCATGTACCAACGGATGCACCCTTGCACCATGGTGCTAAGGTGCCTGTGTTGCGGATATGATTGTTTTTGTGCAGGAAGTGACGCCTTCCTGTTTAAAAACAATCACAAGAGGAATTTACCTCTTTCTTTGTGTGCTGCAGAATGACGCACAGATAGAAAGAGGAAAAAACAGGGAGAAATAAAAGTATTTCTCCTCGTTGTAACTCCCTACACCCACACCCGCAGCAAAATCCATGGCATGTTTCTTTCACACAAAGTGCTGCATGAAAAGGGACCGTATTTACAAGGCCATGAAAAGCCACACAGAAATATAAAGCCCCACATTACGCCACCAATGTGTCAAAATTAAGTGATGCACCAGCAGCGCATGGGGCTTGTAAATACACCCGCTTAGCTTGATATTCATTTTAAAATTTACTACAGAAGGAATAAACTGTTCTTTCACCATGTATAAGTGAGAAGTGAGATATGGTGCAGATGTGTTGTACAACAGGGTGCTAAAACGTTAAAAGGTAACTAATATTTAAAGTTTTCTGTTTTGCTTTGGGTTTGTTATATTGAAGTAAGTGTATGTAGAAATATATCTAGGTTCATCTGTAGATTTAAAACTGCAACATGACATGAAAACTGTTTTTGTATTATGTGTAAGTCAGTAGTAAAGTAGTCGGTACGTTGGCTAGGGTAAAAATTAAAATATACTTATGTTTTTTTTACAGAACAATATTTACATAACTACACACAGTTAGAAGGCTTACAAAAGCTCGGAGAAAAAAAGCAACAGAAGCAACTACAGTATCTCTGCAGAAATGAGTTACAGAAGGGACAAAATAGAGAAAAAATGGTGAAAGAAAAAAGAGCTACTGGCAAGAGGAACAAATCATTTCTTAAAAATATATGTGGGCCTTTGTAAAGATTACAAAATAAGGAAAATAAAATGATGACTATGAGAAACAATAAGAGTGGACAAAGTGTATATTGCAAGAACAGAAAAGATTGTAACAAAGATGGACACACCTTAACCAGGAGACAGAAGCAATTTAACGAAATCACAGCCAGGATGTTTCGTAGTAGAGTCGTTATAAATCTACTGAGAATTTGAAGAAGTATAGAAGAAGGAGAAATGCACTGAAACAGAAAGAACGAGTTGAGAGAGAAGTTAAGGCATTTGCCTTGAAAAGGAAGCTTTCATTTTTATTCAAAATAGTAGGAAGACTCTTGACAAAACAGTGTTGTGCATGAGGAGATAAAACCAGAAGAAAAGATTATTGAATAGAAGTAACTTTTGTACAGTTTTTAATGGAGAATAGATACATATTTCTAGTACAGAGCCTTGCTTTAATGAAGAAAGCTATCGCCAGGATAACAGATTAGTTCATGCTATTGATGAAAGAAGACAGTGATATAAAATGAAGATTGGCTTGTCCTAAAGCAAAAGAGAAAATGGCACCTGGAAATGTAAAACAAGTTATTACTCGCCGATTTATCGGCACTTTAGCGCGGCAAAAGTGGCGACAGATCCATCGCCCCATTCTCAAGCTTGTGCAAACTGCTGACATCGCCAGTTACCCAGCGATAGCTGGCGCAAAAAACATTGCCACGGATGACAGCGACAACTAACACTATGATATGCAGAGTAGGCGTTCCCATGCAAAAACACACGAAAACACCACTCCGCGATATTCTCAACGACCAGCCAGATCTGCGCTGCGACCCAAAAACAGGCGATAAGGCGCGTTAGCAGCAGGGACTTAACACCTGCCTTTTACTGGTGTAAAGCAGGACGACAACCTGCAGCATGATAGGGAGCCCAGCCCAGAGCCACATCTGAAGACCAACACATGTCATGGAGCCACTGACCATGCAGCACGGAGACCCAAGAGGGCCACAACACCCACCGCCACCACCCCCAGGCCCCTCCCTGCCCCCCCGGACTACCACCGAGGCAGTGCAGAAAAAGACAGCTGACCTCCCGAAAACGGCATGGCCCCTCAGCCACACAATTGCAGAACGTGGGGAGAGGTGGGAACCAAGTATGTGCAAAGATGCAAGTGACCCATCAATAAGAATGTACACAATGCCAAGTGTGGCAGTGATGTGCTGGACTGACTTCAGTATGCAGAGCACAGACATGTCCATGTGGACATATACCGATGGTGTGTGTAGTGTTGTGGACAGTGGACGCAACCATGCCACCTCAGGCAGTGGGGAAGACCCCGGTCATGTAGCTGTGTCGTCCCCTCTTGTAAGCGTAAGCAGAGTGGGCTGGGACGGCGTACGCCAAGCCAGCGTAGGGGTGTGAAGGATTTGCCTGGGGCTCTGGGCATGGTTCAGTTCTGGCCTGGACAAGGAAGTAACTAATGAGTGTGTCACTGTTGTAGTGTCGGCGCCACCCAGTCCGCAATCGACAATGTTGCAATGTAGCATGCACCCGGAGGGCGGGCTCGCACGAACGGGGAAATGAAGGAGCGCAAGACCGCTCGGGGTCTTGGCTCATACATGCCAAGTGTTGTGTGTATCTGTATTGCCACAGCATGAGCCAAATGCCTAGCCTTAATCACAGCGCGAGTTCAGCCAGGCATGAACTCTACATCTGTGTCTGCCCTATCCTTCCCACAGGCCTACACTCACGTGGCCGCCCACCCTCAACGGCCAACATCACAGTGTCGTTGTCAGGCTTGTGGATATGCTCAGACAGGCATGACAATGGTGTGCCGTAGGAGTGCAAGTGATGCAACCGTGTAGCGCACACAGGTAAATTGGCTCGGGGGAGGGAGGAGCAGCTGTGAGGCAACGCAACACATGCAAGACATGTCAAACTTGAATCCCAAAGTCACACACATCCCACCCCACCCCCAACAAGCCACTTCACATTTCCTGAATGCAAGCAGATGAGAAACTAACATTAGGGATGAAAGCTCCTTTGTCTGGACTATCAGGCGGAAGCACATCTGCACCTCTGACCTCGGAATTGCATGTGCCCGGCACCCCCTGACAGATACTAGAGCAGCTGATGACGACTCCCACACTACGCACAGCCCGATGAAAGACCAACGTATACACACCCCACACACAGAAGGCCTTGCTCGAAGTTATCTTGCATGGAATGGCCTTCACACTTACTCCCACACCATCCCAGGCGTACAACCGTTGCACACTAAAACAACCCATTGATCCGAGCTGTGGCATTTCATCCACAGAACTGGCGCAGGTCAGAACAGTGCCGCTTCAACCAGAGCCACTGACTCAATGGTAGAACATCCTGGACACTTGCACAACCCCTGTCACGTGGAACTGTACCGTGCACGTATGCTGCGTTTACTGGGGGCACTGCCATTGGCAGTGCTGCGGATCAGTTACCGGCTAAGCTTCCACCTTGCCAACGTCACCTGCGTTCAGCCTGTGTTGCATTGTCGATCGTGCATATTCGAGTGGCCCATGGATGTCTGCCTATCCAACAGGACGGTAGGTGAACTGGATCTTGACATGTGTGTGTGCCCCCTGTTGGCCCCCGACCAGGAGTGTCACTGTGATACCCGTTTATGGGATGCCTTGATACTTGGCATGCATGCTGGCAGCTGGACCTGGGAGATCGCACAACTCCTCGTGTGCAGTGACCACATTGAACCGCTCCCCTATTGGGCTGTAGTGCTAATTGGTGAAAGGGGGTGGACGCAGCACATCTGTCCGGACCTGCTAATGGATCGCCTCGCCGTCCTGTTTGATGAAGTCGACAACGACCTCATGTTGGAAATGATAGCCTACGGAGTTGCAATCGCTTTCATGGACGAGTTACTACATACCTGCAGCTACAACAGATTGGAACCCATTGCACATGTCCCAACACCTTGTTGGATCTTGGAGATCTGGTCACGTATCCCACGACAACAGTGGACATGGCTGCATTCGCCTGGACTCCGAATACATGAGCGGACAACAATGCGGGTTGACACACACCTGTGAAGGGTGAGGCACTCCCCCGGAGTGGACAGCGGCGCTTGGCAACATTCCTCATCCTGACATACTGCTGCATTGGTCTGCATGTTGTGGCACTTATCTTGCCCATACTGACACGCATATGCTAATAAAGTCTACGCACCTTCACTTGTATTCAACTGTGATGAGTGTTGATTTGAATGACAATGTGTGTCTCACTGCCTATCTGGGTCACGGTCAGACATGCATATTGGTAGCATTACCCAGGGAGTACCTTTTTGTGGAATCACTGTCCCTACATTCATCCATACTTTCATACTTGATTGGTCATAGCCACGACACATCTGTGTGAATCAGAATGTTTTTTTCGCATTCAGTGGAGTGTTGAAGCTGGAGCAGTACAGGGCCATGTACACCCCACCTTACATTGTTGCCCTGTGGAGGGCCAGCCAGAGTCCATTAGGGATTGACAAGTTCATCGGAAGAGGCAGACTTCAGTCCGCAGTGTGATTGCTGTGTCATTGGTAACCAAACTGAATATGGCAGTCCCTGTCGAGGTCCAAGGTGAGTGTCGCTGAGTGTATCGGGGACAGTGGAAGGTGTTAATCCAGGGCATGATGCAGAGGGCAGAACCAAGCTGAAACAGGCCATATGGCAGAGATGAATGCTACCACTTCATTCTTACCACAGTGCCAGATTCATCATCATGTTCGTCCTCTGATGTGTCAGGTGCCTCACATATGGGTGGTGGTGTTTAGTCTGCATCACTGTGTGGCACTGACACTTCAGGGGCGGAGATGTGGATGGAGTAGTAGCAGCAGCATTCATCCGCGCCAGGCCTTATGGCGGCAATGCCATGACGAGGATGTGCAGGGCATGGAAGATCACAGCTACACCTCGCTGGTGTGCAGCCGTGGCAAACATTATTTCCGCCTGCATCCACTCCATGTTCAACATGATCCTCCGCATGTGTCCCAACTCCCAGCTGACATCGCTGGAGCCACTCTGACTAGACAGTTGCTCTTGGCTCAGAGTCATGACTCCAGCGATGTCAGCCATGGATTGTTGGAGAGCATGGAGCGGACAGTGGGTGTCCGTTAGGGACTGTAAGTGGTCCCTGATTGGACATAGACACCCATGTATGGCATCTAGTTTGGCTGCCATGAGGTTGAACCCCACCCGCAGCTGATCAGCCATCTTCTCCTGGCACCCTAACACACGGCGTTGGAATGCCATGTGTTGGCCGTGGGGGTCCTGGGAGACAGCAGTGGTGGTGTGCGCTTCCTGCTGTGTGGTCTGTGCAGGGGGTGGGGTGTCCTCGATGCAGCTGGGCTGCACTGCTCCTGGAGGTGGTGTGCCGAAGCTGTCCATGGGCTGTTGGAGGGCATCGGTGTCGATGTTGGGGAGGTCCCCTTCATCATCAGTGCTGAGTTGTTGGGTCTGCTCTGCAGGAGGTGTTGATTCTCCCTCTGCAATGTGAAGGGGAGATGCAGATTGACATTGTGTTCACATGTATGTTGACGCATTGGACAAGTTTACTTGCAGACTGCATGACAATGTACATTGTGGCTATTTGTGGGGAGATGCCTATGTGTTGCGGGACAGTTGACATTTCTACACCATCAGGGATGTGAGGTTGTACTTGTACATTGTCATCTCACAGTTTCCTGCTATGCCAAATGCAAATGGCCATTTTCTACACACAAGCGGCGGCAGTTGTATCCTCTGTTCTGTTGTGAAAGTGTTGCAGTTTGTACCACATTGTTGTCAATGTTGAGGTGCTCTGATTCTTATGTGTGTGTGCAGCATTGTGGGTATGTTGCCCCTTCAGCTCTGATTTGGCTGGCCCTTATCCCTTTCAGGCGGTGTGCCTTTGACTTCTGTGCTTATACAGTGCTGAGATGTTGCAGACTTGGGTAACTTGGGCTCTTGATCGGAGTTGTGACTCTTGGGCATGGTTTGTCTGCAGATGTGCTATACTTAATTGTGCATGTGTGCCATTGTGCCCATCTCCCCCGTCCCCCAGTCCATGGTCGTTACTCACCCTGTTGCTGTTGGCTCAGGTCATGTTGTGCAGTGTCTGGTCCCCCCAACTCCTGCCACCATCTCCCCAATGATGACTCGGGTCAGCATTCCCTCCATCTCATCCAGCTCCTGGTGTGTCGCTGGACTCCCTCCTCCAGTCTGCATTGCTGCTTTCAGGTTGGCTGCGGGTTTCAGCTTGGTTTTGCGCTTCACATCAGTCCAGAGCTTCTTGCAGTCGTCCACTTCCCTTCTCTTCACTCCGACTGCATTCACCTTGGCCAATATGGACTGCCATATTGTATTTTTAGTTGCCAATGACACAGTGGGAGTGATGCGCAGTTGGTGGTGGTGTTCTATGACCTCCGTAATGGGGATCTGGTTTTCCTGCGTACTGAACCGCGTCTTCCTCTTCTTCTTCTCCTTGCCCTTCCCTGACCCCGAGGTCCCAGGCTGGTCCTCCATGGGGCTTGTGGGGTTCTGGTTGTCCTCTGTATTGGCTCCGGCTACCTCCATGGTGCTTCGCAGTTGTTTTTTTTTTTTTGTTGGCGCTTTTGTAGTGGTTTTTCCCGCCTGACTTGTGGGACTTGCAGGCCTGGCGCTGCTTGTCGCAGTGTTTTTTTTTCGCAGTTGGGCCCATCGCAACTTTTTTCACGTTAGGCTTTAGATTTTTATCGCCTTCCCGGGGATTTTATCGCAGACATTTGCGGCTTTATCAGGTCACTATCACATGTTACCGCCTTGTTGAGAATGGGGCGTTAACACGGAATTATTTTCCCACGATGGACGGCGATATGTGAAATTGCGTTAACCCATTTTGGCGATGATTATCGCACGTTCTTGAGAATATCCCCCAAAATAAGTACTTACAAGGATTGGATCCTTGCAAGATTGGAAAGCTTACAAATTTGCAGGGACACTCGCTAGCTTGTTTATCAACCAATGTGGGCCAAAGCACCTTTCAAATGTTACAGAATGTTAGCTGTACACCACTCAACAATGCAAACTTTAGTTAGGAGGCTGCACTGTGTGAAATCTCCTGCTTTATGTTTAGGAGAAATGAATAGAGTACTTTTGCATGGTACTGTGGCAGATGGAGAAAAGGCTTGTGATGATATGCAGTTTCTTTGGTCCTGAGCATAATTCTAGGGAAAATGAAGAGTTGCTAAGAGGAGATGTTTCAGAACTGGATACAGATATTACAGTTGATAGTTTTGAAAAAGAGATTACCAAATTTAACACAGTGTGGTCTCAAAAACGAGAGTATGTTTGTATATGTTGTTGACACACTCACTAGATGATTCAAACACAGACTGTTGACTTGTATTTAAAAAGTTAAAAAGTAAATAGTGGTAACTGGTAAAAATATCAGTGATGTCACTGACCATGTCATGAGTGATGTAATATCTGAGATCATAGCCAGTGGATTGCGGGGGCATGAGTTATAGTTAGCTCAGATAACTATAACTGCTGCATTTCTCTGGTTTTGTATGAGTAAAATGCCAGCCTAACTATAACGTCCCTGTAACCTCTGTTTTTTCAGTGAATTTCGAAGGCTTTTTAATTGTATTTCATAACTATTACGTCCCTGTATTTTTTTCTATAATTAGATATTGAACAATACATCTGGATGGTGCACCAATTATTGTTGTATTTGTCTTCTATTTATTTAAAAAGTACATTAATCATCTTATTTCAAGATATTTATGATTTTCGCGATGACATTGCAATCACCAAGGACACACAGTGGATACTGTGTGTTTTTACAAAGTGTAAAACACATATATAGAAACAATTTACATAAAGTTTGAGTCTAGCTGTTTAGTAAGATATTAATTTAACTTTCCCCTTTGTATTCATTCGCCAAAAAACTACATCAAAAATGCATTTTCCTTGTTCGTGGAGGATACCAGGGGTTTATTACTGCACTGTTTAGAGTCATATTTTTATAGGGAGTTTGCATAACAGCAATATTTTAATCCGATTTTCCATTTTCGCATTTACTCCGAGAGTCATGATGATGTCGGTAACCGCGACGATTGCACCTTTTTTATAAAGTATAAAACACATATATGCACACATTCTACTGTATTTTAGACACTAGGGGTTTATCAGTGCACTGTTTAAAATCCTATTTTTCTAGGTAGTTTATATAAAATTCATCTTTAAAACCGATTTTCTGTTTTTGCGGTTCCGCCGGGGGTTGCAATAACATTGGTCGTCACAATCATCATCAATACGTAGTGAAAAAGCAAAACAAAAGCAGGAATTCAATAGCCACCACCACATACGAACGTATAACTACAAAATAGATTATAACAAACACACTAAACACATTACTATCTAAAAGATTCTATAATAGCATGTATAACTTCCTTAATATCTCCATAACACAGTGTATAACTCTTTCAGCAGAACCTGTGACTGCATACATCACTGTATCAGTAAGTCTCTCATTCACTGTATAAGTATTTCAGTGGATCTGTGATACAGTGCATCAGTCTATCAATGGTTCTGTAACAAACTGTGTAACTGCGTAACTGCCTCAGTGCATATATGACTGGGTGCATCAGTGTCTCAATTTTGTTGCAAGAGTCTCTCAGTGGATCTATGAATAGGTGCATGAGTGCCTTTGTGCATTTGTAAGTAAGTATATGACTGTCTGACTATATCTGTGAGTGGATACATGAGTGGGTGAGTGGGTGCATGACTGTCTGAGTATGTCTGTGAGTGAGTACATGAGTCTCTCAGTGGGCCAATGATTGGAGCATGAGTGTCTCAGTGGTTCTGTGAGTAGGTGCATGGATATCTGAGTGGGACTGTGAGTGGGTGTGTGAGTTTCTGAGTGTATCAGTGACTGGGTGTATAAATCTCTGAGTGGGTCTGTGAGTGGGTGTGTGAGTCACTGTATGGGTGTGTGAGTATCTGAGTGGGTCTGTGACTGGGTGTATGAGTGTCTGAGTAGATCTGTGAGTGGGTGTATGAGTGTCTAAATGGGTCTGTGAGTGAGAGCATGTGTCTCTGAGTGGATGAGTAAATGGAAGCATGCATGAGTGTCTGAGTGGGTCTCTGACTGGGAGGGTGAGTATATGGGTGGGTCTGTGAGTGGATACATGATGCTTTGAGTGCATGAGTGAGTAGGTGTGTGTATATCTGAATGCGTTTGTGAGTGGGTGAATGAGTCTGAGTGTATGAGTAAGTGACTGAGTACATAAGTCTCTAAGAGAGTCTGTGACTGAGTGTGTGAGTGACTGTGGAAGTGTGAGTGGGTGTAAGAGTGTGAGTGGATCTATGAGTGAGTGTATGAGTATCTCAGTGGGTATGTCGGTGGCTGTGTGAGTATCTCAGTGGGTCTGTGATTATATACGTTAGTGTGTGAGTGGGTCTGTAAGAGGGTGCATGAGTAGTTCAGTGGGTCAGTGAGTGGGTGCATGAGTGCCCAGGTGGGTCTCTAAGAGGGTGTAAGAGTCTCTAAGTAGGTATGAGTGAGACTGTGTGCATAAGTTAATGAGTAGGTCTCTAAGTAGGTACGTGAGTCTCTGAGTGGGTCTGTACATAGGTGTGTCACTCTCTGAGTGAGTCTGTGAGTGGGTGCATGAGTACCTGAATGGGTGTGTGAGTGGGTGCATGAGTATCAGAGTGGGTATGTGACTGGATGTATAAGTATATGAGTAGGTATATAAATGGGTGTATAAGTGTCTGAGTGAGTTTGCGAGTTTTTACATGAGTCTGTGAAAATGACCGACAAATTTTTTTAAAAATATATTTTCACCAATATTTGTGATGTCGCCGTGATATTTGCAACATCCTCACAATGGTTCACGAGGGGGGCTCACTGTCCATTGCGGCTTCATCTTAAATATCACACATGATTTAAAAAAAATAATTTTGGACCTAATACCCCAATTTCTAAAACTTGGGGTCACAGTATCACCACCCTGACCCTTTATGTTAGCTTTGAACAAATTTTCAGCACCAGGAACCATTCCAGATCAATAAAGTGGCGGTCGCAACTTTCTGTTCAGGTTGCGTCCAGCCAATCAGAGCATTCCTGTTGATGCGCGCATTCACAATTTACCACAAAAGTGTTGCGATTTATACGTGAGCATGGCAAAACCATCATGAAATATCTTCTGCCAGAGACATCACTATATTGTTTGGAGTTAATTTCACCAAAACTATTGAACAGATTTGCACCAAATAACAAAAAGCACAATCTGTGTAGCAACATCTACCTTTCTGCCAAATTTGGTGTAATTCCGTCCAGCGACCACACAGTATGTGATTATAGTTAGGACCATATTTCCCTAAGAAAAGCATTTTTTGACTTATCTATATCTCTTGCGCCATTTGATGATTCATCACGTAATGTTCGGAAAAAAGTGTACTGCTGATTAGAGTTGTGCTTGGAAAGATTTAGGGTGATCCGTCGAGCCGAGGCAGAGAAAAAGCAGTGGTCAAAAACAGTGTGTTTCACTTGATAATTCCCATAGAGATTTTAGACACGACTTCAGTCCGAAACGTTGGACAGAATTACACTGAATTTAACAGAAAAGTAGTTCTTGGTCCAGAAAACGTGCCTTTTGGTATTTGGTGTAAATCTGTTCAGTAGTTTTCGAACTGTTAAAGGAAATTCACATTTGTATATCTAGGTGAAGCCTAAGCACAGATCTCATGGTGGGATCTGATTGGCTGCCAACACTTCATCCAGGAAGTGTTGGCAGCTATCTTGGAACCAATATACATGATCACACCCCATTGAAATGCATTGTAGTGAAAGGCAGGTTTTGAGGGTCACAAAAAGGAGAATGTATAAATGGTGATAACAGATTTTAGCTACAATATAAATTATTTGTTGATGGTACCATACTCATTTTTGGAATTGTAGTGTGTTCTAAGGTGGTATTACCCTGTGAAAAAGCATTCTGCTGGGATTTCATCAATCATGTTTGCGAGAAAACTATTTTCTCATGATTTTCACATAGAGGTTATGGAAGGTGCTCCAGAAGTTAAAATGAGGGCATATATTCTGTAAATTCACTCTACCTTTCTCAACCATAAGAGAATGAAGTCTGCCATTCTCAATAAATCATGTACTTCCAACAGGAGCAGCTTGTCAATTGATTCGCTTGTGTTCTACTGTAGCCTCCCAGGGTGTTCTAAAGAACAACAAAAGCGCTAACAGTTTTAATTATGAAAAAAGTATGGCACATCTGAAGCCATCTTGATTGAATCAAACTGGTAAAATGTAAAACATTTAATTTAGAAAACAACAAAATGAGGGGGTTCAGTTTGTCATAGAAATTATGGTTAGTGCCTTACAAAGAAAAATTAGGACACATTTTAAGTGATATCTCTAATATCTTCCTCTTCTATTTCATTAAAACATTCTGACATGCAGACTGAAACATGCACTTTTAACACCAGCTGCAGATTGACAGTTAACTCCCTGGTGATCGGCAGCTTTACTACAGTCCTCTAATGAGCAACTAGAGTGCTAGCATTGTGACTTTATGTCAAAAGTATTGCACATCTCTACACCATCTTGATGGAGTCGAAGTGGAAAACTGAAAGCATTTTCTATTGAGGATACTGCATTAAATGAGGAAATTAGGGAGCTTTCAAACAAATAAGTCTCCCAAGATGGCCACCAGATAAAAAAAGAGCCCAAATATAGCACAAATATGACCCACAAAGTAGCCCAAGTATAGCCCAATGAGAGAAGTGTTCATAACACTTAGGGGCATATTAGCAAGGGCGGTATCGCCGCTTTAGCGGCACTTTTTGCCGCTAAAGCGGCGATATTTCTATCGCCCTATTAACAAGCTGTCGCTAACAGCTGTTAGCGACAGCTTTATGGCGAAAGCGACCGTTTTGGTGCCGCTTTGCATGTCAGCGATATATATCGCTAATGACATGCAAAGTAGGCGTTCCTGACTAACACGTCATGGAAACACTCGTAGACACAACTTCGCCCTATTATCAACGCGGCCACAGAACCGCGAAGCGATAAAAAAAGTTGCGCTAACCGCGATTAGCGCTGGAATTTAACACCTGCTAAAAACTTGACTTAACCATCTTGTCAATGGGAGGTGGATTGTAAGGTTAAGTCCTCACCTGCCTATTAGCAAGCTTTTCATTAGCGCAGTGAATTTATCGCTGGATTTCTCGCGCTATTGCTGGGTTTCGCCGCTATCGCTGGATTTTTTATCGCCTTGGAGATAAGCGTTGATAATAACGCGTTATCTCCGCGATGAAATCCAGCGATAGCCGGCGATAAAAAATTATCGCAAATCCTTGGTAATATGCCCCTAAATTCTTTTTTTTTCCCTTTTATATAGCAAAAACCTGACCCGAAGGTATTGGAGTGGTTTACATGAGCATCAGTTACATTACACAAGGACACATTCATTATGGCTTTAGGCATGTGGAGATTAAGTGATTTGCGCAGAATCACTGTATGTTGAGCTGATGCTGAAACTCGAGCATGGTTCCCCAGTTGCAAAGTCTGGAGCTCGGCCATAACGCCACATCCTCTCCCTTGAGGGTAACATATAATCAAGTGATAAGCCGGATAAAAAACAAAGATAGCAAATTATTTAAAAGTGCTTTGTGGCTATTTGAGAACTTAGTAAATATGCCCTCATTTCAGTTGTTTAGAGCACTAACAATAATTTGTATTGGAAGAAAGACCCTCTCATGGAGGAGGGTGCAGAGGCAACAAGTTGACCATGCTGGGCAGGCGGGAGGGAAAGTGGCAGCACAACGGACCATGGAGGGCAAGGGAAAGGGGGCAGAGGAAACAAACCAACCATGCAGGACAGGGAAGAGAGGCTATGGCAATGTAAAAAGCCATTGAAGGCAGAAGGACAAGGCAGTGGCAGTACAACCATACATACCAACAGACCCAGTCCAGGCAGGAGACTCCCAATGTTTTTAAGCCAAAAAGTGCCTTATTTTATCTGTCACCTGCCTAAAATCTCCTCTTTTTCAGTGTAAGTCAATGGGGAAAATCAATTCCCCAGATTTTTATCAAAATCTCGCTCTTACCAAGTTCAAAATGTTGGCAAGTATGGTACATCACGGCGGGCATGAGGAATGGGGTAGGGATATGGACTCGGAAAACTGAGGTCAGGAGGGAGATGGACAAAGGCACAAAACTGACCTTACAGGGCAGATGTCAGGTGTTGCAGCAGTACAATACACCACACGGGCAGGCGGGATAGTAGTGCAGCAGAACAGACCCTTGAAAGCAACAGGGAAGGGATAGGGCCGTGCAATTGGAGAACAGAGAGCAGAAGGGAAACAGGCAAGTTGACCATAACGGACAGACAGGAGAGGTAGTTACAGCATAACAGACCATGAAGGGCAGGATGAGGGGGCAGGGGCACAACAACGGACAAGACAAGGAAGAAGGGAGCAGATAGGGGTCTACACATGGAAAATGGTAGGCAGGGGGAAAAGGGGCAGGGCAGGAGCAGCAAGCTGACCATGGACAGCAGGCAGGATTGGCACTGGAAGCACAACCCACCATGGAGGGTAACAGTGAGACTATAATGGCATACACACAGATAACTGAGGGATGATGAGAGGGGGTCTTGGGCAGCAAGCTGACCACACAGGGCAGGTAGGGGCTGTGACAGCACAGAAGGCAATGCATGTCAAGTGGGAGGGTCAGTGGCAGCTCAACGGCCCTGGTGGGCAAGAGGGAGGGGGCAGGGGCATGTACAAAGGACCATGGAGGACAGAATGGAGGGGTAGGGGCTGGACACAGACAAAGGAGGTCAGGGAAAGAGCCTTCACAACAGACCACACAGGGCAGGCAGGAGGAGCAGTTGCAGCACAACAGAACATGGGGGACAGAAGGGACAGAAGGAGTGGCAGCAAAATGAACCATGTGGGACAGGAGGGAGGGGATAGGGGCATGGAACTAGGACAGGCAGCAGCCATATGGCCATGCTAGGCAGGTGGGAGGGGCAGTGGCTGCTCAACAGAACACTCAAGAGTAGCTAGGAGGGGCAGTGGAAGGTCCATGGAACGTGGTGGGCAAAAAGGAGAGAGCAGGGTCATGTACATGGACATCGGAGGGGGAGGTGGAGTAGGGGCAGCAAGCTAAGCACAGAGGCTAAGCAGGAGGGCAATGATGGGGCATAGAATTGGTAAACAGAGGGCAAGAGGCCTGGTCAGGGGAATCAAGCTAAATGGAGGGCAGTGGAAGCACATCGGACCTTGCAGGGCAAGAGTAAGGGGTCTTGTGCATGGACTCTGGCAACAGAGGGTAGGGAGGAGGTGGATGGGGCAGCAAGCTAATAGTTTAGGGCAGGCGGGAAGGGCAGTGGCAGAACAACAGTCACGCATGGCTGTAATGAGGGAGCAGGGTCATGGACTTGGACAAAAGGAGGTAAGGAGGGGCAGGAGCAGAAAGCTTAGGTAGGTACAGAACAATGCCAGGCCAGGCCCGGCGTCCAACTCCCCCACTGTGCATTGTGATGGGCATTTTACTTGACATTTAAAAAAAACTAGAAAACCAATGAAAACAGGGATGTTATAGTTAGGAAAAAGGCTTAAAAAAGTCAGAAATTCACTAAAAAAACAAAAGTTACATGGACGTTATTGTTAGGCTCAGATTTTACAGTGAAATTCAGCAGTTGTAGTTACCTGAGTTAACTACAACACACGCTCCCTCAATGCACTGCTTATGACCTCATATATTACTTCACTCATGACATGGTCAGTGACATCACTCATGCCATCTCAAATGATATCACTGATGACATCACTGATTTAAAAAAAAAAACTTTTCTTTATTGAGATTTTGCAATGCACATAGGTATGGCATAATAGACATCAAGAAGAATGGTTACAAAATTCTCAAGTTGTGCATCAAGAAAAATGGAGTAACAACAACAACAAAACATGATACAGAGTGCTTCCGTAAATATCAATGATGATCATCTTAGCAAATAACATCTTGTCTAAATTACTTGTCGTTCATCCTCCTTATGCTTGATATATATCTAAAATGGGTTATGCAAGGTGTGTTGAGGGCTCAACATCCTTCCCATGAGATTCACTTCATAAAGCGATAGCAGATCTTGCTCCCCCTCTTCATCAATAGTTAACACCAATAACAGCAGAGGATAAGTTATGGCAATACAACATCTCTCCCTCCAGTAGATGTACTCCCGCACTGTAATATCTATGTATAGATTTCTATCGGTCTCTAGGGGATGTGCCTGCAAATAAGCCTTCAGTGGTTGCCAGATGTCTTTTGGTCGTGACGTCGCTGGTTGTAGTGTGGCATATATTTCACTTGTGGTGTCACAATATACCAGATCTCGGAGCCATGCCTTCACAGTTGGAGTCTGTGCACTACCCCAATGTAGGGAGACCTGCTGCTTTGCAAGAAGTAGGGCAATTGCAGTAAACCGCTGCATTCCCTTCGGCAAGGATTGAACATATCCCAGCAGTGCCATCAGAGGTGTGGGGTGCAATGTATGTTCAATCATCAGGGACAATTGTCAGAAAACCTTCCCCCAATATGCCAGTATGGGCCCGCAAGTCCAAGCTAGATGTATAAAACCAGCTCGATCTACAGCGCATCTGACGCACATATGTGGCACGCTGGGATCCATTTTAGCTAACAGGTATGGTGTGACATATGCACAATGCAATTACTTAAAATGTAGCAGTTTGTTTCAGTGGTTGTTTGATACGAAGCACGTTTGTTCACAACAATAAGACCACACTTTGTCAGTCAATGGGAGGCCTAGGTCTTGCTCCCAGGCTAGGCATGCTTTCGCCCGTACAGCAGCGCAAAGAACCAGGGATGAATGATATAGCTGTAATACCAAGTGTGCCCCGTCGGATGCAGTGATAATTAAGTAAGTGGGGGGAAATCAGATGGTTCCGTTGTTGCAGTTGGGAGCGCTCTCTTCAAGGAACATCAAACCCTATGCAAAAGGAATCTATCCATATACAGCGCATCTCTATTCAAGGCGAGCTCCTCCATGGTGCGTAGTTGCGAATCTTTAAAAAAAATCCCCCACAGTACGCAACCAGTATCTGGTTAGGGTGTTTTTAGTGAGAGTTTCTGTTGTGGGAGGAAACCAGGGATAATCGGCTAGCGGTATGTGCGCGGAGTACAAGAAATCCGCTTGTAGGTATCGCCGTAGTTTAGACCATGCCCAACAGGCGGTAGGTAATATCTGAATTTTCATGGGATTAAGAGGGAGGCCTTGTGACAATATGGCCAATAGTGAGTTGGGATATATCTGTGAACATTCTGGTTTTAGATATTGGAGACGGGCATCCATATGGTACCAGTAATATGTAAAGTGGATTTGAGTGATCAGATAGTACAAGTAAAACTCAGGAACCCCAAACCCTCTCCGGCTATATGGCATGGTTAGAGTATCCCACCCTATGTGCGGTTGTTTGCCCGCCCATATAAGTTGTGTAACTAAGGTCCGGAGCGTATCGAAATATTTTGTGGTGAGTGCAATGGGAATGTTTAAAAAGAGATATAAAAAATGTGGAAGTACCACCATTTTCATGATGGCTATCCTGCCAGCAATAGAGAGAGGGAGCTTGATCCATTGTTCAACTTGCTTGCAAGTTTGTCTACTGCAGGCCCATAGTTTAGTCTAATCACTTCAGGTGTGCTACAATGCAGAAAGATGCCCTAATATTTCGGGGGATCAGTACACCACTGCAGCAGGAATTCAGTATCAACCTGAGTAGTGGCTGGGGTCAGCGGGAAGACCTCCGATTTGGCCCAGTTGATAGTTAGACCTGAATATACTCCAAATTGCACCACCTCGTGCAGCAATGGAGTTAGGTTAGCACTTGGGTTACGTACAAATAGCATCACGTCGTCGGCATAAAATGAGGCCACTAGAGGGCCCCTATGGAAACTCAGCCCACGATGGACATGTCTCTCTTAGATATGCCGTGCACCAGGGGGTCCATGGCTATAATAAATAGCAGAGGGGAGAGTGGGCAACCCTGTATGGTGCCTCGCGTAAGAGGTAACTGGGGGGTTATCTCACCATTAAGTTTGAGGCGAGCAGCAGGGGCCGCATATAGAAGTTGAATTAAATTGACAAATTCAACCGGGATCCCCAGTTTCTGTAACACCGCGCATAAAAAAGGCCACTCTAGGAAATCGAAAGCCTTCTTGGCATCGAGTAAGATCGCTGCTGCAGGAAGGGTGGGTTCTAGTTGATTAATGACTGCAAATATAGCCCGCAGATTTACCGTGGTGGAGCGGCTAGTGATGAATCCTGCCTGAAAAGGACATATGATCTTGTCTATTAACAAAGAGAGGTAGGTGGCTAGGATTTTGGCCAAAATTGTGTAGTCTTGGTTTAGAAATGTCAGTGGTCTATAGGAGGTGCAGTTACAGGGTGTTTTGCCAGGTTTGAGTGGGAGCGTAATTATAGCTTCCCGCATAGTGGGAGAGAGCACTCCTGTCTGTAGAGCTACTGATGACATCACTGATGATATCATCCACAGAACCACTCACACATCCACTCATACACCCTCACAACCACTCATATATGAATGAATGAATGAATGAATGAATGAATGAAAACACATTTATAAAGCGCATGGCTACCCGGAGGCATCCCAGCGCTAGGACTGAACACAAGGGGAAGGCGGAGGGACCGCGAAGAGCTAAGGAAACAAAAAAGTTTTCAATTGTTTGCGGAAGGCAACATGATTGGACACCATACGAAGAGAAAGTGGAAGAGAATTCCAAAGTTTAGTGGCGTTATAGGAGAACAGGCGTCCACCACTCCTAGCCTTCTTAATCTTAGGGACCACGGCTAGATGGAGATCATCTGATCGAAGTTTCCTATTGGCTTTATAGGGGCGAATCATGGCAGAGTTAATGGAGGGACCAATCCCCTGCATAGATTTCTGAGCTAGGCAAAGTGACTTGAATCTAATGCGTTCCTGGACTGGGAGCCAGTGAAGAGAGACAATCGCCGGTTTCGCCGATTGTCGATTGGGGACTCCCATAAGAAGCCTGGCAGCGCTGTTTTGCACAGACTGAAGTTTAGAGACTACTGTAGTGGGGACACCCAGGTACAGTGCATTGCCATAGTCCAGTCTGGACAGTATAAGTGATTGAACTAATACTTTTTTGGCTTGGAAGGGAAGGAGCGGGAGGACTTTACGGGCCATTCTAAGCAAGCCATAGCAAGTGGCTGCCGTCTTCCTAGCCTGTACTCTAAAGCTCAGGTCCTGATCGAGCCAGATGCCCAAACTCTTGATTTCTGATTTTGGGACCGGGGGGGGGGGGGGGACCCATGCCAACTGGCCACATAGAGCTGGATTTGTAATTGAGAGGGTTGCCTAGTATCATGAGCTCAGTTTTCCCACCATTGAGCTTGAGCTGGGACGCGTCCATCCAACTCGAGATGTCCTCTAGGCAGGGGTAGAGGCTGTTAGTACTTTGATCAGCTTGGTTTAATGCCACCACTAATTGCGTATCGTCGGCATAGGTCACCATGCGAATTCCATAGGGGGCTACAACAGATGCCAGTGGGGCCATGTATACATTAAAAAGGGTCGGGCTGAGCGAGGAACCCTGAGGAACTCCACTCAGTAGTGGGGTAGATTTGGAGGCAAAGCTCTCCTCAAATACCTGAAAGGACCTTCCCTCCAGAAAAGAACACAGCCATTGAAGCGCCATGCCTGTTACTCCTATCTTCCTGAGCCGATGAGCCAAGATCTTGTGGTTCGCCGTGTCAAATGCTGCACTCAGGTCAAGGAGTATAATGGCAGTCGAACCTCTCGAATCTAAAATTTTCCTGCTTTCCTCCACCACGGCCAACAGGGCCGTCTCGGTACTCTGACGTGGGCGGAAACCTGTTTGCGAGGAATGAAGCAGGTTGTGGGTTTCGAGAAAGCCTGAGAGATTTTGATTTACATGTTTCTCTGTCATCTTACCTATTCCTGGCAAGAGAGATATGGGGCGATAGTTGCCCAGATCTGCCGTGTCCAAATTTGGTTTCTTCAGCAGGGCTTTCACCATGGCCCCTTTCCAGGAGATAGGCACTGATCCTGTGGTCAAAGACGCGTTAATCAGGTCAGTAAGATTAGGGGCTATTATCGGTGCTACCTGTTTCAGGATGTTAATCGGAGCGGGGTCCCTAGGTGATCCGCTCTTTATCGTGGAAAGCAGAATGAGGAGAGAATCTTGCGAAAGGGGGGGAAACACCTCTAATGTGTGTTCAGAAAAGCGTGAGTCGGGATCCATCTGGTTATGGGAAATCTTACCTGTGTCAGACTTATGCGGCAGGGATTTAAGGATGTTCTGAACCTTAGTGGTGAAATATTCTGCCAATTTATTACAACGTAGATCAGAGATATCAGGTACTATTCGTGGGACAGGGGCTTTAAGTAGTTTTTATGATACTAAAAGTTTCTCTGGGAGAGTTGGCGGCTAATAAGATCTTACCCTCATAAAAGGTAGCTTGGGCTTTTTTATTTCTGCTTTGTAAGCACTGATAGCTGCTTTGTATTCCAGTTTCTTGCTGTATAAAAATCTTTCCTCCAGTGCCTTTCCTTAACCTTACAGCGCTGTTTTAGAATACGCAGCTCAGAAGAGAACCAGGGGGACTTATAAGAGCCATTGGTCTTTTTTATCCTAGTTTTTGGAAGGACCACATCCAATGAATCTTTTATCCAGCTAGAGAAGTCCTCATTAGCTATAACTGGACATGGATCCGATATGGGTCGGGTCCTTTCCAGTTCTCGAGTCCATTTCTCCAGGGGGAGTTTGGACCAGGGGCGGGCTTGGGTCCATATCGATTGAGTGAAAGATTCGGTAACCTGAGGGAACCAGGAGAGGGAGACCAAAAAATGGTCTGACCATGGGAGAGGAGTAGGCTCTTCCCCTTTAAGGTCCTCTAAACTAGAGAACACCGAGTCAAGATGGTGTCCTTTTACGTGCGTGGGCTGCAGTATTTTTTTAGGCAGTTGGAAGGCCGTGAGATCCTTAGCCAATTCAATTGCAATTATCGCTCGTGGGTCGTCGAAATGAAGATTGAAATCTCCGAGCAGTGTGAAATTAGCCGCTAAGCTTGCTAGGTTAACCACTGCCTCCAGGACAGATTTATTAAATGTTCCTACCGCTCCCGGGGGGCGATAGATAAGAATGCCTGTAAGAGAGAGCAGTGGCGAGAATTCAATGACAAAATGGGCGTTCTCACAGTCTGAGAGGGGGTTCCCAAGCAGACGACAGATGAATTGTTCCTTATAGATAATGGCAATTCCCCCACCTTTACCTGTTGTTCTGTCTACCCTCAGTATCACGAAGCCAGGAGGGAGAGCTTGCACAATATCTGGCTCGGAACTGGTGTTAAGCCAAGTTTCCAATAGGAACAGCACATCCGGGTCAGAGTGTTTGATTAGCATCCAGATCTCTGTGGTATGCTTGGGCAGGGATCTACAGTTTAATAAAAGGATTTTATACTGGACCTTGGCTGAGGTGGATGCGGAGTTATTGATAGTAAAATTACACCTACAGTGGGGGCAACTTCCGGGGAACTGTTCTGGCAGGAAAACGTGGGCACAGGCAGTCCCTACAGAGCCGTCCAACTGTTTAAGCTGAGTGCTGGAGTAAAAAAGTCGATTAGGGGGAAAAGGAGCAGGGGTTCTGGCCCCTGGGCCCGGTCGGGCGCGGACGGGCGCAGAAGGGCTTGCCTTAGGCGCGCCAGCGGCGCGCCCGCTGCGCGCGGTCGCCTCATCACGCGCTTTTATCTATATGAAACTGCGCCGGGAACAGCAACTAGACTGCTGACCCGGCGTTCGACGAGGAGCGGAAGTGCGTAAGCCCCTTCACCCCCAGCGCACTTAACACAGCTTTGTCCCACCCCACACACAGTACATCATTTTTAAAAAGAATCACCGAGTTAAAACCAAGTTTAAGAGCAGTTTTAAAAAACAGATGCAAAACAATTTACTAGCAGCAAGAGGCGCTAAATTATTTCACCAGCAGAGTCACTCTTAACACACGAGTGCTCTACCTCCGGTCTCGTGTCTCAGCCCCAGCGCGGTCGCCTCATCACGCGCTTTTATCTATATGAAAGTGCGCCGGGAACAGCAACTAGACTGCTGACCCGGCAATCGACGAGGAGCGGAAGTGCGTAAGCCCCTTCACCCCCAGCGCACTTAACACAGCTTTGTCCCACCCCACACACAGTACATAATTTTTAAAAAGAATCACCGAGTTAAAACCAAGTTTAAGAGCAGTTTTAAAAAACAGATGCAAAACAATTTACTAGCAGCAAGAGGCGCTAAATTATTTCACCAGCAGAGTCACTCTTAACACATGAGTGCTCTGCCTCCGGTCTCGTGTCTCATACACCCATATAACCACTTACACATCTGATCCAAAGTGTCCCTCATACCCCCACTCACTCAATCACTCACTCATACAGCCACTCACACAGCCATTCACTTCCAATGCACCTACTCACACAGCCACTCACTCACTCATACAGTCATGCACACAGCCACTCACTCACCCATGCAACTACTCACACACCTATATATTCACCTATACAACCACTCACACACCCAGTCACCTCACCAAAACAACCTATCACTCACTCACACATAAATCCAAACACCCATCCACACACCCATGCAAGCACTCACATGTGTACTCACTCACCCATACAGCCACTCACATAGACACTCACTCTCCAATGTAGCTACTTACACAACCAATCAGTTAAACAAGCACTCATTCAAACAGCCACTCACTCATATGGCCACTTACACATGCAGTCACTCACCCATACAGCCATTCACACAGCCACTTAGTAACCGATACAGCCACTCACATATCTACTCACTCACCCATACATTCACTCATATGCCCGCTCACTCACCAATACAGCCACACACACAGCCACTCTCCCACCCATACAGCCACTCACACACTCACTAATACAGCCAGTCATGAAGCCACTCCCACACCCAAACAGTTATTCACACACCCATCTATCCACCCATATAGGTACGCATACACCCATTTATTCACTAATACAGTCACTCACATACCCACTCACACACCGATGCAGCCACCCAGACATCCACTCAAACACAGCTACACAGTGACAAAGCCACTCACATAATATATGTTAGAAATAGTATCATATTAGTAGTACACAAAGTATAGTAATTTAACTTTTGTAGTAACTTTGTATACATGTTTAACACTCATGAACTTTTAGAAAACAATCACAGGACATAACTGTTTGCTCTTGCTTGGCGGGTGCTGACAGCTCCTGCCAAGCAAAAGCAAACTCTCCGTTTCCAGCAAGTGGAAAATGTCAAACAGCTCCCATTCGCTGGAAGTGGAGGTTTCTTCTCTTTCCCTGCCCACAGGCATGCTCTCACACACAGGGAGCTGCATTTTTAGCAGTTCCCTGTGTGTATGAGCAATGTCTGTTCCCACAGGAGGCAGGTAGCCGGCTGGGACTATGGGGGCCATGAGGCTCCCCCTGCGATCCCCAAGATGCACACTTGGTGCCCTGGGAAGGCTCCTAGGCACCCAGGTAGTTGTGGCCAGGCCCCAGGGATGTTGTCCCCATGGCTGATTTCAGCCCGTAGAGGGGGGCATGTGGCCCCCCCTCCCCCACTCAATTAAGCACAGGCCCCAGGGGAGGTAAACGTTACGTCCAAGGCACACTAGCAAGAAATCCCTCTGCTGTAAACAGCAGAGGGATTGATTTCCTTTTCTTTTTTTTTTGCCTCAGGAGGTGGGGAAGAGCTTTCCTACCCTCCCAAGGCATATTTTTTCAATGTAATGAGGATCGCGTGCATGGCTTGCTGACGTCCTTACATTAGAAGTGAAACTGAAATAAGTCAATTGGCTCATTTGAGTTTCACTGCTTCAGTGCTCACGGGGCTATCTCAGCCTCCTGAGGACCAAAACACATGGGAGGGGGTATTGTTGTATAGGGGAGATTCTGCCCTTTCCAATGGTGCCCTTCCTTAGTGGATCCCTGCTTGGGGATCGCTGCAGGAGGGCAATACCCAAGCAGGGATCCATCACTAGACACCAAGGAGGGGGGAGTGGCCCCTTGAGCAAGAGCCTTCGCTCCCACCAACATTTTTGGACATATTCAGTCTTTCTGCCCCCCTGGGAACAGATGGGGCCAATAACCCCAAATCTGCCCACCCTGGGGCATAGAAAGCCCACTAGGAACCAGGAATCTTTTAAATGTAAATATGGGGTGGGGTTTCCCTGAACAGGCATTTTATTCCCCTACCCCACCAAGAAATTAGCACAGTCTTTCTGCCCCCCTGGGGTGATATAGGGGCAATAGCCCCTGATCTGCTTCCAGGGGGGCAAAAAGCCCACTAGGAATCAGGGATTACATTTTTATGTAATTTAGGGGTGGAGGCTGCCCAGAATGGGCATGCCAATGCCTTTGCCCCCCACAAAATAGCCACAGACTTTCTGCCCCCTGGGGGCAGATGGGAGCAATAGCCCCCTATCTGACCCCCCAGGGCAGCAGAAAGCCCACTAAGAACCAGGAAGTATTTTTTATAAACAGAGTAGGTGTGGTAGCTGCCCTGAATGGGCATGACAATGCACCCACCCCACTCAAAAACAAATGGGCAGTTTTCCTGCCCCTCCGGCGGCATATGGGGGCAATAACCCCCGATCTGCCCCCCCAGGGGACAGAAAGCCCACTTGGAAGCCAGGCACTAATTTTTGTTTGTAGTTCAGAGGTTGGGAATGCCCAGATTAGGGATGCCAATGCTACCACCCCTCCCCAAAAAATAGCCACAGCTCTCTGCCCCTGGGGAGGGAGGAAAACCCACTAGGCACCAGAGATATGTTTATGGGCATGTCAGGGAGCGGCCCCTTAGGCAAGATTCACTCCCCTTATTTGTGCTCACATTTTGGCCATATTTTGGCAAATATTTTTAGGTTCCTCTAGTCACTAGCAAAAGTTTCTGAGTGAGTGTCAACTGGAGTTCGGCTGACAGTCTGTACTGGTGTTTGCCTGGCTGTGTGTGAACCTGCTTTTGCTGGCAGTGTGTGTGGACTAGTGCTTGGCTTGCAGTGTACATGGACTGTCATTTGGTAACGGTCTGAGTGGATGGCACTTGTCTGGCAGTGTGTGTGGACTGCCGCTAGACTGGCAATGTGTGTGGATGGCACTTGGCTGGCAGTGTGCGTCGATGGCGCTTGGCTTGTGGTGTGCATGGATGGAGCTTGGCTGGTGGTGTGGCTTGCATGTATCATCCAGCGTTTTATTATCCAGAATTTTCTGCAAACCTCAAATTTAGCTAAAAAGTCAAACTTTTCTCATATTTCTGTGTTGAAAAGTTGTGGGATCATGGCAACAACACAAATTTCCCAACATTCAGCATTCTCCTCAGTCTCCTAATAAAAATTATACCTCACATGTGTGGGCGCCCAAAGGGGAGAACCTAAAAACATATAAATGAAAACTGAGGAGGAACCAATGTGGGTCCAAATGGGCCATTTTTTTAGGTCGAGCCTAGCGGCAGCGCACATGCCCTACTCGCTCTGCAAGACTGCTGTAGTAGAGTATGGGAGAGTAGCCATGCCCACTCTCCTCCCATATTTTTCATTGGCTTGTGTCATTGTCTTTCATAAATGCTGCCTTCGGATACGTTAATAGGCTTGTTAGTCCCTCCTTAGGACGGCCTTGTCTTCATTTGTACCCTCCCATGGCGACTGGCCCCTTTACTTCGGTTGTTTCACGGGACCTGTTATTTAGTCTGTAAGCACTATTTACTTTATTGAGTTTCTCTTACTGCAGGCCGGACATGCACTGCTTCAGCTAAAACCACTTGTTTTTTTTTAAGCAGCACGGCCGCCCCGTAACACGGGCGCCTGCTTTCAATCACTTTAACCAAGCAATATCTTGTGTCTGTTTAAACACCCCCAAATAAAATGGATTTAGAAATGATTAGCGAATTAAGTCATGTGAATTCCAGGTAGCATATAATCCTGTGCTAATGGGCTGAAGCTGACAATAGCACATCTGTGTTACATGTCATCTGTACTAAAGCCACCTGACGGGTTGTTTTCAAAAGCCTGTTTTATTAACAGCAACACCACCACCACCACCAATACCACCACCACCAATACCACCACCATCAATACCACCGCCTTCACCAATACCACCACCGCCAATACCACCACCAATACCACCACCACCAATATCACCACCACCACCGCCAATACCACCACCACCATCAATACCACCACCACCAATACCACCACAACCACCACCAACATCACCAATACCACTACCACCACCACCACCAATACCACCACCACCACCAATACCACCACTACTATCACTACCAATACTACCACCACCAATACCACCACCACCAATACCACCAAGACCACCAATACCACCACCACAATCAATCCCTCCACCATCACCAATACCACCTCCAATACCACCACCAATACCGCCACCAGAACCACCGTCACCAATAACACCACCACCAATACCACCACCACCAATACCACCACCACCACCACCAGCACCAATACACCAGCACCAATACCAACACCACCAATACCACCACCACCACCACCAATACCAATACCACCGATACCACCACCAGCACTAATAATACCACCAATACCACAACTAATACCACCACCACCAATACCACAACCACCACGACCAATATCACCCTCCACCAATACCACCACCACCACCACCAATACCACCACCACCAATACCACCACCACCTCCACCACCACCACCCCCACCACCAGTAATACCACCACCAATACCACCACCACCAATACCACAACGACTAATATCACCACCACCACCAATACCAACACCACCACCAAAACCACTACCACCACCACTATCAATACCACCACCTCCACCACCACCAATACCACCACCAATACCACTACCACCACCCCCACCACCAATACCACCACCAATACTACCGCCACCAATACCACCACAAATACCACCACCACCAATACCACCAATAACACCACCACCAATACCAATACCACCACCACCACTAACACCACCACCAACAGTACAACCACTGATACCACCACCACCACCAATAACACCACCAATACCAAAACAAATACCACCCACACCAATAACACCACCAATACCACCACCACCAACACCAATACCACCAACACCAATACCACCACCACCAGCAATCACACCACCACCACTACCACCACCACCAATACTAATAACACCACCAATACCACCACCACCAATACCAACACCACCAATACTACCACCACCAATACCACCACTAACAACACCACCACCAATACCATCACCGATACCACCACCATCACCAATAACACCACCAATACCACAACTAATACCACCACCACCAATACTACAACCACCACCAATACCACCATGAGCATTATCACCCACCACCAATACCACCACCACCAACACCACCATCAATACCACCACCATCAATACCACCACCAGCAATACCACCAATACCACTACCACCACCACTAATACCACCTCCACCAATACCACCACCACCAATACCACCAATACCACTACCACCACCACAACCACCAATATCACCACCACCAACACCACCACCAATACCACTACCACCACCACCACCAATACCACCACCAATACCACCACCAGTACCACTCCCACCACCTCCACCAATACCACCACCACCAATACCACCACCAATACCACCACAAATACCACCACCACCAATACCACCACCACCATAAACACCACCACCAATACCAATACCACCACCACCAATACCACCACCAATACCACCACCACCACTAACACCACCACCACTAACACCACCACCACCAATACCACCACTGATACCATCACCAATAACACCACCAATACCACCACCACCACAAATACCACCACCACCACCAGCAATATCACCACCACCAATACCACCACCAGCAATACCACCACCACCACTAATACCACCACCACCAATACCACCACCACCAATACCCACCACCACCAATACCCACCACCACCAATACCCACCACCACCAATACCACTACCACCACCACCAATACCACTACCACCACCACCACCAATACCACCACCACCACCAATACCACCACCACCAATACCACCACCACCAATACCACCACCAATACTACCACCACCAATACCACCACAAATAACACCACCACCAATACCACCACCACCAATACCACCACTAATACCAGAACCACCACTAATACCACCATCACCAGCAATACCACCAATACCACCACCAACACCACCACCACCAATACTACCACCACCAATACCACCATCACCAATACCACCACCAATACCACCACCACCAATCCAATACCACCACCACCACCACAAATACCACCACCACCAATACCACTACCACCAATATGACCACTACCAATACCACCAATACCACCACCAATACCACCACCACCAATACCACCACCAATACCACCACTACCAATACCACCACCACCACAACCAACACCACCACCACCAGCAATACCACCACCAATACCACCACCACCAATACCAATACCACCACCAACACCAATACCACCACCAATACCACCATCAATACCACCACCTCAACCTCCACCACCACCAATACCACAACCTATACCACCACCAATACCACCACCACCAATACCACAACCAATACCACCACCACCAATACCACCACCACCAACACCACCATCAATACCACCACCATCAATACCACCACCAGCAATACCACCAATACCACTACCACCACCACTAATACCACCTCCACCAATACCACCACCACCAATACCACCAATACCACTACCACCACCACAACCACCAATATCACCACCACCAACACCACCACCAATACCACTACCACCACAACCATCAATACCACCACCTCACCACCACCAATACCACCACCAGTACCACTCCCACCACCTCCACCAATACCACCACCAATACCACCACCAATACCACCACAAATACCACCACCACCAATACCACCACCACCATAAACACCACCACCAATACCAATACCACCACCACCAATACCACCACCAATACCACCACCACCACTAACACCACCACCACTAACACCACCACCACTAACACCACCACCACCAATACCACCACTGATAACACCACCAATACCACCACCACCACAAATACCACCACCACCACCAGCAATACCACCACCACCAATACCACCACCAGCAATACCACCACCACCACTAATACCACCACCACTAATACCACAACCACCAATACCACCACCACCAATACCACCACCACCAATACCCACCACCACCAATACCACTACCACCACCACCAATACCACTACCACCACCACCACCAATACCACCACCACCAATACCACCACCACCAATACCACCACCAATACTACCACCACCAATATCACCACAAATAACACCACCACCAATACCACCACCACCAATACCACCACTAATACCAGAACCACCACTAATACCACCATCACCAGCAATACCACCAATACCACCACCAACACCACCACCACCAATACTACCACCACCAATACCACCATCACCAATACCACCACCAATACCACCACCACCAATCCAATACCACCACCACCAATACCACTACCACCAATATGACCACTACCAATACCACCAATACCACCACCAATACCACCACCACCACTAATACCACCACCACCAATACCACCACCAATACCACCACTACCAATACCACCACCACCACAACCAATACCACCACCACCAGCAATACCACCACCAATACCACCACCACCAATACCAATACCACCACCACCAACACCAATACCACCACCAATACCACCATCAATACCACCACCTCAACCTCCACCACCACCAATACCACAACCTATACCACCACCAATACCACCACCACCAATACCACAACCAATACCACCACCACCAATACCATAACCACCAATACCACCACCACCGCCAATACCACCAGCACCAATATCACCACCACCAATACCACCACCAATACCACCACTACCAATACTACCACCACCACCATTAATACCACCACCTCCACCACAACCTCCACCACCACCACCAATACCACCACCACCAATATCACCACCAATACCACCACCACCACTGCCAATACCACCACCACCACCACTGATACCACCACCACCAATACCAACACCACCAATACCACCACCAATACCACTACCACCACCACCAATACACCACCACCAATGCCACCACCAATACTGTCACCACCAATACCACCACAACCACCACCAACACCACCAATACCGCCACCAATAACACTACCACCACCACCAATACCACCACCACTGTTATGTTCTATATAGGTACCCTAATATAGGCCCGGGTAACATCATACTCCTTTACCTACATTACCTCCCCTACAGTACACTGTAACACGCCTTTTAGGATTGAACCTTTACCTAGTTCTAGTTCTGGGTGCAGAAGGAGAGTCCTATAACTTCATCAATAGACTCACACAGTAAGAATGAATATTCAGAAGGGTTCTTAGAAACCAGGCTGTGGCTACACCACCTTCCTCCCCATATCTACGTACACGGTTCATCCCATACGTCATCCTCAAATCCAACAATGGCTAATACAAGCAACAAGGGACAAAGGAGCCACTTTCTGTATAAATACAGCACCTCTTGCTAGTGTTAGTTAGAGGGAACCGAGACTTCCAGGCCGACACACTGACCAGAGACGCTGAGGCTCCTGCATGCAGATGCTCCAGCTGACAGTGGTCTGAACATCCCTCACGGGGTGTCCAACTCGAGACCAAGAAGGGCTCCTACGTTCTCACACTTCAGGTAATGGGGTACGACTAAATCCTAGAGGGATTCTTGGCTTCACAACTACTCACATGCTAGGTACACTTAGGTACATCTAGATAGGCATCGTAGGAGTACGCGATTTCCTTTATCATACATTTTATATTCATGTATTCATTTATGCTTATTGCAAAATGGTAGAACTGTACTATCCATTTATATTCACTGTACTGCTAATCATATATCTCTGCTACTGTCTAATGGTTGTTGCAGCTCATATATTCTACACAAGAATAACAACTGTTCAATAAACCCTTATTGAAACGCCCAGGCTGTTTATTCTGTGTATCTCTGAGACTGAATAAGTAAGCACGAGTGACTGAGTGAAAAGTAGTACATTGTTTCCACGATCCTGAGGGATCAGGGTTGTCATGTTCTGAGGTGCCAGAAACTATTCTTTCCCAGATAAGAGGAGACACTAGTGGCACTGTGAGCTAGCTTATGTAAACAGGCTAACATTCCTTGGTGGGGGTGCTCAGAGTCAGTCTGCCACCAAACCCACAGTTCATGTTATCCGAACGCGCAGGTCCTGTATGGGTAATATAGGTTCTACACGACATTGCGCCGCCAACGTTGCTTGGGTACTTATTTAACAGTAGAATCTGAGTAGTTCAGTTGTGCTAATTCTCAGAGACCCCTACTCACAAACACCAGAGACGTCTGGAGTGGGTGGGCACAAATTTCCGCCACAGATGAGTAGGCGAAATATCCTATTTATTGGCTGTTGGTTAATCAAGCTCGAAGGACATTTTTTGTTCCTAAAATTGTGCATAAAACCTCATCATAAATTCCTTGGAAAGTTAGTTTGTGTTCTGTACACAATGACTAACCAGGTCTTAGACCCACTGCAAATGCCACTGCCCCTCTCAGACGAGGAGGAAGATGCAAATGGAATTAAAATTGTACCTAAATTCAGACGTACTATCACCCTGAAAATACTGGAATATGGTTTAGCACCTAGGGGTGGCTTAGTAACTTTCGTGATTGAGGCACACGAATCAAACAAAACAGAGATATTTTATTCGTGGGCTGCATTCCCAGCAGCAGTTGCAAGAACACAGACATTTCACTACTATACAGAAGGAGATGCATCAGTGGAATATGGTCCTTGCGAGGACATAGAGGTTCCACTCACATACTAGGAACACATACTTTTTTAAAGGCGCCCTACCCCATATAAGAAACAGAGTAAGATTAGGCCCGCTCGAAGGAGACAGGGCAACATGGCCGATATTAGCGGCATACACACCATATCCTGACATTGAAACAATGCCACAGCCAGACTTACTCTTACAACACAAAGATTTAATTAAAATCTACAGAAACCTGACACAATTCGTCATGAGGACTTTCACAGTCCAACTTGCAACAGTTGCAACAAGTGGTACTCATTCTCAGAGTACAGCAACTAAAATCACACCACAAACATTACACGCAGTAATGGGCAAAATGCCCACGAAACGTGAACAAATGCCATTCTGGGTAGCTCAGAAAATAACTCAGCTCGAGGCAGTATTTATGAATACTACCCCGTTTGAAAAACACAGAATACTAACAATCTGCTTGCCCATGGGGATAACACCACAAGTAGAGGATTGCACCTCTTGGGGTACAGTCTTTGCTGCCATATATACCAGGGCACATGGTATTCCTTCATTAGCGGTGATACCAGATGTATTAAGACAAATACAGAATGAGTACGGAGCAGAGCCTGCTCTGAACTTGAGGATGAAGTTACTAAATAACTATGACCAGGTATCAGCCATAATACTAGATAATATTAAAGGGGAAGCAGCTTCAGTGGCAATCCGCCAACGCCTACGGGAGTTCAGTCCTATACATCAACAACACGAACTACCCAAAATAATTGAAACTGTGTACGCAGAATTAGGCAGAGACAGTTTGGGTGGGAAAGCTTTAAAACCCCAACTGATGGGCAGTCCTGAAATGGACACTTCCAAGCAGACACCTACTTCTTCGAAAAAGAAGTGGGATAATAAAAAACAACAACATTTTTTAGAAAAGAGATCTCAATCCCGAGGTAGATCTCCTCCACGGGAGCTCTCTGAAAAGAGGTATAATCTCAGGAATAGGGACAATATTAGGAAATCTGACAGGTATCAGGATACTGATACACGTTCCTCTCGTTCCTTTCAGGGCTCGACGAAAAACTCAGAGAGAGAAGGACGGTCAGAACACAAAGAGGAGCATACAAAGTCCAGAGACAAACAGCACGCTCAAGACTACACTTCTAAAAAAGAAGAAAAGCAAAAATCAAAACCTCAATTTAAGAAAAAGAAAGTTGCAGGCCTGAAGATCAGACATGCCCAGAATTCTGAGGACGCCGCTTCTGAACGTAGAATGGACTCTGACGGTGCTAGACAGTGCGGCGGAAGTAACAATAGCTCGCCAGAACCTGATGGAATTTCTGGTGACAGCGGACTTGAATGATTACATCACAGTGGAAACACCAGATACAAGGGTGAGCGTCCCACATAAGTTACATGAAATAACACTCCAAATGGAGGGGGACAAGCCCAGGAAAGTTAAAGGTCTCTTTTGGAAAAACCTATCATCTGGTTATGATATCCTATTAGCAGAACAAGATTGGCCGCCAGCATTCGTTATGGAGTGCCCTAGGGGAGAAAATGTAATTTTTCCAGCATTCTCCGACCTCGTTCCCATTCATCTTAAACATGCATATGCACAGGATTGGGCGGTTGCCCTAGCTCCAGCACTATACAAAAATCATGCCAGTTGGGATGAGGATTCAACCCACCACGTGATCCCGTTAAAAGTTTCACCAAATGCTCAGAGGCAATACCCAATAAAGCAAGAAGCTAAAAAACAGGTCAGGGAGATCTTAGATCAACTTGAATACCAAGGGGTGATTGAAAAATGCCCCTCACCAGTGAACAATCCTTTGTTTCCTGTCATGAAAACTGACAATACATATCGTCTAGTTTTGGATTACAGACATTTAAACACTTGCACAAAGACATTCGCTGTCCAAAATGCACATAGTGCCGCATTAATGAATAACATTGTGCGGAAAAAATACAAAACCACACTTGATATCTCAAATGGATTTTTCTGCCAAAATATAGCGCATGAAAGCAGGTATTTGACCGCATTCTCAGCGTTGGGGTCCCAGCAACAATTTTGTTGCCTCCCCAGGGGTATAAGAACAGCCTGGGGGTATGTTAAGCAAGAGTAACTGAGTTACTCCAAAATTTTGATGAAGAAGCATTGTCCTATGTGGATCATATTTATCTGACGGACGATGACTTAAAGAGGCACTTGACCAGGGTGAGTACCATTATTATGGGTTTCGCCTCTGAGGTCTACAAATTTAATTTTAAAAAATCAAAAATCGCCCACTTCAGTGTCCTGTTTTTAGGATATGAGCTATCAAGTCAGGGGAAAAGTCTGGCAGCTAACTTTTTAGAAAAGTGTGCGCTACTCCAGCCCCCAAAATCATTAAAAAATCTACAATCAATACTGGGATTCCTAAATTTCAGCAGAACATACATTTTAGATTACGCAGAAAGAGTAAAATCTTTCTACGACTTAATCAAACCTGACTTTTCAGTCAGACACTGGACACAGGAACACACAAACATCCTACGTTCACTACAAGAAGACATGATAACTTCCAAACACTTACAGACACGCGTAAACGTACGCAACTTAGTAATCCGAATAATAGCGGGTCAATGCAGGTACACTTACTTAATCTTCAATGAAGGCGAAACCGTACCAATCGCTTACAAATCACACCTGTACACAAGCGCAGAAATGCGTTTCACTTCAACAGAAAAAAGTCCTGACAGCAGTTCAGACCGCTGTAGCAAGAGAAAGAGCACTGGCTCAGGGAAACGCATAATTGTCGTAACCCCAGTACCAGTTTTAGAAGCTGTTACAAAGGCTAGCATTCCAAATGCAAAAGCTTTACATCCAAGGTGGATACAATGGGCTAATTCTCTTACTGCAACGGATGTTGAATACAGATTTGATCCAAGTCTAAAAACGCAAGCATTCCTGCAATACGAACAAGAATATCCTCTACCAAATTAAATATTGCCGCTCGATCAGTGTGAATACATTATTTACGCTGACGGATCTGCTCAACCGGCCATAGGGAGTAAGCAGAAATACAGCGCAGCTTGTGCTATCGTTAAAGGTCGCATGCAGGATGGAAAGTTCCATCCGAGTTGCACAAAAACGCAATCTCTAGGAGACTGCACTGCGCAGTTGGCAGAGTTAAAAGCACTGATACTGGCACTTGTAAATACGGATCACGAATTCCCACACTAATTGTGTGTGATTCCTTTTACTTTGTGCAGTCATACAATGAATATTTATATCATTGGGAACGAGAACGGGTTTAAAGATGCAAAAGGTGGCACAATTAAGCATAAAATGCTATGGGAACAGGTAGTTGAGTTGAAGAACGAACTACCGAGGGCTCACGTGATCCATACACTGAGTCATCAACGTGATGGCGTTCACTTTGAAGGGAATTAATTGGCTGATGAAGCCGCAAAGGGGGCTGTGCGAATGGCTTCCGTAGCTGCGATCACTCATTCAAAAACGAGAATAGACGGTGATATTATGGTGGTTGTCATTGCTTCACGCAAAGGCAGCTCAGCAGTACCAAAGAAATCTCCACTCTAATACTCCTACAAGTTAGATGCAAACAACATTCCATATGCTCAGATTCCTGGAGTGGGGGATAGAGTAATACCAAATATGGATCGTAGGCAAGGTTTAATCATTGCTGCACATGAGGGTTTGGGCTCTGCACATACAGGAGTTAAAGCGACTATTTCATTGTTGAAACAGCGCTATTGGTGGCCAGGTCTAACAAAACAAACTAGGCCTGTGCTGGAGGAACATGGCGGCCGCTAGCTAAACGGCCGCGGTCACGCTGCCTCGGGATCCTCATGGGGGACTGAAACCGGAGCCCCGTCTTTTCATGTAGAAGTACTGATTCCCTGTTCTTTATTGCTCTTTTTTTCTCTTTTTCGTGTATAATTTTACCTGTTCTGGCGATGCGGGAGAGGTGTGGCGGCGACGATTGTGGAGACTGTGGCGGATTGACGGGGGAAAGTTCCCGCTGCCTTGGGACTGGAGATCGGCGCTGGAGGTGGGGTGAAGCCGCGCACGAGAGGAGGCGTCGGAATAACGCTTGCTTCTTGTTCCGGCTCGTGAAGGCAGAGTCAGCACATGTTTAGGTGGCATTTTCCTAGGCACTTCTCCGGGCTTCGTGGTTAAGAATAATGACGGAGGGGATCGGTGCAGCAACAGAGGAAGCTCGATCAATTTGGAAGCCCGCGCCTAATCCAGTGTTCGACTCAGCAAGATGGTATTAGTCTATGTGAAGGTAAGAGGGGGATATTAACCCTCTTCGGGAAGTATAGTAACTTCGATAACTACCTCCCCCTCACCTGACCAGTGCCTTTGTGACTCTGTGGGCGCTAGGTGGGGGAGAAGCGCCCCCCTGCCGTATGGAGATAAATGACGAGACGACAGTGGGTCTCTCTCCTCCAAAAATAAGTAGGTATACTTTGCACGCTAGAGCTGCTCATCTTGCCTCCAACGCTGCAATTATCGAGTCCAGTTTGCCCCCCGAGTTTCTCCTCCCATCTCTAAAGTTAGAGCACTGCCAAACCCACGGGGGTTTCGGTTGATGGTGGGTCTGCTAAAAGGGGAAGAGAGGCTAATAAGGGGGGTGGGAGAGGCAAGGGCAAGAAAACAACTTCATTAAAGGTTAAAATTACCCCGTCCCTTAAAACCTACTACAAAGTCACGTCTACTTCTATGTCTACGTCCTCACTTATGGCTTCGGCTACTCCAGACATAAAGGCTGCCAAAATACCTCCTGACGCCATGAAGATCATAACAGGGGCTAATTCAGGAGAGACCGGGCTTGGGAAGTTGGTCTCCTTAGTTGGTAGTGAGGGTGAGCCTGAAGAGTCTGTAGAGCAAGTAGAAGAAGCCCCTGAAGCATCAGAAGTTGAGATTCCCACAGTTTGGAGTAAGCTAAAGGGGGTTAGATTATCAGTACCTTTGAATAATCCAAAGACCTTGGATTCTTCCGCAGTGTCCCACGTAGTGATAACAGCTGAGGCCACAGCCTCCCCTACGGTCTCGGTAATTGAACCTGTTATCCATCCTGCGGTGAGTCTCTCTAATAGATTTTCTGTTTTGGAAGTGCAAGAGTCATTGGAAGCCCAGCAAGAGGCTTGTACTCAGCAAAATCCCCGGGTCTTGGGGAGCGAGCTGTCTCAGCCCCCATATTTCATTCGTTAGTAGACATACTTACGGTTTTGAAGGAGGAGATGGCAAGCAGGTTTACAGTATCGGAGATGAATCAAGCAGAGTTGGCCAGCAGGTTTTTAGTGTCCGAAGCAAACCAGGTGGCAATTCGATCTTCCTGTGAGGCGCTGGCTCAGAAAGTGGAAGACATAACTTGCGGACAGATGCAATTGAGTCAGAGATTCCTAAACTCAAAGAAGCGATCCATACAACATCTGCGGATTTAGTAAAATTATCTGCTCAAAATAAGGAATTAAAGGACGGTCTTGAGCGTCTGGAAAACCAGTCAAGGAAAAACAATGTGAAATTTTTAAATGTTCCAGAAGGCCTGGAAGGGTCGGACATAAAGGGATTCGTGGTCGCCTTATTAAAAGGAACTGTAGCAAAAACTTTGCCCAGTATAGATCTTGTGCAGGAGATCCAAAGGGTCCATCGAGATCCCTTTAGGAGGAACCCAGGCAGGCAAAAGCCAAGGAAGATTCTGGTTAATTTCTTATCCTATTCTGTTAAGGAGTCGATATTATCTTTGGCACTTAAGGAAGGCACAATAGCATCTACACTTACTGACCAACCCCCCTTACTTTTCTTATCAGATCGGATATCTCTTACATAACCGCAGCAAGGCAGTGGGAGTTGGGGAAGAGGCTAGATGAATTAAATAGCCTGGGGCTAAGGCTCAGTTGAGGTTCCCAGCCACATTACGTGTAATGTGGAATAATCACATGCATGTGATTTTCACAACAGAGGAGGTGGATGTTCTTATTGTAAAAATTCAGAGAGAAAAGGAGGGCAATGCAGGGGAGTCGTGGTTAAAGGTGCTCCTGGTGTTAAGTTCTCAGGTTTAATATATATATTTTCACTTTTAGTGTTTCCCGAGGTGGGGTTGACCAAATAGGCTTAGCCTACTGGAAGGGAGGGTTCCTCAGGGGGAAGGGGGGCACCGGAGAGGGAGGGAGGGGGAGGGGGAGGGAGTGGCTGGGGTGCACTGGATGGGGAGCAATGGGAAACAATGAAAAAATGTCCTCATCTTGCTGGTATTGGAAGGAAGGTTGTTTAATTAGGTTGGGCGTTCACAAATTAATGGCAGGTAATTTCACAAGGGACAATAGAGTTGGCTTCATCTCTTGGAACATAAATGGTATGAGATGCCCACGTAGGCAAAGGCTGATACTTAAGTATCTAGAGCTTTCTCCGCCCAGATCTTCTTCTTACAAGAGACACATTTGACCTTTGCAGAATGTCGGTCAATTTTTCTAAGATTCCCTGGTTGAATTGTTACTGTTTTTCGCAACAGACAACTAATTGTAGGGGGTTGCAATCTTGGTAAAGAAAGGGATCCCATGTGTCATTAAATCCATCCAGACCGATCAAACTGGGAGATGGATTGTGGCACAGTTGGATTTGGGTGGGTCAGAACTAGCCTGCGCCTCTTATTACGGTCCCAATGTTGATGAATCCAACTATATCTGTAAACTTCAAGAGAATCTGATAATGGCAACGCCACCATTGCTTATAGGAGGGGACTTTAATGTTCTTCTGGACCCCTTAAGGGATAGGTCGAACGCGAGTTATGTTGTAGGGGCCCCAAGATCACGTCGAGCCATGAAAAATTTGATGCATGATATGGATTTGGGTGATGTGTGGAGGGTTAAAAGGGAGAGCTTCAGGGGTTTACATTCCATAGCAAGAAATATCATCATTATTCAAGAATAGATTATATTCTAGCTAGTCGGGATGCTCTGGAGAGTATAAAAGAGATATCTGTTCTTCCCAGTCATCTCTCCGATCATGCCCCTATTTTTTTTACTGTATCTTGGGGAAAGTAATACTCTACAAACAAGATGGACGTTGAACAGAACAATGTTATTAGACCCCGAAATTATCTTGGCCATTAAATCTTTTTGTTCAGAATATTTTTTACTAAATATGGGCTCGACGACTATGGATTTTGTCTGGGATGCCTATAAGGCTTGCTTGAGGGGTAGACTGCATGGTCTTATCTGTTCAAAAAACCGGGAGAAGGCCAAGGAGCTACAAGTAATAGAGGGAAGGATCTCCCAATTAGAAAGCGAATGTAGGTACCAAGGTAGCCAAGGGAATTTAGGAAGGATAGTGCAGGTTCAGAGGGAACTATAAGGGGCCAGGCTGGAGTTCAGGAATAAACTGGACCAAAAGTGCAGGGCTCAATGGCTTATTAAAAACATGCAAAATTTTGAATATGGGGAAAGGGCAGGTGCCTTATTAGCGTGGAAAGCTAGAGCAGATCGCTCTAAAAATAATATTAACGAACTAATAATTAATAACAACGGGGATAAATCTAGTAATGCAAAGGATGTGCAATCCTGCCTTATCTCCCTTTTTGCAGGCCTATATAAAGAGAATCTGGTCCCTTCTCAAGATAAAATGCAATCTTGGTTACAGGGTAAATCTTTGCCTGTTCTAACCGAGGCTAGTCGGGCTCTCCTTGATGCTCCCATTACTATGGAAGAGATCAAAATCAAATAAAGAACTCTAAAAATAACAAAGCCCCCGGGCTGGATGCCCTACCGAGTGAAGTTTATAAATTATTATCAGATGATCTGATACTGATATTGGATATCCTGTTTAATTCAGTTTATAGCCCAATGGGTAATGTCCCTAGTTCCTGGAAGGAAGCAATTATTGTACTGATATTAAAGCCAGGGAAATATCCATTAATGGCTGATTCTTATTGTCCTATCTCCCTGCTGAATGCCGACTATAAGATCTTTATGGGCATTCTAGCAGGGAGGTTGGCTAAATTGGCTCCCAGTTTGATCAATATAGATCAGAAGGGCTTTATTGCAGGAAGATACATTCAGGAACAGATACAAATGCTGATCGGGAACATCGACTTGGCCATGGTAAGATCAGATCCCTTGGCAGTAGTGGCTTTGGACGCGGCCAAAGCCTTTGATAGGGTGTGCTGGGTGCATCTTTGGGAGGTACTTGAGGTAATGGGATTCGGCCCCATTTTCATTCAAACTCTCAGAAATTGCTATCAGGGAGCATCTGCAAAAATTTTGCTAAATGGTTCACTGACCCCTAGTTTTGGTATTCAAAAGGGAACTAGGCAGGGCTGTCCCATCTCCCCTTGTTGTTCAATATTTACATTGAACCGTTGGCACAAGCCATCAGACAAGATGACTCAATTTGTCCCTTTCAATCTCAATCATATCATTGTAAGTTAGCATTGTATGCGGACGACATTATTATTTATACCAGCAATCCGGGGGTGGCTATTCCTCGGATTGGGGCCCTTTGGGGGAATTTGGCTCTATTTCAGGTTATTTAGCCAATTCCTCCAAAACGGAAGTGATGTGCTGGAATATTGGCCAATGGGAAGGTACTCCCAGTAGTGAGTTAAAGTACCTAGGTATTAAGATAGTTAAAGATATAGACAAAATCCCTCAGATTAACTTGAATAAAATCGTGAAAGAAATCGACCATCTTTTTGCCAGATGGGGAACCTACCTTTGACGATTTTTGGGAATGTTAATTTGGTGAAGATGGTCGTTCTTCCCAAGTTGACTTATTTGTTTAATGCTGTCCCTCTGGCTTTTCCTAGTAAGACCATAGGTAAGATCCAGGGGAAAATTGGGAGTTTTATTTGGGGAGATAAAGGTGCAAGGATGTCCTGGAAGAAACTGAGGAGGAAGCTTACTAAAGGCGGGTTGGCTCTTCCAGACATTAGATGGTATCTAGTAGCGTTTCAGTTTAAAGGCATCAGGATGTTGCTTTCTAACCCAGAGGGGACTTCGTGGGGTAGGTTGTTGGGCGAGTTGGCTATGATGGAGGGAGGCGGAAGCGGGGAGGGCTTCTTATATAAGTTTGGAGCCCCAAGATACTTCACACGGGTACGGCTTAAGGTTCTTAAAAATGCTTTGGAAACATGGTATAAAGTAAGGTGTAGATGGGGAATAGGTTATTTTTCTGACTTTGCACCTATATGGGTCTCCCCAGGGACTCCTCCTTGCCTAAGAGATAGCTTGGCGATACCAATTAAGAGAGCAGGGGTGGTTAAGTGGTCTGATTTGGTAGCTGCAGAAGGGATTCTCCCATGGGAAATATTAAGAGCTAAGGTGGGCCCTGGTCTCTCTAAATTCAAGTATATACAACTTACATCTTGGTATAATGCAGAAATGGTTGAAATAAGGGGGGATTGGGAAATAGAGCACTTTTTACAAACAGTTCAACCAAGGAAAAAAGAGATATCTACATGGTATACGAAGCTTTTAGAAGCTGATGATATAGATTTACCTGTACAATCTTCAGTCTGGAATCAATCCCCCTTAGAGGTTTATACAGCAGACCAGTTTGAGCCCTCCTTGAAACTTCTTTATAAATACATTAAACCAGCCAGTTTAAAGAAGAATCATTTTTTTGTTATTAATAGGTTATATTATACGCCGGCTAGGATTGCCAGGTTTGCCCCGTTGCCTCCCCCAAAGTGCCCTAGGTGCCGGATACCCAATGCGAATGATATCCATATCTTCTTCGATTGTCCCAAGTTGAGAACTTATTGGAAAGATGTGGAAGATACTGTAACTGGAATCTTTAAAGTTAATATAGAGGTGAATCTCCCATTGGTGTTCTTTGGGGGTAATGGACTATCCAATTCTAACTTGTCATTTCCCCAGAGGGGGTTGTTGTTATATTTAGTGATTTTGGCCCGGAGGAAGATTTGTATTAAGTGGAAAGATCCTAATCCCCCGACTAGAGAAAAGTGGCTTAAAGCTGCATTTGCTATGGCATGCCTGGAACAAGATGAAAAGCGGGAAGATCTAATTAACATCTGGCAGCCTCTGCTAAGCTGGGGCCGGGACCTGAGACTAATAACTGATAATAACTGATAATATAAGCTGTACGGGATTGTACCCTCCCCGGTCCTATGATTACACCAAGCCCTTACTACCTGGGGTTGGTCAGGTTGACCTGAGCAAGTGCAGCTAGTCGCAGGGCGCCCAGTGAGAATTGACGGCTTTAAGATCTGCAGTAGCTTTCGGTGAGATGAGGACAAAAAAAAAAAAAAAAAAAAACTAAAGACTGTGGGGTCGATTCCGATTCGGGCCGGAAATCTCTCCGACCGAGCCGGACCCGGAGAGATTTCCGCCCGAATCGGACCCGTGCAGTCCGACCGAACGAGTCCGATGCATTCGTATGCCACCGGACACGAGTCGGTCGGACTCCCATTGAACTCAATGGGAGCCGGTCGCACAACGCGTACGCTGGCTCCCATTGCCTCAATGGGTGCGAGGCGGACAAGGGCGCCCCTACAGCGAGTACGCCACGAGCTGCTCGCGGCGTACACGCACAGGTAGGGGGACCCATGGGTCCCCTGTGTGCGCCGCGCGGGTACGCGTACAGGGGGGTCCAACACGGACCCCAAAGTACGGCTCCGACAGCGAGTTCGAGTCGGACGGGCGCGAGTCGGTCGGAGCGGCCGAGGTGCGCATCGTACTTACCCGGCCGGAAAACGTCTCCATTGCGCGGTGCGAATCGGGTCCGAGCGAGTCGGTCGGAGCGGTACGATCCAGGTACGAGTCGGTCGGAGCGGTCGGGTCGCCCGGACGAGTCGGTCGGCGACTCGCATCGTACTCGCTCGGCCGGACCCGCTGCACGATTCGGTCGGGAAAAGGGCTCCGAATCGGATCCGGTAAAGCCGAATCCTATTCGGAGCCCTACCGGCCGAGATCGGAATCGGCCCCTCTGTCTTGAAATGTGACATCTGCCAACAGATGAAAGGCTCCACCATAACACGCCCGGCGCGGACACCATTACTGATATCTGACAAACCTCTCGCATGTGTGTATCTGGATCACTGCGGCCCCTTACAATCTGATGGGGCTTACAAGTATATCATGGTTGCAGTGGATTCCTGCTCAAGATTCCTATGGGTTTGGCCTCAGCGCTCGGCTGATGCTCGAACTGTTATAAAAGATTTGCGAGTCTTTATAGGGACATACGCAGTTGGCACGTTACATTCTGACTGTGGCTTGGCGTTTAGCTCTCGGGCTTACAAAGAGGCCATGGAAGGTATGGGCGTAGCATTGCGGTACTCCTCTCCATACCATCCTGAAGGAAATTCGGTTGTGGAGAGGAAAAACCGGGACTTAAAGCAATCTTTAACAGCTAGGGTATTAGGCAAGGGCGGTAGTTGGGTCAATCACCTATATGGGGTACAACGGGCACTCAATAATCTGCCAAGAAGTTCTCTAGGGGGTGTCACTCCATATGAGGTCCTATTTGGGACGAGAATGTGGGTACCGGATCTTGATTGTGAAGGCGCAGTGGCGGATGAGAAACCATTTGATATCCATGATCGTTTGGCTGTTTTACAGGATCTAAATGAATCCAGGACACAACAAAGCAACATTGTCCAGAAACAGACCGCCACTGGGAAGTCAAGGCAAACATGGCAAGACCTGTCTGGATCCCAAAATTGGGGATCTGGTCAGAGAGAAAATAGCGGACAAAAAGAATTTGGACCATCATACAGAAAGCCTGTACCTGTCCTAGCAGTTCAAGGAACAAGAACTGTACTTTTGCCGCTTCTTGCCGGGAAAAGGAGAAAAGATTTGTCTCAATCGACTTAATCAAACCACACTATGTGGCCGATACTGAACAGTAGGCCTCTTGGACTCCACAGTAGCAGACGCCCTCCTCTAGCTACAATCCAAGAAGTTCAGACAGAAAGACTCATCACGTTTGAATAACCTCCTGTACGGAATGAAGGACTATGCAACAATGCTATGGAACTCGTTCCCCTTGAACCCAAAGTTCATCTACAAAATGAAACTCAAAACAACACTCAAGTTGCAATCAGACCAAATACAGACGTCTACGTCAACATGCCTCGACGAGAGCAAAATGCGATTTCAACAAATCCCGATGCAATTCCTACAATTGATCGAACTGCTTCTGGCTACTTCATGAACTTTGATACGTTTTCCTTGGATCCAAGTGAACCGGAAACGACGCCAGCCCAAAAATCACGCAAGCAGCAAGTTAAAGACTTTTTACACTTTCTCAAAAAGACTTACCTGGTGTCGCCTTGGTTAGAACTCTGGGTAATTACTGGGATCTACTTTTTCTTTTCTGGCTAGGCTTAGTTATAACTTTTAGCATGCTTATTAATGGACGATACCTTCAACAAAGCTCTACAGCCCAAAAAGTTAATTTGGTTTTAAAACCACATTAATCTTCACATCGTGAACAAAGAGACTTGTCATCAGTGAACATTACAGCAGTTCCTATACCGGACGGTATAGTTTGGGACAAGGGTGATTTTGATATATTCGGTCCGACTGAACTTTTAAAACTTTCAAATGTATTTAAAATTTCATTAAGTGATATCATTACCTCCAGTACATTTTCTTATGGTTGGGACTCTGAAACTGTTAATAACATGTTGTCTGATTTAGAAAAACTGCTGCATTTCCAAACATTGAAATGTTAGAAGGTAATTCAGGCTATGACACTTTGTACTGTTACCAAAATTATGGTCATCATTTCCTGCACAAATCTATTTCACATAGAAATGTTTTTGAGTACCACCAGTGGGAGCATTGCCCTACACCACCTAAAAGTAGTTTGCAAACATTTGCACAGAAATTTTCATATTTTTCAGGTTTTAACACCACTGACCCGACGTCATTTTATTATAAGGTTACACCGACATCTGCACTGAAAATTATGTTGACCAACACCAAACAGATATACTCTGCTTCCTTTATTGCCCAATTGTCTGAACAGGGTTTTGACCTATGGAAGGACACAATAGACTTAAAATAAGTCTGGGGTTCTAGGGACTGGCTAGTCCAGGGAACAGAAGCGCTATTTCGAGCATGCCTCATTCCACAGCAGATGATATTTCTAAATGACACTGTGCAACAGACATCCTGTCTTGGATTAGCCAAGAACAAGGACCTTAACACACCTCGGTTTCCAACACCATCTCAGATGGAGGGGTGGCAAAATTCGACTTCAAAAGAAGGGGCAGCAATAGATGACATTATACAGTACAATAGAACAGACCCCGATTGAAAAAAATGGACGGTTTGGCCCTTAGACATGAACACATGTCAGAAAAGATTCTGGGGTATGACCGAAGGGTTCAATATCCACAGGCCAGACCCACGTTATGTACAGAGAGAACATCCAGGGGTAGTGACATCCTACAGTGTTGAGAAGTTGTGCCTTGATTGGCTAGAAACCTCAACACTCACAGAAGTGAAACAACACTTAGCCTTACTCTCACAAGAGATGGATCTTAGGGATTTTTTACTAGGTCCCTGGAAACCTCGTCAGAAAAGTTTCATATATGCTGGCATTTATGCTGCCTACAATGAAAACTGGAAAATATCCCAACAAGAGGCCGCAGAGAGAATACGGGAAATAGACCGTATTAACTTGGAGAAATCTCTAGCAGTGGTAGACAACGGGTTAACAACTTTGACCTCCAGGATATATTCCTTAGGCAACATTGTATCTTCTGTGATAGACATGCTGGAACAGGATTTAGCCATATTACAACACGGGCAATCTCAGTTACGTTCTGTTATGTTATTAAGCTGGACGCTGCCATCTTTGCGTGCAGGCTATGTGCCTTGGCGTTATATCAATAGTACGTCTCTGTTTTCTGAATATAATCTAACAGATAAACAGATGGAAATGGCACAAAGGGGAGCAGAATATACAATGCTGCGTATTGAGAAACTGGACAGACTACCGTTTACCGTAGCGGAATCTCAAGTCTACGGAATGGCTTATCCATGGCCACATAACTCTACCGGTCACTACTTTTCAGTTTCAATATTGCCTTGAACGAAGGCAGGCGGGCAAATATGAAAAGATGGGTAAGGAATACATTAAGGAATCTTGGGAGTTACCATACAGATTTCGATGCCGGAGTGGGGATCGAGAACTGTTTCTAAGCGGTACAAACTGCAAGAACGCGCTGAGCGGTTCTCTCATGTGCCAGGACATTTCATTGCACGGGGCTTGTAATGGGTCAGTAGCAAACTTGTCCTGCCACATGAAAGGGACTCCGGCTGCCGTGATTAAACCGGTATTCGAGCTGCTCTCCAATGGGAGTTACTTGATGCTGAACGATCAAGGTTGCTGTGGGATGCTTCCGGGCATTGCCTATCTGGTCACTGTGAACTCCAGGGTTACTTGCTGTATGCAAGTATTGTTTCCCCCAACAAGTACAGTCAGGGAGGCGCCGTTATGGCCTTCGTTGAATGTTTCCTTTATACAATTTGATACTTTGAGCAGACTGAAAGCCATGCTTTTGCAGCAACCTTACCCTTAACCTCCGCTCGAGAGACCTTTGATCTTCAAATCGCAAGGACCTCGACCGAGATGCAGGCACTTATACGTACAAACTGCCCCATGCATTTCTCAGAAATGGTGAGTCGTATCTTTAATATGTCTGGTGTTGCACACCTATTTAAGACCATAGGGTCAGGACTTCTAAGCACCTTTCAGATAATCCTCGGAGTTATCCCGAATTTTATACACTCCGTATTGGGAAGCGTTTTTGGAGGTCTTCCGCTGATCCTGCTTTCTATCACAGGAATCCTGATTGTCATTTTTTTGCTCCGCAATGGACGGCCCAATCACCAATGAGATGGCAAAAGCACTCCTGGAGCGCAAGTACCGTGAGCGCTTGGTACAACATCTGGGCACACCTCGCCTAAGGGAACTAAGCGCCTCTTGGTTCCTATCGTTTAGACCAGTCTGGATGGACTGCATCTTACCTGTTCTTCGATGCCTGTTTTGCGTTGACGAATGCAGGTTGGACCTCTGTCTAACACTTGCAACGGACACGCCTGTGGCCTTGAATACCCGGCTGGAACCCCTGAGCGCCCACGCTCGGCAATGTCCCCAGCGTATTCCCATCTTGATGGCTGCATTCCTCGAGAATCGCAGGTGCCATTTACAACTGGGTTGAGCATCAGCTCCACCACTAGTACCACTAGCACCCAGGTATCGACAACAGCACCGGCTGCCTCTACGCCAGCTATTGGCAGCTCTGTATATCATTTGTGCTCCATTGACGTACTCTGCGAGGTGTTATAAGGACCGTACCCTGCAGCGGCAAGCAACGACGATGTTGGGTCTCCCAGCCAGGACATTTAATCTATAATTGGCTCATTGTGTGCTGGGAAAGAATTCGGATTTTTCCTTTTATTTTCAAAACGTAACTAAATTTGGAACATTTCCTTTTAATTGACACTTTCGCTGAAAAGCATGGCCTCCTGACGCTTATAGTGGTTCGACTTATATAAACGAACTCAAATAGGACTTTGGCTTAAGTAGCAATTCTAAGAAATGCTTTTTCAATTTTTTTTTGTTTTCCTTTCTTTCTCTTCCTCCTGAGACTGTTTTTAAACTGATTTTAAGACAATGTTTTTACAACACGCTGTGATGGTTTTAATGCGCTACTACCTAATAGTGGAAATGGTTCGCCAGCATTTTTATCATTGTTGACTGTTCGGAAGAGGAGTGGGTGTTATGTTCCATATAGGTACCCTAATATAGGCCTGGGTAACATCATACCCCTTCATCTACATTACCTCCCCTACACTACACTGTAACTAGCCTTTTAGGATTGAACCTTTACCTAGTTCTAGTCCTGGGTGCAGAAGGAGGGTTTCTCCTGAACAATAGAGTCCTATAACTCCATCAATAGACTCACACAGTATGAATGAATATTCATAAGGGTTCTTAGAAACCAGGCTGGGGCTACACCACCTTCCTCCCCATATCTACGTACACGGTTCATCCCATACGTCATCCTCAAATACAACAATGGCTAATACAAGCAACAAGGGACAAAGGAGCACTAGATACTTTATGTATAAATACAGCACCTCTTGCTAGTGTTAGTTAGAGGGAACCGAGACTTCCAGGCTGACACACTGACCGGAGACGCTGAGGCTCCTGCATGCAGACGCTCCAGCTGACAGTGGTCTGAACATCCCTCGCTGGGTGTCCAACTCGAGACCAAGAAGGGCTCCAACGTTCTCACACTTCAGGTAATGGGGTTCGACTAAATCCTAGAGGGATTCTTGGCTTCACACCTACTCACATGCTAGGTACACTTAGGTACATCTAGATAGGCATTGTAGGAGTACGCGCTTTCCTTTAGCATACATTTTATATTCATGTATTCATTTATGCTTATTGCAAAATGGTAGAACTGTACTATTCATTTATATTCACTGTACTGCTAATCATATATCTCTGCTACTGTCTAATGGTTGTTGCAGCTCATATATTCTACACAAGAATAGCAACTGTTCAATAAACCCTTATTGAAACGCCCAGGCTGTTTATTCTGTGTATCTCTGACACTGAATAAGTAGGCACGAGTGACTGAGCGAAAAGTAGTACATTGTTTCCACGATCCTGAGGGATCAGGGTTGTCATGTTCTGAGGTTGCCAGAAACTATTCTCTCCCAGATAAGAGGGGACACTAGTGGCACTGTGAGCTAGCTTATGCAAACAGGCTAACATTCCTCTGTGGGGGTGCTCAGAGTCAGTCTGCCACCAAACCCACAGTTTATGTTATCCGAATGCGCAGGTCCTGTATGGGTAATATAGGAACTACACAACACCACCTATACCACCACCACCAATACCACCACCACAATCAATACCACCACTTCCACCACCACCAATACCACCACCAAAACCACCACCACCAATAACACCACCACCAATACCACCACCAATATCATCACCACCAATACCACCACCAATACCACCACCACTACCACCACCAATACTACCAATACCACCAATACCACCACCACCAATACCACCACCACCAATACCACCACCACCACCAATACCACCACCACCAATACCACTACCACCACCAATACCACCAGCACCACCACCAATACCACCACAACCAATACCACCACCAAACCACCACCACCATCAATACCATCACCTCAACCTCCACCACCACCAATACCACAACCTATACCACCACCAATACCACCACAACCAATACTACCACCACCATCACCACAAGCACCAATACCACCAATATCACCACCGCCAATACCACCAATATCACCACTACCAATACCATCACTATCACCATCAATACCACCAACTCCACCACAACCTCCACCACCACCAATACCACCACCACCAATACCATCAATCCCACCACTGCCAATACCACCACCAATACCACCACTGCCATTATCACCACCAATACCACCACCATCACTGCCAATACCACCACCATCACTGCCAATACCACCACCTCCAATACCACCACAACCACCACCAACACCACCACAACCACCACCAATACCACCACCACCAATACCAATACCACCAATACCACCACCACCAATACCACCACCACCAATAACACCACCACCAATACCACCACCAATACCACCACCACCAATACCACCAATATCAATAACACCACCAATACCACCCCCACCACCAATACCACCACCACCAATTCACCAGCACCAATACCACCAACAATACCACCACCACCACCAGCAATACCAATACCTCTGCCAATACACCACCAATACCACCAACACCAATAACACCAATACCACCACCAATACCACCACCTATACCATCACCACCACTAACACCACCATCACCAATACTACCACCAATACCACCACCACCACCAATACCACCACCACCACCACCAATACCACCACCACCAATACCACCACTACCAATGCAACCAATACCACCACCAATACCACCAATACCACCATCACCACTAATACCACCACCACCAATACCACCACCAATACCACCAATACCACCACCAATACCACCACCACCACCACCAATACCACCACCAATACCACCAATATCACAAATACCACCACCACCACCATCAATACAACCACCACCACCAATACCACCACCATCAATACCACTACCACCACCACCAATACACCACCAATACCATAACCACCAATACCACCACCACCACCAATATCACCACCACCACCACAATGCCACCAATACCACCACCACCACCAATACCACCACCAATACCACCACTACCAATACCACCTCCACCACCAATACTACCACCACCAATACCCCCACCACCACCAATCCCACCACCAATCCCACCACCACCAATACCACCACCAATACCAACATCCCCAATACCACCACCACCACCAATACTACCACCACCAATACCACCATCACCAATACCACCACCAGTACCACCACCACCACCAATACCACCACCACCAATACCACCACCACCAGTACCAATACCAATACCACCACCAATACCACCACCAATACCAGCACTGCCACCAATACCACCACCACAATCAATACCACCACCTCCAATACCACCACAACCACCACCAACACCACCAATACCACCACCAATACCACCACCACCAATACCATCACCACAGGCACCAATACCACCAATATCACCACCACCAATACCACCAATATCACCACCACCAATACCACCAATATCACCACTACCAATACCACCACTATCACCATCAATACCACCAACTCCACTGCAACCTCCACCACCACCAATACCACCACCACCAATACCATCAATCCCTCCACTGCCAATACCACCACCAATACCACCACTGCCAATATCACCACCAATACCACCACCATCACTGCCAATACCACCACCACAATCAATACCACCACCTCCAATACCACCACAACCACCACCAACACCACCAATACCACCACCAATACCAATACCACCAATACCACCACCACCAATAACACCACCACCAATAACACCACCACCAATACCACCACCACCAATACCACCAATATCAATAACACCACCAATACCACCCCCACCACCAATACCACCACCAATTCACCACCACCAATACCACCAATATCAATAACACCACCAATACCACCCCCACCACCAATACCACCACCAATTCACCAGCACCAATACCACCACCAATACCACCACCACCAGCAATACCAATACCTCTGCCAATACACCACCAATACCACCAACACCACCAATACCACCACCAATACCACCACCTATACCATCACCACCACTAACACCATCACCACCACTACCAATACCACCACCACCACCAATACCACCACCACCACCAATACCACCACCACCAATACCACCACTACCAATGCAACCAATACCACCACCAATACCATCAATACCACCACCACCACCACTAATACCACCACCACCAATACCACCACCAATACCACCACCACCAATACCAATACCACTACCACCACCAATACCAATACCACTACCACCACCAATACCACTACCACCACCAATACCACCAATACCACCACCACCACCACCATCAATACAACCACCAATACCACCACCATCAATACCACTACGACCACCACCACCAATACCATAACCACCAATACCACCACCACCACCAATATCACCACCACCACCAATGCCACCAATACCACCACCACCAATACCACCACCAATCCCACCACCACCAATACCACCACCAGTACCAACATCCCCAATACCACCACCACCAATACTACCACCACCAATACCACCACCACCACCAATACCACCACCACCAATACCACCACCACCAATACCACCACCAGTACCAATACCACCACCAATACCAATAGCACCACCAATACCAATAGCACCACCAATACCAGCACTGCAACCAATACCACCACCACCAATATCACCACAACTACCAATACCACCACCAAAACCACCACCAAGATCACCAATACTACCATCACCACCACCAATACCACCACCAATACCACCACCACCAATACCACAACTACCACCAATACCACCGTCAATATCACCAATACTGCAACCACCAATACCACCACCACCAATACCAGTACCACCACCACCAGTACTACCATCAATACCAATACCACCACCACCAATACCACCACCAGCAATACCACCAATGCCACCACCAATGCCACCACCAATACCACCACCACCAATACCAATACCACCACCACCACCAATACCACCACCACCAATACCAATACTACCACCACCAATACCAATTCCACCACCTCAGTGCCTCTCGCTCACTAGTAATAGCAGGGGCACTGTAGGAGGCCAGAGCTGCAGCCGAGACCATCCCTCCCTCCATGCCTGCCATAAAGCACAGCCCACATGGCACCAGTTGATGAAGTTAGTGCCCTACTACAGCTGGAGTGTTGTTTATTAGGCCAAAGATAGCAATGACATTAAGCAATGCCACACTGCACACTCAAATCACTGAGAGGGCAGGAAATAGCCCCCTCCCACTCTTCCTCCTGAGCCGTGACAGTGTAATCGCAGAGCAAAAGGTTTTGGAGCACTTTGTTAGTTTTTATAGCTCGGATCATATGTAACTCTCACTTCACACTTTGTGTCTGTGTAATTTACAAAACTTATACATCTTCTTCACTGCACTATTTATCACTACTTTGAAGATGTCGCAGGCCGGTCTCTTTCTCTAATATTTACAATCTAACAAGCGGTCGAGAAGGCCCTTTATTGAAATGAAATAGGTCTTGCATTAAGCTATTAGTATTGTAAATGGCAATGCCTTTTATTTATGTTTTAAAACCCAAAAGATAAATAAAGGCATTGTCATTTACAATGCCAATAGCTCAAACTTCGAGTGAATGCGAGACCTATTGCATTGCATATGCTTGTTTCATAAGTGTTTAGTCTGACTCTGCTTTGGGCACCCGCACAAGTGAGGTATAATGTTTATCGAGATACTAAGAGGAACACTGGGTGGTGTGAAATTTGTACCGGTGCGGTGTTCTCCCAACGTTCCCACACAGAAATATGAGGAAAATGTGACCTTTTAGCTAGATTTGAGGTTTGCAGGGGATTCTGAGTAAGAAATCAATAGGGGATCCACGCAAGCCACGCATCCCTGGCCTCCCCCGGGTGTCTGAAAAGTAGGCATCCAGAGGAGTCCAGGGAGCTGTGGATTGTGTGGATCCCTCAACATTTTTTTACCCACAATCTCCTTCAAACCTCAATTTTAACTAAAAAAAATCACGTTTTCCTCACATTTCTGTGTGGGAAAGTGGTGGGACCACCGCACTGGCACAAATTTTCTACTACCCAGCATTCCCCCTGGTCTCCCAATACAAATGCTACCTCACTTGTGTGGGTGGGCCAAGTACCCGCAACTGGGAAGGGACCAAAACATATTGTGGAGTTATCAAAATTATCGATCACAAAATGACCTGGATTTGCAGGGGATCACCTGTGTTTTTGGTCCTGGCTCAGAGGGCAGTAAGATGAAACCTACCAAAACAAGACGTTTATGGGGTGTCCACGGAGGTGTGGCTTGCGTGGATCCACTAATCTTTTCCTACCCAGAATCCCCTGCAAACCTCAAATGTAGCTAAAAATTCACAATTTCCTCACATTTCTGTGTGGAAAAGTTGTTGAATCACCACGCCGGCACATATTTCCCACCACGCAGCGTCATTTTTATCGGGAGACCAAACTGAACACTGGGTGGTAGAATGTTTGTGCCGACACTGTGATACCAGTAAGAAATTTAAGGAAAACGTGACTTTTTTTAGCTAAATTGGGTTGGTATGAAATTTGTGCCGGCCCGGTGATCCCACAACTTTCCTACACAGAAGTGTGAGGAAAACATGATTTTTTTGTTGCTAAAATTGAGGTTTGCAGGGGATTCTAGATAAAAGAAACATTGGGGGAAGCACAAAAGCTACTGCTCCCTGCACTCCCCCGTTTGTCTTCTTTTCACAAGAGTCTGGGTTTGGTAGGTTTCCGAAGATGGCTGGTGAGCCCAGGACCAACGCTGGTGCCCCTTTGCAAAAACAGGTTGTTTTGTGGTAGTTAGGGGGCACCTGCATTTTTGGTCCCGGGCTCGGTGGCCATCTAGGGAAACCTACCAAACCCAGACATTTCTGAAAACTAGACACTAGAGTCCAGGGATGTGTTGCTTGCATGGATCCCCCTGGTCTCCCAAGTAAAATGATACCTCACTTGTGTGGGTGGGCAATGGGCCTGGAACTGGGAAGGGCCAAAAACATAGAGATTGAGGGGATAGCACAGCGAGCTCTAAGCGCTATATTTTGTTTGTATACAGTTTTTAGCCTGGCTCTGCATTGTACACCCACACAAGTGAGGTATCATGTTTATTGGGAGACCAAGGGGAATGCTGGGTAGTAGGAAATTTGTGCTGGTGCAGTGATACAAGAAATGAAAGGAAAATGGGATTTTTTAAAGCTAAATTTGAGGTTTGCAGGGGATTCTGGATAGAAAAGCATTTGGGGGTCCACACAAGCCACACCTCCCTGTACTTCCCAGGTGTCTAGTTTTCAGATATGTCTGGGTTTGGTAGGTTTCCCTCGATGGCCATTGAGCCCTGTACCAAAAACACAGGTGACTCCCTTGCAAACCAGATCGCTTTGTGATAGATAATTTTGATATCTCCACAATAGGTGTTGGGCCCTTCCCTGTTGCATGCACTTGGCCCACCCACAAAAGTGAGGAACCCTTTTTATCGGAAGACCTGGGGGAACACTGGGTGGTAGGAAATTTGTGTCAACCTGGTAATCCCACATCTGTCCATCACGGACAAGTGAGGAAAATGTGACTTTTTTGACAAATATTGAAGTTTGCAAGGGAGTCTGGGTAACATAACCTGGTGAGAGTCACACAATCCTGGATTCCCCTGGGTATCTAATTTTTTTTAAAATGTACAGGTTTGCTAGCTTTGCCTAGGTGTCACCTGAGCTAGGGCCCAAAAAGAATAGCTAAGCACATTGTAAAAAAAGGGTCCGTTTTCACTGGAAAAATGTGATGTGACCACGTTGCGTTTTGGGTCATTTACTGTCACTGGAACTAGGCCTACACACACAAGTGAGGCACCATTTTTATTGGGAAACTGGGGTGAGTTCTGGGTGGGTAGAAGTCTCTGGCTCCTGCAGATTCCAGATCTTTCCATCACAGAAATGTGAGGACAATGTGTTTTGTTTGACAAATTGAGGTTTGCAAGGGATTCTGGGTAACCTATTGTGATGAGAGCCACACAAGTCACCCATTCTGGATTCCCCTGGGTGTCTAGTTTCAGAACATGTACAGGTTTGCTATTTTTGCCTAGTAGCTGGCTGAGCTAGGTCTCAAAATCCACAGCTAGGCTCACTGCAAAAAAAGGTTCAGTTTTCACTGGAAAAATGTGATGATTCCACATTATGTTTTAGGCCGTTTCCTGTCGCGGGCACTAGGCATACCCACACAAGTTTATCAGGAGACTTATGGCAACACAAAATAGTAGAACAAGTGTTATTACCATTTGTCTTTCTATGCATTTCTGCCTTCCCAATCTAAGACAGTGTGTAAAAAAGAAGTCATTTTGTAAAATACCCTCTAATTTACATGCTAATATGGGTACCCACAAATTCAGAGATGCACAAATAACCACTGTTTCTAAACTCCATTTCTTGTTCCCATTTCAGAAATACATAGATTTCCTTGATACCTATTTTTCACTCTCGGGTTTTTGGTGAAACTACAAGCCCTATATATTCCCACAACCAGAAGAGTCCCACAGACATAACAGTACACTGCTTTAAAAAAAATGTCACAGGTGAAAATGTAGGCACAAATGGCTTTTTTTAAATCTCAATTTCAATATTTGTTCTTTTCAACTATTACTTTCTATTGGAAAACCTTAAAGGATTTACACAAATGACCCCTTGCTGAATTCAGTGTTTTATCCACTTTTCAGAAATGTATAGCTTTCTGGGATCTATTATTGGTTTCAAACCCATTTCTACCACTAGCTGGAAGGAGGTTAAAAGCACAACAAATGCAAAAAATAGGCTATGTCCTAGTAAAATGCCAAAATTGTATAGAAAATGTTGATTTTCTGACAAAGGTCTGCCTGTTCCTGAAAGCTGGGAAGGTGGTGATTGTAGCACCAGAAACCCTTCATTTATTTATTTTATTTAATTTATTTAGTATTTTGTAAAGCGCGTGAATCACCCCATAAGGGTATCTCAGCGCTAGGACCGCCTAAGAGTACCAAGGTGAACAGATTTAGAACAATGATGTTTTCAGCAGTTTCCTGAAAGCCAAGTAATCAGTGCATTGTCGCAAGCGTAGAGGGAGTTCGTTCCAGTAGAGTGGGGCAAGATGGTAAAAGGCCTTACCACCTTGGCGGGTTTTTTGAAACGCGGATTTGTATCAGGGCTTTGGCTCCTGAGCGGAGGGGTCTGGAGGGTACATAATTGACAAATTTGTCATTTAAATAACTGGGGCCTAATCTGTTAACGGCTTTATAAGCCATACAACATATTTTAAATTTAACCCTTTTTCGTATGGGTAGCCAATGTAGTTTCTGAAGTAAGGGGAGGGAGGCAGTTCTAGGGGAGCATTGGTTACCAGTCGGGCCGCTGTATTCTGGACGACCTGTAGTCTGTTTAAGGCACTTTCATTGGCTGAAATGTACAGTGCGTTGCAGTAATCTAAGCGGCTTAAGATTAGTGCCTGGATCAAGGTCTTCCTGGAAGATAGTGGCAGGAAAGGAAAGACTCTTCTGAGCATGCTAAGGTTGTGGAAGCAAGCTCCAATAGTAGAAGAGACGTGGTCTCCCAGTGTAAGTTTCTGGTCCAATCGGACTCCAAGATTTTTCACCACCTGTTTTGGACCAGGTGCGTGCCCAGTTCCTCTGGCCACCAGCTGGGGGACCATTTCATAGTGGCCTCACCAAACAGCATTATCTCAGATTTAGCAGCGTTCAGTTGGAGAAAATTTGTTTTCATCCATTCTGCTATAGTCTTCATTCCTTCACCAAAGATGGTTTGAATATTGGCGTTGGATTTGTCGAATGAGAGGAGTAATTGGGTGTCATCCGCATAGGATATGGGGATGAATCCCAGTTTCCTCAACAGTCTTGCCAAGGGAGCCACATAAATGTTGAACAAGGTAGGGCTCAAACATGAGCCCTGTGGCACTCCCTTGGTCACTTTGGTGGTTTTAGAGTGGTAAGGGCCTAAATTAACAGTTTGTGTTCTGTTGGACAGAAAGTTAGACAGCCATTTTAGAGCGTTTCCTGTGATGCCAATATCACTTAATCTTCTGAGTAAAATATAATGAGAGAGGGTGTCGAATGCTGCGGAGAGGTCAAGCAGCACCAGAAGCACCGCCTGACACCTATCCAGCAGCATCCTAATGTTGTCCGTGACTGCTACCAGACTGGATTCCGTACTATATCTGGGACGGAAACCAGATTGTGAGGAGTCCAGGATGTTATTGGATTCAATGAAATTGGAGAGGTGTGTGTTGATGTGCTTTTCCAAGATTTTTGTATGGAGGGGAAGGAGAGAGATGGGTTGATAATTAGTTACGTCATCCGATGAGATTTTGGAATTCTTTTTAATCGGGATTATCTGTGCGGCTTTCCATTCTGGAGGGAGAACTCCTTCCCTCAAGGAGCTATTGAGAATATCGCAAATGGGGTTGGCTAATTGTTTGTACAGAGTGGCAATTATTTTAGAAGGTATAGTGTCCAGTGGGGAACCAGATTTTGCGCACTTTAGAAGTGCTTCTGTGCCTTCAATTGTGAGTGGTGAGAAATACTCTAACGAGCAAGTAAACGGTGGGGTGTGTAAGAGTTCAATTTCCAAATCGGTTTGGGGATTTATTGTAGAAGTAATTTTGTTATAAATCGTATCGATTTTCTGAGTAAAATGGCTAGCAATATTGTCACACAGTATTTGGGAAGGAACAGAAGCCGTGTCACAGGCTGCAGGACATATGAAAGTTTTTAAAATTTGATAGAGGCATTTCTGAGAGCTCCCTGCTTGTTCAAGAGTGGTTACAATGTGAGTTTTCCTAGCATTTTTTAAGTTTCGGTGGTATTGAATTAAAGCCTCCTTGAATTTTTCTTTGTCTAATAGGTTGTGTGAGTGTCGCCAACGGCGTTCCAGTTTTTTACATGAGCCTTTTTCTAGTCGCAGGGAGGTCGAATACCACGGAGCCTGGCATTGTTTTGAGTTCCTAGGGCATTGCTTCAGGGGTGCTAAGCTGTCTATGGTTGCCAATAGGCTGATATTGAAAGAGGTTAAACGTTTGTCAACCTTTTCTGATTCCAAATGTTGAGGTGGACAGTATGTAGCTTCAAAGAGTGCTGGTGTGATTGAGTGCCAGCGTCTGTAGCTTTTATTTTGATAGCATTTGGGGGTGGGGTGGGGTGTGCTTTGTGGCTGTTAATGCGAAACTCGACCATGGAATGGTCCGACCAAGTCAGGGTAAGTGTATCTACATAGGATACATCAGGGGAATTAGTTAAGATAATGTCTAGCGTATGACCAGCTTGGTGAGTTGGAGCTTTATTTATTACGCTGAGATTAAGTGTAGACAATTCAGTCAAAAGAGATGAAGCCTCAATATTGTCTTGGATTTCACTGTGAATGTTGAAATCTCCAAGAAGTAGAAAGTTCCTGGAAGCTATAACGTGTGGGGCAATGAGTTCCATGAGTTGTGTGGTGGTGTTGGTTAGTGGTCCTGGTGGTCGATATACTAAGGCTCCTTTCCAGCTGAGGCTATGATGTATGTTCATACTAAAGACCAGTATTTCCAGTTGGTCATTACTTATTTGATCTAAAATTGAGAAAGTGATGGGGTTTTTGTAGATTATAGCTATTTCTCCACCAGTCCTATGTGGTCTATCTAGTTTTAGTATGTGGTAGCCATCAGGGAGTGCTACTGCTATGTCAGGATTGGAGTGTGGTTTAATCCAGGTTTCTGTTAGGAACCCTATATGGGGATTAGTGGAAGACAGCAGGTCCCATAAGTTGGCAGCATGTTTGGGCAGAGACCTTACATTGGCCAGAAAGCAATTCCAGCCATTATTTCTATCCGATTTGGTTGAGTGCGTACTTTCTGTGAGATGGAAATCAGATTCAGGGTGTTGTAGTGATTCTATAATGGTATTCTGGGAGTGGGCTAGTTTGCATTGGTATTGACAGTTGCCACAGGAGAAAGGTCCCATTACATCAGTGGGAGAGGGGCAGGCCTTAATGGCTGCTACTTTGTGTGAATTGCCGGTCTTAATCTCAACTAACTCTCTACCAGTATAAGTATAGGTAGACCTCACCTTATTTGTCTGAGTGTAGCCAAAACCGGTAGGGGTACCTGCTCCTGGCGACGTCCAAGCGCGGACGGGCGCAGACGGGCTTGCCTTAGGCGCGCCCGCTGCGCGCGTCCGCTGCGCGTCTGTCTAGGCATGCGTTTTTATACTGACTGCTTTAACTGGACTGCTAACCTCCCGTGGGGATGGGGAGTGGTCAGTTTCCGCTCCGGTTGTGACGCCTCCTCCAGACAACCGGAACAATCCGTGCTGGACCAGGGAGGATACCGAATCACAGAGTATACAGTGCACAGGTAATATTTAAAAACAATGCGTGCAAAGTAAAAAGTTTAAAAGCATAATCAGATTTGTGCAGATAAGCGTCAGAGCCCTTTACCAGGTGCTCTCTTATGAATCGAGCGTGGTTCAGTACAGCGTATTTTTAGAACACAATTACCCAATGATTGAGGGAGCCCTTTACCGGGCACTCTGTTCCGTTAGGCAATTCACCTTAATCAGCCTAAGCGCGTCCGCTGCCCGTCCGCTGCGCGTCTGTCTAGGCATGCGTTTTTATACTGACTGCTTTAACTGGACTGCTAACCTCCCGTGGGGATGGGGAGTGGTCAGTTTCCGCTTCCGGTTGTGACGCCTCCCTCCAGACAACCGGAACAATCCGTGCTGGACCAGGGAGGATACCGAATCACAGAGTATACAGTGCACTTCATTGATACCATTTGCAGGAAAAAAAACAGATGCTTTCTTCTGTAGCACTTTTTTCCCATTTTTCCCCAAAAACCCAAAATCTGGCTGTATTTTGGCTAACTTCTTGGTCCCCTCCAGGGTAACCCCCAAGCCCTGGAAACATTTACAATCCTTGCGATATTAAAAAAAAGGACGCAAATTTGACATTGATACATTATACGGACAAAAAGTTATGGAGGCCTAAGTACGAACTGCCCCAAACAGCTAAAAAGAGGCATGGCACAGGGGGAGGCCTGACAGTGAAAGGGTTAGGAGGAAGTACCCCTGGCTGGTGGAAATTCACATCTTTGTAGTCTCATTGACTTCTCTTGATGAGAATTCATGTTACCATAAATTTGTGGATGAAGACGCTCGTGTAACAATTGCACTGCCGAAATGACATGCACACAAGGGCACTGGAAACATTACCTCATTGTCCTTTATGCAGCTGTAGCGCTGAAAATACATGAGACATTTACCCAACGAGGGAGCACTTACTACTTAACCAGATTAAAGTACTCCAGTTGGGTAGACATTGTTGGCAAAACTGGGGACTCTTCTTGGAAAAAATGAGGTTCAATTCAGGCCCTGGTGTGCATTTTAAGGAAATAAAAACTTCAACGGGAAGCACTTACAAATATAAATATAGCAGGTGCCCCATTTGAAGCTCCACTTCAGTAAAGCACAAACAATCCTAATTTCTTGGGCTTAACGAAAGCAAGGCAAGTGTGTTTACTCACAGTATTCCACATTGAAAGATGATCTAAAATCCTTAATAGAGGTGACTGCATCATTGATCTATTGGAGCGCAATCTGATCTGGGGTGACTGTGATGAGTGATTTCTTTCTCAACGTTTCCTGGTGAGATCAGAGTCCATGCTTCTCTCTTTTAAATACCATAAGTATGCAATAGACCAAAATGCATAGCACCACTTACATACCTACACAAAGACATACACAGGCACTCACGCACCTACTCACAGACCACATAGGCACTCACAGACCCACTCACAGAGCCACACATGTATTTTTGCACCCACTCAGATGCTCACACAGGTACTCACAGACCCACACAGGCACTCACTGACCCACATAGGCATTGAACGACCCACTCAGAAACACACACAGGCACTCATATACCCACTCACAAAGGTACTCACACATTCAATCACAGACCAACACAGACACTCGCATACCTACTCACACACACACACACACACACACACACACACACATAGGTACTCACAGACCCACACAGCCACTCACAGGCCCACTCTCAAAGATTACAGGTTACAGTTAGGAAATAAAATGTTGAAAAACATAGAAATTCACTGAAAAAAAAGATAGGGTTACAGGGGTATTATAGTTAGGAAATAGAATTAAAAACAACTTAGAAATTCACTGAAAAATCCAAAGGTTACAGGGACGTGATAGTTAGGAAAAAGATTTACTAAACACCTTAGAAATTCACTGAAAGAACCAAAGGTTACAGGGATGTTATAGTTAGGCTCGCATTTCACTTGTTCAAAACCATAGAAATTCAGCAGTTATAGTTACCTGAGCTAACTATAACCTATGCCCCTACAATGCACTGCTTTTGATTTCACATACTGCATCACTCATGACATGGTCAGTGACATCACTGATGACAGTTCAAATGACATCACTAATGACATCACTGATGATATCATCTATAGCACCACTCAAACACCTACTCACACTCCTATACAACCTCTTATAACCTACTCACACACCCACACAACCACTCATAATCCCATATAAGTACTCACACAGCTACTCGCTTATCCATAGAGCCACTCAAACACCCACTCACTCACCCATACAGCCATTCACACACCCACTCACTTACCCATACACCTACTCACACAGCCACTCACTCAGCCATACAGTCTTTCACACAGCCACTCACTCACCCATACAGCTACTCAGACACCAATGTATTCACCCATACAGCCAATCACATACTCACCCACCCATATAGCATCTAGACACAGCCACTCACACACCCATACAAGTAATCCCACACTCACCCACACAACCACTTACATACCCATTCACACATCCTTATAAGCACTCTCACATCTGCTCCCTCACCCATACAGCCACTCACAGACACTCACTCTCTACTACAGCTACTCACACACCAACACACTTAACTAAATACCCTCTCCAACAGTCACTCACTCACCCATATACCCACTTATATACTCAGACATTCACCCACAGAGCCAATCAGACACCCGCCAACTCACCCACACAGCCAAATACACACATACTCACTTACCCATGCAGCCACTCACTCACTCATGAAGCCTCTGACACACCCAGGCACTCACCAATATAGCCCCTCACACAGTCACTTCCTAACCCACACAGCTACTCCCATAACCAGTTATACATCCATATATCCACTGCCACCCACTCACGCACCCATTCAGCCTCTCGTACACCCACACTAATACATACAGTCACACAGCCACTCAGATGGCATATGTTAAAAACAGTATCACTTATTAGTAGTACAAAAGATAGTAATTTAACTTATGCAGTACCTTAGTATATATCTTTAAGTATTAGAAATGTTTATGAAACACTTACACTCACTAGATGATGTCATCAGTGATGTCATTTGAGATGTCATGAGTGATGTTACTGACCATGTCATGAGTGGGGGCGTTAGATATACTTAGTTCAGGTAACTATAACTTCTGAAGTTCTATGGTTTTGTAACAGTGAAATGTGAGCCTGAGGGACATCTGTTCAGGGCTGCCCGAGATCTGTTTTCCGCACTGCCTGGTCTTCTGTTGGCAGGCTGGGGTAGGACTCGTGTCCCCCAGCATTCCTAGCAATGCTGGAGGCAGGGATAGCTGTACCAATGCCATAAAAGCATTGCAGCACTCCCACAGCATGGGACATCTGTTCAGGGCCATCTGAGGCCCATTTTCTGCACCGCTTGGTCTTCCATTGGCTAGCTGGGGTGGGACTCGGTCCCCCAGTATTCATAGTGGTGTGGGAGGCAAGGACAGCCCTCCCAATGATGTAAAGGCATAGCAGCACTCCTGCAGTATGCAACATCTGTTCAGGGCTGTCCAAGTCCTGTTTTCTGCACTGCCTGGTCTTCTTTTGGCTGCCTGGGGTGGGACTTGGTCCTCCAGCATTCCTAGCAGTGCAGGAGGCAGAGACAGCCCTCCCAAATACCATAAAGACATTGCAGCACTCACACAGCGTAGAACGTGCATGGGTGTGCCTGGGCCACTCCTGGGCCAAGGGTGGCCCATCTGCGCCCATCAGCGACCGAAAGAGGCTGGGCCCCCCCTCTAAGCTGTTGATTCTGGGGTCTGGCATGAGAGTTGGACTAAATGGGTAAGAGGAAAGCGCAAAAACAAGAGACGGGGATAGTTAATACCCTTGATTCATCCTTGACGAGGGCTTCTAATGTATTATCAAAGGAGATCGAACTGACTGAGTGCCATCTCTCAATTAAGGAGGGTAGGAGAGGCCTAGATTTAACCGTGATGGCCTTGATTATGGTTTCCCAAGCTGATCTTGCAGAACATGGGGATCTATTTATAAGTCCATACAGCATCCCTCCAAGTCTGGGTGACACAGGGGCAACCCTACTAGGAAAAGAGGAAGCCCAAAGGCTAAGACTGACAAGGCTCCTAAATCGCCTAATACTGTGGATCCAGAAAGTTCGGCAAAGGAGATGGTCCCCAATTGTAACGACGATCTATGTCAAAGGCTTGAAAACATGTTTATGTTGTTATTACAACCATTGATGACCAGACTGTCAAAAATTGAAGAGAGCCTAGCCGCCCTTATTACCTGAGGGGCTGGTAATAATGCTGCTTCTGGGGGGATGAAATCAGTACCCAATACCCAGTTATTGAGGGAAGCCATACTGCTGGGAGGAGAAGGGGAGAGGGGAGCTTGAACATTCTTGTCTACCACTCATGGGGAAGTAGCAGATCCCTTCCAAGAAAGGTCTCCCTGCAGGCTGGAACCATCATCGGTGGCTGACACACAAGAGCGGGCAATACAGAATCTGGGTTCTATTGCCCCAACAGAGGCCTCTGATGGAGAAAGAAAGTGTGGGAGGATCGAAGGAGGAGGCAAGGTACCAAGTTGCCAGAAACTTTAGCTCCCTGCCAGCAACATGCCCATATGTTACAATATTGGCAGACACCCCAGAACTGAGAAGGGGCCAGCTGGAGACAACTGAGCAGTTCATGACTAAAGCTGTCCATTGGCTGACAAGATCTACGAGGGGGGCTGGCGACCTTACCAGACACATTATTATGGCAAGGAGAGTGGTTTGGGTGGGTCAGTCCCCTACAGCAATAGCGGGTGATTGCATAGTTCGTAATTTTAAAGATCGAAGTGTGGTGGGGGACCTACTCTGGGTACTCTCCAATACACCCTCTCCAGGGTTGTGGATCCATGCCCTTCCCCTGGGATATTTTTATAGACCAATCAGACCGACGCCCCCTGAGATGGTGTGGAACAGCTCTGTAACTCTCCACTTCACTCTCCTTCAAGTTATTGGCCCAGCTAGGTGTGAAGTAAGGGTGATAACTGCTTTAGTACCTTGGCAGGATTAGAGTCCTGCGACTGACTGAATAAAGATCACTTGGCCCCCTCTATGGATATTCATCCCAAAATGATACAGATCAGATAAGGGTGTACATGAAGGGGATAGTCAATTCTAGTTTAAAAATAGCTACCTGGACTGTAACAGGTTTACAACAAAAACTGGGAAATTTAAAATGGAAAAATACTGTAGCATACCAGGATATTTTGTGTCTTAAGGAAACGTGTAAAACAGGGCCGATGTTTCTGGAGGTAACTAGTCACAATATCGAATTTTTTATATCGATATACAATGATATCGAGTTTAGTATACCGATAATACTAAAATATCGATGTTATATATATCGATGTTAAAAATATTGTTTATAAAAAAAAATATAGAAGTTTAAAATATCAAATCAAAAATATCGTTATTAAAAATATCGTTTGTTAGTGTTGTTAAAAATATCAAAAAAATATATAGAATGTATAAAATATTGTTTATTTAAAATATTGCCATAGTATTATTTTATATTAAAATATTGTTGTTTTTAATGTAATAGTTGTAGTATATTGTTAAAAAAATAAATGTAATATAAATTTTAGGAGCGGGATGTTGGGTTTTTAGGGGATAAGGGTGGGGAGTGTTTTAAAATAATTGTAAAAAAAATTATAATAATTACAATATTTGAAAATTTAAAATAAATGTTGTTTTAGGAGCGGGATGTTGGGTTTTTAGGGGATAAGGGTGGGTAGTGTTTTAAACATTTTTTTTAATAATTAAAATTTCAATTATGAAATGTTGTTTTAGGAGCGGGATGTTGGGTTTTTAGGGCATAAGGGTGGGGAGTGTTTTAAAATAATTGTAAACATTTTTTTTTCAATTAAATATTTTAAATTTTAAATTATTAAGGGGCACATTACGATACCCGGCGTAAAAAAATCCGCCAGGCATGGAAGCGGCAAAAATCCGCCCGCACACACCGCCTGAACACCGACCACGCCATTATGAGTACACAAACTGAAAACCGCCATCGGCGAAAAATCATACAAAATACCGCCCGCCATCGTCCGAGTCGGAGTCAAACCGCCCGCCACGGACGGAAACACGCACGACAACACAAAACCGCCCGCCCTCACGGCCGACACACCGCACGTGAAATTACGATCGCACCGCCATGAGCGCGGAAAAACAACAAAAATACCGCCTGCCAGCGCAAACAACGCCGATGAGAATCGACACGGCAGAAGCCATGGCGCCCACGTACCTGCACAGAAACCATCCGCACACAAAACCAATAGCACACAACATGGCCAACAAGTCCACACAGCAAGGCACGCACAAATACACAAGCACAGTACACATCCCGAAAACACCCCCGGACAAACAAAAAATACAAAGGCCAGAACCCCAGACACAACACACCTGAAAACAACAGACCATGAGGACACACCCACATAGGTGAGTACAAAAGCAGCACTCCCACAGACCACAACCCCTTGCTACATTGCAAACCAGAGAGGAGAGGAGAGGACACAGTGACACAGCAAGGACAGCAGCACACCACAGAAACGCACACATCACAACCACCACCACCACCACCACCAAACACCGGCACCACAAACCCCTGCACATTACACAACACACACCGCACCAGCACCACAAACACCATGGCACCACAAAGGATGCCCAAGTTCACGCCCATGGAGCTGACGGTCATGGTCGACGAGATCATCAAGGTGTACCCACAAATCTATGGGAACATGGTCCAGCACACACCACTAGCCACCAGAAACAGAATGTGGACCCGGATCGTAGACCAGGTCAATGCAGTCGGGACCCTGCCCAGGAACAGAACCGAGATAAACAAACGTTGGAATGACGTAAAGAGCCTGGTCAAGAAGAAGGAGGGCAAAAACAGAGAGCTGGCTGCCGTCACTGGCGGAGGGAATCCCGCGCTCTTTAAGACCTTCAAAGCGTGGGAGGAGAAGGTGCGAGTCGTAATCCATCCGGAGATCCTCGCCGGATTAGCAGGGGGAGTGGAGGCTGGTAAGTACAAACTAATGTATACCAGCACACCGCTATGTACACACATGCGCAACCACCATGCCACAGCTCCCAGGGACAAACACCCCCATGTCCAGCACACAATACACAACACATCACACGCACATGCAACAGACACTACCACACACAGGCCAAACCGAACAACTGTAAGATGCGTGGGGACATGTGTACACTAAGCCAGCCACGTAACCACCAACAGGTCCCCAAATATGCCAGAAGCGCCACAACGAGCACCCACCACACCCATGTGTCCGCCACAGCTGCACTAACCGACAAGTAACAGGTAAGTGGCAGGAACACAAAGTGCAGTGGGTGGGACGGTGGACAGCTGAAGTACAACACCCACCAGGCCCCCACTCCCACAGACCAGCAAGGTGGAGCACTCCCCACACCCATGTGTCAGGCACAGCTGCACCAACTGACAAGTAACAGGTAAGTGGCAGGAACACAAAGTGCAGTGGGTGGGACGGTGGACAGCCCAAGTACAACACACACCAGGCCCCAGTCCCACAGCACAGCAAGGAGGAGCATCCCCCACACCCACGTGTCAGCCACCGCAGTGCACAACGACAGCCGAAAGGCAGACATCACGGTCCACAGCAATCGGTGTCAGTGGGTGTACAGCCACCCCCACGACCCACTACACCCCCCACCCCCACAGACCTGCAACATGGAGCACCCCCGCTAAGAGCCATGTGGCATCCAGTACAGTGCACGCACGAACAACTTGCAGGTGGGAAACTGGACAGGGCTGGATTACTGGAGGCATGAGGACCATAACACCACCAACACATGGGACATGTCACGTAGCACACGGACACGCAGCACCGCCCACCGTCACGAACAAGTGAACAATGTGCACACGGACATGAACAGCAGACTCACACCCCACATGACCCATCACAGACATAGCAACACCCAAGGAGCCACGTCTGCATGCACAAGCCACACTGAATATAGTCCCACACGGCAGCCACTGTGCAACTCATCACACACAACCGAAACACCATTGAAGTCCTGTCCATGTAGCCCCTACTGCCTGTCAACCACACACCCCACAACTACGCCTATGTAAGACAAACAACACTAGACGCAACAGAGCGGAACAACAGAAATGCACACGAACACCACTGAACCCATCAAACACACAGACACACCATGCACATACAACATACCATCCATCCCATCCGTCAGCCCCAGTCTCATGAAAGGCATGTCATCCGCACAGCTGCCACACATACAGCAGTCACGCTAAGACACATGCCCATGACCAACCATGTGCCAGAAGTCAATTAAGCGCACGACACACTGTGAGCAACAACACACAACATGGGCCACACCCCCCGAGCACTGCAGTGATGCACATGGCACAGGGCAGCACGCACACCAAGGAGATGGGACAACTGCAATACGTTGGCTGGCACACAACTATCACTCACTCATAACGATGCGTCCAATGCCATGTCCAGTAACCACAACAGACAGCAAATATGCAGGGCATGTCAGGCATGCACACACCTCAGACCATGCACTGTCATGCTGCCACAACACATGTCACGTTCGGCACCCATGGCTCACAGCATGTACCCCAAAAGCATATACCCTCCCAAATGCGAATCTGGGGCATGGCCCCCATGTTGCCATATGCGTTCCTAAGCGTTCCATTTGAACTCCAAAAGCAAAGTACAAACCAGACCCAGGATGGGCCAGGAGCCCGCATACACCAGAGTCACAATGAGTAGGGGCAAAGCAACACACCCATCGGCATGGCCAATCCGTCCCATGCCACATGTGCACAGCACACAGTCCCATTGCCTAGCACACACACCTACAGATGCCACAGCCACACACTCGCCTCCGGGAAACCCATGTACGAGATTGCACGAACTGCCAATGTCAGACGACTAATACATACTTCGCCAGGTGCAACACAATAACAAATCTCATTCTCTCCACAGGTGACGAACTGCTGGACGCTGGGGATGGAGACAGCAGCCAGCACAGCCAGCCTACAAGCCCCCAACGAGGACACACGGATCTGGAGGATCTGTCCACCTCTTCGGACACGGACCACCAAGCTGGCCCATCTGGCGTGGCAGGGCCCAGCCGCTCCCCAGGACCCCTCCTACCCACCAACCCATCATCCAGGGATGCTGAACAGTCCCAGTCCCCTGCTGCCACTGTCGTTGCGGCCACACCCACGGTCATTGCGGCCACTACCACTGCCGCAACCGCCACCATCGCCGCACCGACCACCACCGCCTCCACCACCACCACGTCTTCGCTGGCACCAGCCCCAGCGCAGGTGGTGGCCCGGCCGACTGGATCCACCCTGGGAGCCACAGCGAGGACCGTGGTGAGCAATGTGGCTAGTGGGCAGGCCGGTGGCAGCAGGACTGGTAGGAGGAGCAGGGTCAGGGAAACGCCAGCCTCCCTGGGAGCCATGCCCTGCCTCAAATGGACAGAGTCCTTGGGGCCTATGAAGAGGCCCAAGGACAATGGGCCAGGTCTGCTACTGACACGCGGGAGGTGCTGGGGGTGCTGAGGTCCATGGACGCCCATATGGGCCAATTCGTGTCCCGTATGGACCAACTCGTGGACCTCATGGGCCAGCTGGTGGTGGCGGTGGGGTCACAGGCAAGGCCAGCAACACCACCTCCGCCACCACCTGCTAGGGCGCAGGCTCGGGCAGCAGTGTCCACTTCCCCTGCGTCCACAGCCAGTGAGCACACCTCACCCACCACCAGCAGGTCGCCACCACACACCCCCTCCCAAACGTGGAAGGGGCCGTCCGAAGAGGAAACAGATCTCCCGGGAGGACTTCGCACGCTCCAGTCGCAAGTGAGGCAGCCAGCCAGCCTTCCGCCAGCCTTCCTTGACCAGCCACTGCATTGACTTGCTCTACGATCCCACTCCACACAGCCATCTGGATGGCATGTGTGTGTTGGACTATGGACATAGAACCAGTGGGTACACCCTGATCATCACGCAGCCATGACCGACAGCTCATTGTCACTGCACGCACCACTTTTGTCATCACCTTACACACAATCACATGTCACAGTTTGTAATAAATGCACCTTTTTCACTAACTGCTGTTTGTGCCCTGTGTCTTTATTGTACGGAATACAACGGCCACCTTGGGCGGAAAGGCACCTGATGCGTGGCATGGAAATGGAATCCGGAGGGCCTGTAGGGACCTAGGGGTGGGAGACAGAACAGGAGCACATTCAATGAGTGTGTCACACACCCATCACACAGTACATGTCAACAACTACAAGCAATGTACACACATCGCACAGAGCAATAGGGCACAATGCCACAGCCACCAACAGTGGCATACTACCCTGGCCATGGAGCGTTGACACACTGCACGCAGTGAACATACGGCCACCCTGACACAGCACACACACACCTGCATAGATACAGACACATCATCCGTCGTACATGGACACTCACCGTCAAGTGAAGTAGCGGGCGATGAGCTGCTGGCGCACATTCCCAGCTTCCTCCTCTCCGCTGTCCACCTCACTCGAGCTGTCCTGGTCTGCGGGCTGGGGCCCTGGTTGATCTCCGTCATCCACAATGAGGGGGATCTGCTTCCGAATGGCCAGATTGTGCAGCATGCAGCACGCCACCACTATCTGGCACACCTTCTGTGGGGAGTACGCCAGTGCACCCCCGGTGCGGTCCAGGCACCTGAACCTGGACTTGAGGAGGCCAAAGGTACGCTCGACCACACGTCTGGTCCTCCCATGTGCCTCATTGTATCGATCGTCTGCTGGGGTGCGAGGATTCCTCAATGGACTGAGCAGCCATGCCCCATTCGGATACGCAGAGTCACCTGGGTGTGAGGGACACAGAGAACCGTTGCTATTCCAACTGGACAGGGGACAGCATCGCACAACCAGCACGCTACACCACTCCACATACTCACCGACAATACAGCCACGATCCTGTTGCAGATTGGCCATCAGTCGTGGCAAGATGCTGTTGTGCATTATGTGTGCGTCATGGGCCGAGCCTGGAAACTTTGCACACACGTGGGTGATCACCATGTCCGCAAGGCACACCACTTGCACATTCAGGGAGTGCGTGTGCTTCCTGTTGCGGTACAGGTGCTCAGTGGCCTGTGGTGGAACAAGGCCAACATGAGTGCAGTCAATGGCTCCCACGACGTGTGGGATTCTGCCAAGGGCATAGAATGCACCCTTCACTGCCGCCAATTCACGAGCCCTGGGGAATCTGATGTACCTGTTCCGGTACAGCATCATGGCTGCCAGTACATCCCTCAGCACCTTGCTGAACATGGGCTGGGACATCCCTCCTCCAATGCCCACTGTGTGCTGGAATGACCCAGTGGCGAAGAAATGCATGGCGGCCATCACCTTAGCCGTGGGGGTGACAGCAGTCGGATACACCCTGCGGGGACGGAGATGGGGCTCTAACATGGCACACAGTCGATGCAGAGTTGGCCTGTCCAGCCGAAACTTCCTGATTACCTCTGTATCGTCCATGTCCGCCAGCAATTGGTATGGGCGGTCAATGTTCGGTCTCCGCCTGGGTTAAATGGCAGAGGACACATGTCAAAGCAACACGGCACATAGCAATTTCGCATACACATCACTGACATGACTGAGCAAGCACATGAGCCACAGCCCAGCTGTCAAGCTGGGACGGCACGGCCACAATACACTTACACAGGTCTCCCAACAATGGCAATGGCAAGTGAGACATACCACTGCCATGTGCATGCACATGGGGATCTAGGCACCAATGACTTGCGGGGCGTGCTGATGGGGACTGACTGCATATTCGTCAAGCGGCAACGCCACGGCAACATGAGTGTCTGCTGAGCATGGTACTGCTTCCGAGGCTGGATGAGTATGGCACACGACGACGACGATGTGGGCACGGGCTGAGCGGCCAATACAAGTGGGACCTGTGGCACGAGGGGATATGAGACAGTAGTAGGTGTCAGCACTGCACCCTATGTACAGCACTGTACGGATCACAGCTCCCGAAACATTGACTGGTGTCCACATTGACAGCCCCATGCCAAGACGGCTGTGTGCTTGCAGTCACACGTCACAGGTGAGAGGTTACATTGCACGTGCCAGGTGGCAGTCGTACATAGTGGGAGCTGGCATGTGTGTGCATGTGTCTCCTGTTCAGGATCCACCAGATGGGCGCTGACTCTGTACTGACCATTGGACACAGCATGTTCCGTGGAAGGCTTGTGTGTGTGGGATGGTGGCACTGGATGTGCCTCCGTTGGGGGGGCCATGCACAGGGCGGGTACGTCGATGATTGCGCATTGTTGGTCACGGTGGGTGCACCAGCTAAGATGTGTTGCCCTGTGTTCAATTCCTATGTCCGCATGATGATGGACTGTGGATGTGGGCAGACTACACATTGGTCGATGTGCTGTCTATATGCATGTGCCTTCACACCAGGCACAGCTGCCCCTGCACATGTGACCCCTGCTGGACTCGCTGCTGGGTCTGTGGAGCTGATGCACCTTCTGCGCGTGGGGCGGACAGCTCTCCTCACTTCCCTCATTGCGCATGTCATGTCTTTGCTGCAGGTGACATGGATCATGGAGGGCCCACATGTACGCGTGGGTAGGCTACACATGATTGTTCACTGGTCGCCACCCCCAGTCAGTGTTTCGAATGGGAAGGTTGTCGTGCTGGTGGTATGTTCGATGTGGCGGATGGGCGGGCCTAGGTGCGGGCTTACATTCCGGACATGGGGGTAGTTGGATTGGCGACTAGTTGCAGTACACACGGGACACGTCTCTTCCTTTCCACATCTGGGTCATCCCTTGTACTAACTGACAGTGATACAGTCATCTTCGCCCCAGCCCTCATGTCCTCCCCTCGCCCCCCAATATGCATGCTCACCTGCGAGGCTAGCGCTTGCACAGGCAGCCCCAAGCTTGCACCAGAGAGGGCAAGGAGTGTATGTGTGGGTCCAGTTGCACGAGTGGGCTGTCTCAGGGTATGATGTGTGGCGGGACGCCGTCCACCTGCGTGGTGCCCCAAATGGAGACCCGGCCTGCATGGACTATGCATCACAGTCTTCGCCTTCCGGATCCGCCACCTGCGACACCCAGTGGCTGTGGCTGCCCTTGCGGCCATGCCGCGTCCGTCTGTGGCTGATGGCCCACACATTCACTCTTTGGCCTCTCTGGGGAGGGCTCAGGGGTGGTGGCGCACGCGCTTGCACTTAGTCGCAATGGCATGTGTCGTGGTTGGTATGATGGGCAATGGATGGGATGGTGCGAGCCACCTCCCGTGACGTCAGTGCTGCTCGTGCTGTGGTGCGTCCCCCTACACTTCCATTTGACTTTTTGCCATGCTGGACGTTGAGGTTCTATTGCCTGCGTGATATGACCAGGAGGAGCGCGAGGAGACCTCTCACACACCATGCTCCACTGCCATCCCGTGCCCTGTATCGCCTGTGCGGATTGACTATGTTGGGGTTACACCTGGTCGACTGGGGCTGTGTGTGCCTTGTCAAGGGGCATGGCGGGCGCACAACAGGATCCAGCTCGTCCACAGAGGGTGGGCTGAGGTGCGCCTGGTACCGCTTTGTACGTGTGCCCGGCTGCTGTGCACACACGTGTTCACTCCCCCCGACAGGTGTCCTCTCACAATGCCCAGGGAAGCGGTGGTGTACTGTTCATGAGCCCTCCCAACACGGCGTGCTCCAACTTGGCATGTGCGCATCTACCCGTCGCACCCACCCACCTGAGCACTGCGTCCATACGACTTCACACGACACATGTGTGTCTTCCACAGTAGTGCTACTCATTTGCGTTGACATCCAATACCAGTGGACTACATGGTCATGTCACGACTGCCGTGTACTTCACATACTCTCATCCTCTCTCATTCGTACTTGTGAAATGAGTCAGCGGAGACAGTTCTGGTTTCAAACATTATATTGAGTCTTCTGTCCTCTGTGATGCAGTATAGTGGACACTACTGGCAGCGGAATACATATTGAGGATATACTGAGCATGATTACAAATGGGATAGGGTGTGGGGTTACATCTGCTTGGCCAAGGCTGTGCTAATGTACATTTACGTATAGCTGCGGAGCTGCGGACTTTGACACAGACGGTATACATGTAGCCTACCAGACCGCTCGGCATCATGGGCACAGTCCATCTCAGTTCCATGTGACAGGTTTGCTGCGGTTGTTCCTCATGCACGCGTGCATGTGAGATGACATCAGGGCATGTGCTTGCGTGCATGCAGCGGCGTGCCACTTGTTGTTGCACTGTGGTGGTTACTGGACATGTCACAGTCACTGGGGTCGTGTTGTTGTTGTATGCACTTGTCGTCCATGCAAAGGTCCTGGTATGGGATTCCCGGGGCGGGGGTGGGAGGGGTGCAGCACCCACAGACTCCAGGCGACCTATTCATGTCCACTGAGCGGTGTGTGTGTCCATGTGCGCTGGATCCATGTCGTGTCCTGGTTGTTCGTGCAGTTCCGTCCATGTGGGTGCGATGCACAGAGCCCATGCCACTGCCTCCCACGATGCATGCGGTGTTCCTGGATGTGATGGGGAACAGTGTGCATGTCCCGGTCATATCCGATGTCATGGCGATGTCGTTGATGGTGTGGTTACAGTTGCCGGTCGTTTGGTATGGCTGTTGTGGTGGTGACTGGCCAGTCCGTGCGGAAGCTGAGCATGGGTGCGGGGTTGGACTTCATAGGTCACTCGGGGAACCTGCGTTGTGGTCCGACGTATTTACAGGTTGTCAGGTATGCGATGCCGTCCAGCAGGGCTTCCATGTCATTGGTGGTGTACATGTTTGCCAGCCAATGAAGCGGATGGTGGCTGTCAAGGTGTTGTTCGTAGGTTGTCCCTTGGAGGACCATGATGGGGCATGCTGGGTGACATTCGATGTAGCTGTTCTCGATGATCCGTCGTGTGGAGGCACAGTGGTTCCATTTCAGTGCGCGTGCGATGTTGGCCACATACGCCATGCCCCCATAGGCAGAGCAGGCCCTGTCGTGTGCGTCCAGAGGGAGGAGTAGTGGTAGCAGGTCCGCCTTCAGACATGCCGGGTTGGAGAGGCATATCTCGACGGGATGCTGGTACGGACACCTCCGACAGTAGAAGACGGGCATGACGCAGCTGAACAATGTGATGCGGTAAGTCAGTCGGTAACTTACGTTCAGCAGGGACAGGAGATCGCATCCCAATGTATGTATCGTGCTGGTTTGGTACAGCTTGAGCTCTTCGGCGTAGTTGGGTAGGTGTGTTGCGGTTGCCATTTCGCAGCGGTGCGTTGTGGTGGCGTGCTCCGGCTGTGTGTGCAGTCTGCAATGTGCACACTCCGGGGTTGCTGTGAGCTCTGTGTAGTCGTGGGGAGACAGGACTTGTGTTCTGTTGGCTTGTTTGGAGGACACGGGCCCTCTTCCCACATGCTTCTCAGACAGTTCAAGGTCAGTGCTGTGTGACTCCTTCCAATTAACTTGCATGTGGCCGACATGGGGGAGTGTTTTCTTCTTTCTTCCCCGTCCGTTGTGTGCTTCTGTGATATGCGCTATCTGCCGTGTGGTCGGTCTCCTCGGCATGCCTGTGTTGGTCTATTCTTGGACAATGGCTGTATTCACCGGCTTCTGTCGTAGGGCTGTGGTTTCGGTGTTGGAATGGAAGGTCATTCAGTGCTGTCTGCTCTCCCTTGTGTGGGCGGCAGCCTGCCTTTCCGCTCTGCGTTGGGCCTTGTGTGTGGATGTAATTCTTGGGCCACCTGTTGTCGGTCACCGGGCTCTTTGGTGTTCCGTTTCATGTGTCTTGTTCATATGTGCAGGGTGGTATGGGTTTTTCAGTGTGGTACTGGCGTTCCTCTTCCCGAAGGGGCCCTGCTTCTCCTAGTTGGTGTTGCCGCCGCTGTGTGCTTCGCCATGTTTGTTACACTGGGGTGTGTCCTGCTGTTGCGTGACTTCACTGACATGTGTGCGTCGGTTGTGTGGCGTTGGGTGTTGTCCGTGAATTGGGCGTTGGGGACATGTCTGTGGCAGGCCTGTCACGTGTCATGTGCGTTCGGGGTGGGGCTGGTGTGTGTGCTGCTTGGTTGTGTCCCTGTGTCTGTGTGCGACGCATGCATGGCGCTGCGGTTGGCCTCTGCGTTGTGCGCATGTGTGGCGGCGTCATCGGCGCTTTGGGGCCGTGACGGGGTGGTTGGTTCCTAGTCCCAGGTGGTGTGTACACATGTGTTCTGCGATGTTACGATTTGGCCTGTGTGTCATATGTGGATGCGATGGTGGATGTGTAGTGTACACGCGCTGGTGGGGGTTGTCCGCTTTTTCCGCCCTTGCACTGTGTGCGCTGTTTGCGTGCACTTGTTGTGTGTGTGCCTACCTGCGTCTCCGCGGTACGTTGCGTCCTTGGTGGTGCATCAGCAGAAGCATGGGAAGGGCCTGCAGTGCTGGATTCATGCCCGGGGTGCCGCTTCTTCGTTGTCCGTGCTCTGCGTCCGTGTTTCCGCCTCTCTTTCACGTGCGGTGTCTCTTTGCCGTGGGAGCCGTTTGTTTGCGGCATCGTAATTTATGCGCCGGGCGGGACGTGTTTCGTCGGACGGTGTGTGTCAGTTGTGCTGCGCCGCTACGTGTGCGGGCGCACTTTGATGGCGGACGGTGTTGCTGGCTTGCCGGCGGTGTTTGGCCTGCTTTTCGCATCGTAATTGGGCGGGCGTGTGGACTGCTGCGTGCCAGCGGTAACTGGTGGTTTTTGCATCCGCCAGCACGGCGGTAGTGCTTCCGCCCGCCATCGTAATGGGCCCCTAAATGTTGTTTTATTAGTGTGATGTGTTTGTAGGGGATAAGGGTGGGGAGTGTGTTTTTACAAATTGGAAATTAGGGGGCCTATTTCGATGGCAGTCAGAAAACCTCCCCGACCCCCATGGTAACGGGAAAAGACCGCACGCAAGGCCCGCGACATAACTGCCGGTGGCATTAGGATGTTCCTTGCTCGATATCCGACCGCTGCGGTCGGATCACGGGCTTTAACATTGCGGCGGTTGCTGATGCACGCAAGCACCGCCGCGATGTCAAAAGGAGCATGTCCTGCATTTCCCTGCACTGCGTGGCAAGCACTGCACAGTGCCTGCCACCTGGTACAGGGAAATGTAGGGGGGGACCATGGGTACCCCCCAGTGAACCCCCCCACCCCAACACATTGAGGGCCCGCAACGGGCCCCCGGAAGACATTCTCCGCCTGCCTGCATCATAATTGTGCCAGAGCGGCACCGCCACCATTATCCCAGTCCTTCTCCGTCCGCAAGGCAGGAGTGCGGATGGCAACCGGCAGAAAAGCGGCAGTCCCGCCGCGGTCACCACCGCCATCCTAATCTGACCAGCGGTTTTCTGACTTGCGATCGCGGGTGGATGTTCGCCACTGGTCCGGCAGTTGCCACCGCCGGCCGGGCGGCGGTTATCCGACCACCATCATAATAGACCCCTAGATTTTGAAATTTTATATTGAATTTATGGAAAAAAATAATTATTTTTTGATTAGGAATTTTGGGGTCTATTACGATGGCGGGCGGACTGTGTCTGCCCGCAACCGCAACGGCAAACGGGACCGCCCGCAAGAGGTGCGGTGGTCCTGCAATGGCAATTAGGATGCCACCGCCACGGTGGCAGTGGCATCCCCCATATATTGCATTGCGGCAGGCGGGGCTGTAAGCAGCACCCGCCACAATGAAATATATTAATGTTGTGCATTGGCATGCACAACGTGACAGGCACCGCGCGGGCCTGCCACCTTGTCCATGCCAATGTTGGGGGGTACCATAGGTGCCCCCAAGTGCAGCCCCCCACCCCCTGGGGGCCTGCAACGGGCCCCCGAAGTGAAAACCGCATGCCTTTCCATGGCGAACTCTCCGCCATGGAAAGGCATTGAAAATGCCACATGGTAATATGTATGGCGGTGCGTGCAAGGCACCACCACCATATTATGGGCCTTTTCCACCCGGTAGGCAATCGGGACGATTGCCTACCGGCGGAAAAGCGGCGGACGGTCTTTACGTCTGCCGCGGTACCCCCCGCCATGCTAATGTGGCGGGGGTAAAAGGCCGTCCGGTGGGGTGTGTTGGCGGGCGGATCGCCACCGCCGGTCGGGCGGTGGCGATCCGCCCACCATGCTAATGGGCCCCTTTGTGTTTTTAGGGGTTAATGGTGGGGAGTTACTTTAAAAAACATTTTTTTTTTTAAATATATTTTTTATTTAAATAATAAAAATTTAAATATAGAGTTGTTTGCAATGGGATGTTGGGATTATAGTGGATCATGTTGGTGAGAAATGAACTTTTTATATAAAATTTAAATTGTAATTAAAATATTTTTTAACAAAAAATTTAATTTATAATGGCAAATTTGTGTTTATAGGGATGAGAGATGAAGAGTGTTTACAAATATAATGTAATATTTTATTTTATTAAATTTAAAAAAAAATATTTATCTAAAAATTAAAAAATTTAAAATTAATTCTAATTAATAATTAATAAGTGTATTTTTTAAAATAAATTTATTGGATTTTTTTTAAAAATGTTAATATTTTAAAATGGTTAAGTAATAAGAATGTTATAACTATTGGTGAATAAAAATATTTTAAATGTGGATTAATGCATTATATTTAGTCTATGAATTTGTATTTATATAATGTAAAGTTTAATGTCCAGCACATTCCCTGAGTGAATACTAATAGGAGTGGGAATAGTAAATTATATAGGTTTAGGGGCCGATTCCGATTCAGGCCGGAAATCTCTCCGACCGAGCCGGACCCGGAGAGATTTCCGACCGAATCGGACACTGGCAGTCCGACCGAACGAGTACGATGCGCACGCATGCAATCGGACTCGAGTCGGTCGGACTCCCATTGAGTCAATGGGAGCCGGACGTCCAACGCGTATGCGGGCTCCCATTGACCCAATGGGTGCGAGGCGAACAAGGGTGCCCCCTACAGCGGGTACGCCTCGAAGCGACTCGTGGCGTACATGCACAGGTAGGGGGGACCCATGGGTCCCCCCAGTGTGCGACTCACGCGGCTACGCGTACAGGGGGGTCCGACATGGACCCCCAAAGTGCGGCTCCGACTGCTCTTTCGAGCTGGACAGCGCGAGTCGGTCGGACTGCTCGCGGGGCGCATCGTACTTGCCCGGCCGGGGAACGTCTCCATTGCGCGGTGCGCGTCGTGTCCGTGCGAGTCGGTCGGAGCGCTTCGGACGTGCGAACAAGTCGGTCGGCGATTTTGCGTGCGCTCGCATCGTACTCGCTCGGCCGGACGCACGTACGAATCGGTCGGGAAAGAGGGCTCCGAATCGGATCCGGTTAAGCCGAATCAGATTCGGTGCCCTACCGGCCGAGATCGGAATCGGCCCCATAGTGTCCAGCACCTTCCCTTAATTAATACTAACTGGAGTGGGAATACTAAATTATATAAGTTTAGTGTCCAGCACATTCCCTGACTTGATACTAACTGGAGTGGGAATAGTAAATTATATAAGTTTAGTGTCCAGCATTTTACTTGAATTAATATTAACTGGAGTTGGAATAGTAAATTATATAGGTTTAGTGTCCAGCACCTTCCCTGACATAATACTAACTGGAGTGGGAACAGAAAATTATATAGGTTTATTGTCCAGCACCTTCTTTGAATTAATATTAATTGGAGTGGGTATAGTAAATTATATTAGTTTAGTGTCCAGCACATTCCCTGACTTAATACTAACTGGAGTGGGAATAGTAAATTATATATGTTTAGTGTCCAGCACCTTCCCTGAATTAATACTAACTGGAGTGGGAATAGTAAATTATATATCTTTAATGTCCAGCACCTTCCCTGACTATATATTAATTGGAGTGGGAATAGTAAATTATATATCTTTAATGTCCAGCACCTTCCCTGACTTAATACTAATTGGAGTGGGAATAGTAAATTATATATCTTGAGTGTCCAGCACCTTCCCTGACTTAATACTAATTGGAGTGGGAATAGTAAATTATATAGGTTTACTGTCCAGCATCTTTCCTGAATTAAAGTAACTGGAGTGGGAATAGTAAATTATATAGGTTTAGTGTCCAGCACCTTCCCTGAATTAATACTAAGGGGCCGATTCCGATCTCGGCCGGTAGGGCACCGAATCGGATTCGGCTTAACCGGATCCGATTCGGAGCCCTCTTTCCCGACTGATTCGTACGTGCGTCCGGGCGAGCGAGTACGATGCGAGCGCGTGCGAATTCGCCGACCGACTCGTACGCCCGTCCCAACCGCATCGACCGACTCGCACGGATGCGCCTCGCACCGTGCAATGGAGATGTACCCCGGCCGGGCAAGTACGATGCGCGCCGCGAGCAGTCCGACCGACTCGCGCCGTCCGGCTCGAAGAAGCAGTCGGAGCCGTACTTCGGGGGTCCGTGTCGGACCCCCCTGTACGCGTAGCCACGTGAGTCGCACACAGGTGGGACCCATGGGTCCCCCCTACCTGTGCGTGTACGGCGCGAGTCGCTTCGCCGCGTACACGCTGTAGGGGGCGCCCTTGTTCGCCTCGCACCCATTGAGTCAATGGGAGCCCGCGTACGCGTTGTACGACCGGCTCCCATTGACTTCAATGGGAGACCGACCGAATCGAGTCCGATAGCATGCGTACGCATCGTACTCATTCGGTCGGGCTGCTAGGGTCCGATTCGGTCGGAAATCTCTCCGGGTCCAGCTCGGTCGGAGAGATTTCCGGCCCGAATCGGAATCGGCCCCTATGTGGAGTGGGAATAGTAAATTATATATCTTTAATGTCCATCACCTTCCTTGAGTATATATTAATTGGAGTAGGAATAGTAAAATATATAACTTTAGTGTCCAGCACCTTCCCTGACGTAATACTAACTGGAGTGGGAATAGTAATTAATATAAGTTTAGTGTCCTGCACCTTCCCTGACTTAATACTAACTTGAATGGGAATAGTAAAATATATATATTTAATGTTCAGTAACTTCCCTCAGTGTATATTAATTGTAGTGGGAATAGTACATTTTTTATGTGTAGTGTAGAGCACATAAATTTACTTTATACTAATTGGTGTAGAAATGTTACATTATATAAGTTTATAGGTGTGTGAGATTAAAATGTTTTTATAATTTTTAGTAGTGATGGAAATGTGTAATATTTTATATTATCTTTACAATTATAATGATTACAATCATATATTGAGATGATATATATTAGTTAAAAAAATTATACATTTCATTAAAATATACATTTAAGGAAAATATTTAATAATAATAACAATAGAAAAAGAATAACACTTTTCAATTTTTAAATGATCTTTATTTTTTAATAATAAAATACTTAGGGTAAAAAAACATATTTTATTAAGGCAATTATATTCAAGTGAGGAAATATACAAAATAAATACACATTTTTCTTCATGAGAAATAAAATAAGTGGGATATATATTTATTCACATATATTATATTTTTGAACATACATGTTTTTAACATTTTTATATTTTAGAAGACAGGTATTTATCTTTTGTAGCAGAAAACATTTTTTGACATTTTAGTTTATAACATTTTTGTAACATACAGTTTTGCCATATATTTTTACAGTTTTGTTTTTGCATTTTTAACATTTAGTAAATATATATATATTTCATTTTAATTAAACAATATCACATTATACATATTTTGCCCAATAAAATGACATTGTCACTTGTTAATTATTTTTGAACATGTAATATATATTTTTAATTAATATTATTAATATATGAAATATTAATAATATTAATTATTACATTGTTAATTTTTATACAAACATGTTTTTCAAAAGGTAAGTTTTTATTTAACCTTTTATACATTTTTAGGTATTTTTAGATAAGCATTGTAAATGATACAAATAAATAAGTAATTATAATAATTATTAATATATTTTATATTAATTATTATTAGAATTTTACAACATAGAAAAAATGTTAATTTATTTTTACATATTTCTGCAATATTCTATTATTTTTAGAAAATATAAAAGTTGTTTATTTATGACTATTATATGTTGTGACATTATTTTCTATGTGTTTTATTATTTAAGCAGCCATTTTTGTTTTACAGGTACTATTTTGTAAACGCTTACTGTTGTTTTGGGTCATTTCACAGGGGAGAAGCTCGCGGTTAGATGCTGCATCGCGTCGAGCAAGGTAAGTGTAATTTTCTTTATTTAAACTAAGTTTTTACCTGTATTTGAATGTAGTTAGGTGGTAGGTAGTATGTGTAGTGTTAGGTCATTGTGTTTTTGGTGTGTTTTAGTTGTTAGTTATGTTTTAGCGAGATGTCGAGAGTTTGTGTTTGAGGCCTAGTGTAGAGAGGGTAGGATATGTATAGAAATGTGTGTATATGGTAAGTGTTTTTCCATGTAATTTATTATAGTGTATGTGTATGTTTGTGTGGGTGGGTATGTTTATTTCCATTTTTACAGGTTTCGTTATCGGAATCGCGTTTTGGAGAGGATATCATTTTTTTTATTAAGAAGTGTGTATTAGTATTTATTACTAATATTTATTTAACACTTTCTTAATTTTTCGGGTTTTCCTGGAGCGTTTCTTTTTTTAAGAAATATTTTCTGGTTTTTTATGATTTAATTCCGTTGGATTTATCGACCCTGGATTTACCTTTTGGACCTGTTGTATTTTTACATTTTTTGGGGGGTTAATTTTAACATTCATTTGGATTGAGAGATACCTGGATGGATTAACGATGTTTGGATTACGTTTTCTTCAGCTACAGAAACTGTAAGTAATGTATTTTATAATTGTGGGAGGGCAATGTTGAGGATAATATTTTATATATGTGTTATTTTTTATAAAATGCAATTAAGATGTCAATATATATTTATATTATTAAATTAAATATATATGACAAATTACTTATATTTTACAAAGTTAAGAAAAATTATATGTACAGTTACAGTTTGTGTTTTGTAAGAAAGCTATTTTAAATTATTTTAGATTAGTAATTTAAAGTATCGTTTTAGCTATTAGTGATAGGTATTCTAGGCCTCTTGTGGTTGGGTATGGTGTTACCTGACTTTGTAGTAATTCGAAAAAAAAATTGGTTTGCTTGGTGAGTTTAGGGCCTATTTGGGTCACAGATTGTTCCATTCTAAGTTCCTGATAACTTTGTTCTTTTTGGAGGGCTTGGAGTAGTTTATGTAGGGTAGGTATCCCTCTCCCTGTTGTGATTGGAAGGCATTATGCCATCCTTCAACAGCATTGTTGGTTTTGGCTTGTTTGTTTAGTGTGCTCAAGTACACATTCCACCATGGAATGTGGAATTTGGGTAGTCTTCTGTGGCCTGATCTGTGGAGTCTTCCCACCCAGGTATCTTCGAAGTAATCTAAAAGTGGGCTTAGTTTTTCTTCATTTCTTTTATAGATGGGGCTTTCTATTAGAAGGTTATAGTGTTCTGCTACCTCAGTTACTGGGACATAGGCCAGTGCAATCAGTTTTTTACTTGGTATGCAAAACTACTGTTAGTTGCATATTCCACAAGGGGTCGATTCCGATCTGGGTCGGAAATTGTGCCGCCCGACACGGATCCGGATTTAACTCCGACCGAAACGTATAAACTGCTTCCAAATGGCTGAGTACGATGCCATGCCTGTCCTTTACAAACGACTCGGTCGGAATCTAAATTACGGCCGATTCCACAGGAAAAGAGCCAGACGCGAAGGACTCGCTCGTAAATGATTCCACATTGGCCTGCATTAACACGATGCGCGCGTTACGTACACGAACCATGCCACATAGCCTCGCATTTACACGACGCGCGCTACTCCCACATGAACCATGCCACATAGCCTCGCATTTACATGACGCGGACGACTCGTACACGAACCATGCCACATAGCCTCGCATTAATACGACGCGAGCGACTCGTACACGAACCATGCCACATAGCCTCGCATTAACACGACGCGAGCGACTCGTACACAAACCATGCCACATAGCCTCGCATTAACACGACGCGTGCGACTCATACACAAACCATGCCACATAGCCTCGCATTAACATGACGCGAGCGACTCGTACACGATCCATGCCACATAGCCCAGCTTGGATGGAACAGTATCAGACAACACCAAGAACACAGGAACAAGCAACAGGTGTTGCCAAAAATAACTGCCATGAAACGAAAAGATCAAAATCTTCATCATAGAAGCAGACAAAAGACTTCCAAAAAAGCAATGTCATCTGAAAAAAAAAATGGAATTTAAATAATAAGACACACCTACTACTCCACCTATATAAATGGAGCAAACATTTCCTATCACCATTTGCTACTCCAACAGACATGCTATCAGACCACACCACTACACAGACAACTCATCTACCTACTACATAGATACACAACTCATCCACCACACAAACTCCACACAACTAGCACCACACAAACACACCCTCACTCACACTCACTCACCTTCACCTTCACCCACACATCCACCACCACCACCACCACCACCCATCACCATGCCGCCAAAGAAGAATCCAAAGTTCACACCAGATGAGTTGAAAGTCATGATAGATGAAATCCTCAGGGTGGAGCCCCAGTTATTTGGCAGCTTGGTCCAACAGACCACCCAGTCCCAGAGAACCAAGATGTGGGACCGAATTGTAGGCCTGGGCGGTAAATTCCGTTCCGCTCGCGGAATTTGGGTAATTTCGCGTTCCGCGGAGAACGCGGAATTACCGAAAATTCCGCGCTTCGCGGAATTTTTTGCTTATTCGCGCTTTCAAAATGCGTGTTTGCGAGATATTTATCCCCGAGCATGCAAACAGCGTTCGCGAACAGGAAAAAAGCATCGCGAACGGACGGAACAAGCAATTCCGCGTGTTCGCAGAACTTTTGCGTGCTCGCAGAGATTTTTTACCGTTTCGCGGAGCTTTGCGTAGCGCGACTACGCAAATTCCGCCCACCCCAACCGAATTGTCAACAGAGTGAATGCTCAAGCATCTGCTGTGCGCACAAAGTCGGATATCCAGGCCCGTTACTATGATGTACGCAGGAGGGTCAAGATGCTCATTGCCAAAGAACATTTCCTGAGCCAGCGGACCGGCGGTGGCCCTCCTGCAAAACCTGTGTATTTCACTTCCTGGGAGGAGAAGGTGCAGGACATCCTACCAGTGGAGGGGTTAACTGGATTATCTGGACTACCAGAGCCTGGTGAGTACATACCGAACTAGCCAATATTGACAGCAAATCCACAGTCACAGACATCACTGTCAAGGACATAGTCATACAAATCACTGTTAGCAAAGACAGAACAACATTAATTAACCTGCATGTGATGGGCATGCCTGTTTGTCCAAAAAAAGTAAATGCCAAGCAGCTGTAATATCTAACTTGTACCACACCCACCCCTCCCACAACCATCACACCTGTGACTATGCTGTCCCTGACAGTGAATGACAATGCACAGGCAAAATGGCTGACACTGGACTCTGGTGTGAGGATCACAAGGCCCTGTAGGCACTTGGGCCCAATCAGACTTCAGGCAACACTGTCAGACAACTGAGCCTGTACCTTCCCATTCACTGGATATAACGCATAGTCCCAGGGGGTCCAGTTGTGCCATGTTGGAGCATCACAATTTGCAGTGACTGCAAATACCATCATGCCTTGGCCTAAACACACCTCCTCAGGCAGAACAAATTGCACACCTGTGACTAGGCAGCCCCTGAGAGGGAAAGGAAAAGTACAGGCAAGATGTCTACACAGGGGCTACATTAATGAAATTGTGAGTAGTCACAGCCAGTACTTGGGCTCCTCACACAAATACACACACCCATCCACCTTAACAGTACATATCCACACACAGACAGGGAAAGCCCAGTCACAGGTGTGCTCATTGTGAAACCTGGGAGGTGCGCGGAGGACATTACATGGTGTAAGTATCAGTCAGAGCACATAACACTAACCACAATGAAACAGACATCAAGGACAATGTCCATCTGACTGTAAATGTAAGGTCCACAGCAAGATGGCCCACACTGTTGCATGTTGTCATGTGCCCAAGGCATTGTGAATTTTCATTCAACAACATCATGCAGCTGTGTCAGCATCCTTGCCACTACACACCCCTCACTGTCATTGATCCCCTGTCAATGAGGAGTACGCTTGTCTGTTTTGGAAGAGTGGTACAAGTCACCGCTGCATAACTCAAGCACCTAACACACTGTACCTCACAGCACTGACCATAAAAAAGCAACTCATCACCCTTTGTTAAGCCATCTGTCCATGTAGGACAAGTAGTATGTACATGATGTGATCATGCGCATAGCTAAACTGCAACTAAAAAGTACCACAGAAAGATATTCACATGTGTGCAATGTGATGAGAAATATCAACACAAATATGTCTCTTCACATAGCATACGTTTCAAAAGCATGCAATTACAACACGGGCAAAACAACTACCGTGTAGTCACATTGCAGTACACAATGCCACACATCACAACCACTTGCAGTAGGGTCAGGGCCGGAATACGTATTGATACAACTCACCATTACAACTCCAGTGTGCGCAACAGTGAGGAATGACTATAGGTATCAAATATTACCATTCAACATGTTTGTGCGTCAACCACTGCAGGTCAATGTAATGACTTGTGTTGCGATGTACTGCCATGTAACAATGTGGTCGTTGCAACAAACGCCATGCTAACGCATGTGTTGTGACGCATGTGATGTAATTGCTGTTTCACATCAACACATCCAAAGAAAAACATAGTAATTGCTGACAGATACAGGAGAGTGGGTAAGTATGTGTCCACAGCAATGTGACTGGCGTAAACATGCACAAACGCAAGCACGCATGCACAAATCTCGGTAAACATCTGAATTGGAATAGTACATTTGTCATTGTAAATACACAGATGTATGAAATGACAATACACCGGTGTCATGCACAGGGTGTCACTTGACAGTCAATGTCTATGTACAGTCAAGGTAACAACACATGCACATACATGCACAGAGCTGTACATGCTCTGAAAAGCACATTTTCACTAAGTCACAATGTAACATGAACAAATAGTCCTGTGTCTGTGACAATTGATGAGTATAAATTGTTTGAAAATTCCACTCAATGTACTACATCTCTCATTTCTGTGTATGATACG